>PVKZ01000596.1:232500-397812 GCA_004027375.1 Macroglossus sobrinus
ATTTTTATTTTGGGGATTCTTACTAAGAATCGGTAAAAAAAGAAATACAATTTCTCCCCAGGAAGAGTGCTAAGTCTCTCTGAATCCACTGTACAATTTTAGAGTTCTGAAACAGATACTTCTTGGCCCCCTAAAGCCTGCATTTATACCAGCTATCATGTATTTGCTCCTCACTTCAATTCTTAAAATAAAAAGATTAGAGTAACCTTTGTACTTGTTTCCTATAGGTGTGGGCACATGGAGATGATGGGTTTGTATAGTTCTACTCATTACGCATGAGGTATAGGCAGAAAATACTTAGCAAACAGCCAACTTACTGTGCTCAATTTTTAATAGAGATAGAAAGTAAATAATCCATATGAGCAGTGGTCTTTCATCAATATTTACATTAAGAAATAGATATAGGGTGTAATTCTACTATGGATACAAGTCTCTTATTATCAGGTTTGCAGTTCAATTACCTGAGGGGCCTCAAGTACCATTGATTATTCATTGGATTCTGGGATGGGCTGGCTACACAGCTATTCATTAATCCCTTTGGTGCCCCAGGGCATCCAGAATGATTTCTGCACAGCAACAGTTCCCTAGCTCAAGAGTTAAGCCAAAGGAAGGATTCATGGGTTGGGAAGCTTTTCCCCAGAAATAACAAGTAGCACTGTAATTCTGGCATCGAATGTAAATTCCTGTTTTCTCTTTGACCCTTTTAATGTCCTTTTCGTGTAGAAATCTTTCTTTGCACTTGCTTTCTCTCTTCACTGTGTTTCTAGTACTAAAAGGAGCTTTGCATTTGGAACCCAAGAGCAGAGCACAAGTTACAAGTGTTTTAACACAGATGTTGGAATCTGTACTGGCCTGGAAGTTGACCTCTTCAACCTCAGCTGGACCAGAAAGAGACCCTGAACATCTTCCTCTCTCCTCTGTGCAGTGATGGCCACCCTCTTTCGTCTTCCTGTGTTTCCTCTCTCTTGGTGTCACATTTATTCCCTAGATCTCAAGTCCTTAAATATGGCCAACATTATAGTCACCTGGGGAGCTCTTAAAGAATACTGTTCCCTGAATCGTAAACCCTGGGGGAAGAAGGGCTGACACTGGATATTTTAAAATGCTCTTTAATTAATTGTAATGTATACCTAATGTGTGCTTGGTCACAGTCCTAGACCAAACCAGATACCTATAAATGAGCCTCGAGGCCTCCTTGTTGCTGACCACCGCCCCGCCCCCAATCTAATTGGTCAACTAAAACAGACAAATCTGCTTTCTAAATTATTTTCCCTTTAATTTTCATTATCATTGCCTTAGAATTTTCCTTGTTTGGATCTCCTAGTAGTTTTGCTTCCCCATTATGGTGCATTGTTCTCGCTGTCATGAACAAACTAGAAAGATCATTCTAGATCTTTCTAGAACACAAATCTAATCGTACTACCCATCTCTTTTCTTAAAAATTTTTAATGATTTATTCAAGCTTTAGAAGAAAATCTTATAAACTTTATTATTTGACCACTACCTAACTGTCCAGCTTCATGTTCCATCACCCTCTTCCCCGCCCTATTCTCCATAAACCAGATGATTAGCTTTCTTACACTTTGTCTTTGCTTAACTTTCTATCTCCCTGCTCAGCTCTTAAAGCTGCAGTTCTTCCTCTGGCTGAGATAGGTCCTTCTCTCTGCACATGGTCTCTGTTCCCATTATACCCCATGCCTAATTCCATTATGCTACTTAAGCCATACTGAGTTGACATGAAGTCGTATACTAAATAGGAACTGTGGGTCTTGCTCATACCAGTACCTAACACTGCTCCATACAGAGTCAATATTTAATAAATCAATGTCAAATGCATGGAGGAATAAATAATGATTGAACACATTAATTGGTAGCCTGCTATTTATGGCATTCTTTTCATTGAGGCTTCCTTCATGTCAGTGCATGATTACCTGAAAATACATTGTTGGAGAAATTATAACATCAAGATGGCATGAGTCTTAGTATTCCTTTTGGGAGAATTTTAATAATGATGATTACTTGAGCTAAGATTATACATAGGTCATGTATAATTTTATAAGAGTCTTGGGGGAAGGGAGGGAGTAAACATATTTTTGGCTGAAATTTTCTGCTATTAAAAAAATTAGTTATTTGATAGAAATTTGTAGCCAGTTTTGGCATGAATGAATCCTGGGTGACAACTGCTTCATTGTCATGTTCTGGGCTGATATCACTCAGGAAAGCTGGCTTTTCCATAGCCTTGAATTTTGATGCCATGTAATACGATAGGCTGGTAAATGGACAACTCTCCATAGTCCATTTGAGAGTAAAGTTTCTTTGCATTACTTGAGCTATAATAATGAGTACAGAAGACAAGCATTCCACCTAGGTCTCTTGCTCTAGAAAGTAATCAGTGTGTGAGTGATTTGTCTTTTTGGCCATTTTCTGCCTCTGCAATCTGAAAGAGAACTCCAGACTTTCCTTTGTCATTGCTGACATGGCAGAAGCTCCTCCTGATATGATATGGGAATATGTGGATTACATTTCTGAAAGATGCAAATGATTTGAATAATAGGATCAGTGTTGTTGCACACCTGGTTTAGCATTTGCCAATAAGAAGCCTGCCTCAAGTTTCCCTTTCCCAGTCAGGAGATTTAACTACCCTTTCAAATAAGTGATTCCAGAGTTGTCTGGATACATTAGGTGTCAATATTTTATAAAAGCATTGCTCATTCTAGGAATTATTACTAATGAAAATGTGGTGTCATTTTCCCCAGATGTTTTTTACAGCAAACATTTTTCATGCTTATATAGAACCCTGTTAGAAAAAAAAAATTAATCTTAATAACCTCATATAATCACTTGCTGTCTTAGATAAAAAGAAATGTCTTTTTTGAGGGGCGTGGTGGTGGTGAATATATCATTACTCTGTATGGCTTCCAAATGCTGGACCTGCCATTTTCACATTTAGAAGTACTAAATAAAGTTTTGGGGGTTAATAGGTCTTCCAATTCAGGAACCATTTCCTCAACAGCTTGAGCAAGGGGCCACACTGCCTTCATAAACCCTTTGAGTGATGGGGCACTCACTATTTTGGAATTCACACATTTTACTGTGACTGAGCTTTAACTGTTAGAAAGTTCTTTCTTACAGTAAGGTGACAATCTAAATATCTCAGCCATGTTGTGATTGCTTGTGGCCATAAAGCTAGATCAGAACCTGGGCAAGTGTGTAGGTCACCTGCAGAAGGAAGAGCAGCTCCCCCACAGTTAAAAGGTCCCTGGAGCAGGAAAGGAAGTCTTACAGAAGCACATTTCAGAACAAAAGAGTTAAACAGCTTCCTCTTTTCCCTAAGGCCAAGGAGGAAATTTGGCCTGGATCCCAAAGTTTTGAGGCAATAAGAGACATTCCCATGGCAAAAGGAAAGGTGCCTCTAGCCATGTGGTAGCAGACTGGGAATGAGGAAACAATTTTCCTTAGATGGTTCATTTTAGTCATGATGGGTGTGAGGCCAGCTGTGTGATTTTGATTTATCTGTATAGTATTTCTTTTCCGTTGTTTTGAACCATCACTAAAGCTCTGTTGAAAATTATACAGCATGTATAGTTATACTGCAGAGTTAGAGAAAGGATTATGTCCAAGCATAAGGATAGGGTTCATGAGTTGTGAGAATATAGTTCTCTCTCTTGATAGCAATGTCTCTTTCTAGGTTTCTTCCAGTGCTATAACTTTGGGTTTTAATGTTAAGGCCCTTTATATCTTTCCAATGCTTGCTCTTGGTCTCTTTCCAAATCATTGTGATGCACAAAAGCCAACGCAGTTTCTTCACTCACATTTCCTAGGCTGTGATTTAGAGGTTTTTTTTTGCAGCTCAGGTCACTGGTGTCTGGATGCTTGGTAGATTGACCATGACAATAAAAAAGTAGCCAGAATGGGACTCATTCATCCTCCAAATAAACAGAAGCAGAAAATGCCAATACAACGAACACCCATAATGATATTATGATATTAACGATATCTATGTCAAGAATATGTTAAAGTCATATTTAAGTCCTCAATTTCTGCTAGAGGTCAGAGCCTGATGTTCTAGGTGCTCCCACAGGTAAGCTGGAGAGTAATGATGGGAAATTTTTCATGAGTGCCATGAAGGTTGAAGTTTCTTGGGTGCTGGGTGTTGGGTTCTAAGGCAATTTTTTCCCTACTTTATGTTGTTGGTACAGTATTGGAAGCTTCTGTTTGTTTGTATTTTTATTTCCAATAATTCTCGTTTTGAGAACTTTTATCTATTTATTTATATAATTACATTGCTCAGTAAATGAAAAATAAAAGTAAAAAATTATTCAGTACACAAAAACCTTGGCCAGGCCTCTTAATAGCATGGTTGAAATTATCTTTGTTAAATCACAAAACCATTGTTTTTCTTGGAAAAGCTGCTTGAGTTTTATTTGGCATCTGGGCATCTAGTGGCTGATCTGAAAAATGCATCTAGAGGATTTCAAAAGAAAATGAATGAATGCTTCAAACCTGGAAGAAATTTCTCAAATGTGTTAGAAAAGAGGGACCAATAAAGGACAGTTCCTCTTGTGAAAAAGAGAAGGGAATTGGGACACACAATAACATGGCCAGGTTTATAGTCACATTTGTGACATAAAGCTCAGCAAGCTTGGAGTGTGCAGTGAGTAGACAGGTGATGCACTGGGCACATCTGTACTCCACGAAGCAGAGCAAACACTCAGGCAAACACTCAGGCCTATCACCTTTGCTTCCAAACAGAATTGACATACAGGTGGAAAAAATGTTTGGAGATTTCAACCTTATTCCACTGATTGCCTAACCCGTAATAAAACTCCTCTGCCTGTGGCTGCAGCCTAGGCTTGGTTCTGGAAAAGAAAGAAATAGATCAACAGTTTGCCTGAAAATGGCTGATGAAATCATTGATTTTCCCTAAGCTGCAAGGCTAAGGAACATGATAGTCAGAGTTCAGAATTCTTGTCGTTGGGGATTAGATAATAAAGGTTATGTTCACTTCAGGTTTCCACCCTCCGGGATGTGACAACATTGAAGAGGGTATTCTCTATTTTCCTTTATTGATGTAGACATGATTCTCTGATAAAACAGGGTGTCTTGAGCAATACTAAGTAGAATTGGTAGATTTGATGTTTGATGATGACACTGGAGAAAAGGAGTTTGGTAACTAAGATTTTATATTTCCCTTTCTTTGTCCAGTCTTAAAATGAAGAATGTTTAGAATTGTTAAACACAGCCCCCAATATTGCAATGCTCTTTTTGATATACTGACTTTTTATCCCTCTCCCAAAAGCCTGGCCAAAAACTAGTCCACATCCAAAATGTGTGAAGATGAATGGGCACAGGCTACTGAAAGTATGCATCTGTGGATTTACTTGCTTGCTTTTGCTTTTTGGGGTCACTGATGATTCTAGTGAGAAAATTTTTATTGGGTGATTTCTTATGGAAATTTCAGTGTTGTGTTGACTTCATAAGAACATGTCAATTGGGGACAAATATAAATTATTAATTAATTTAATAAATATTTATTGTTTGTTTACTATGCGTCAAACAATGAGCTAGGTGTCGGATATAATGTTGGATGCTAATGGAGTTGTATAAAAAAGGGCAATATTTGGGAAATAGATCTTCCATTGGGAATAATAGAATAAAATTTAAAATTAACATTTTATATATAGCAAGATAGGTATGTTTAACTTCTTTTTGATATGAAAGTTCAATATTTTTATGACTTTTTTTGTTTTGTAGCAGTTAGGCCTTTTCTAAAGGGAGGACATCTTATCCATGATGTAATGCACCCTTTTTTTTCATGCAGAAAGACTGCAAGACTTTCCTATCCTGGAAGATTATGGAACTAGTTATTTTTCCATGACTAATATATTGTTTTAATTTTATTTTTTAAGCTACCCAACAACAAAATTGATTGTGTGTGTGCCTGTTAAGTTTTATGAATTTTAATCACCATCATAATCAATAGAAAATTAAAGTAAAAGTTTTTGGCTAACTTGATTAAGAGATATAGTATAAATAATCAATGCCTAATGGTGATATTTAATTTATAATTTAGTTAAGATACACATTTAACTTATGTAGAAAACATTAAGAAGCATTGCTTTTAAAAACACATATTTTATATAATATTTTAAACTATTATTTAAAAAAGTTATTTAGCTTTCTATGTACCATTTCCATTTTCAAAATTATCTTTCAGATCTGTTGACAACAAATAGGTATTTTTTTTAAATCAATAATCAGACATATGAGATCATTTAAGATTTCAGTTTTATTATTTTTGTGGAGTCTTCTTTTTGGAGCACCCTGTCCTCTTACTTCTTTCTGGTGAGATTGCTTGTTAGTCTGCAAAACATAGCTGACACTTCACCACTCTTCAATGCTGGATACTCTGCTTCTCCGATTCCTATGTCTATCTCTTCTTTGGTTTTTCTATCCAACTCCTTCAAGTACTTACTGGTTGACCTTCAGCCAGTCACCTTACTTTTCTCATTCTTTACTTCTTTACCAGTCAAATGAGATCAATGCTTTCCATGCTTTGTCTCATAAAATTTCTTTGTGAAAGGCATTGAGATAATGTTTGTCGTCACATTTTGTAACTTGTAAAGTTCAATATGAGATAATGTAATTATGCGAGAGAATTAGAAGATCAGGAATGCAAAGCTGTTACAGTGGATCCAAATGAGGCCTTTCTTTTGGAATCTCTTCAGAGCTAAAGTAAGACTTCTGGATGAGGGGCAGTGCAAAAGTGCCAGAAGAACTAAACTGAATCTGGAGATCTGAGTCTTACCCCTGGATCTACCACTGCTACAGCTGTGTGACTTTGAATGAGACACCAGCTTCTCCAGGCTTAGATTTGCTCATCTGTAAAATAAGTTAAGAAGAAGGCCCTCTATTTGTCTTCCAGCACAAAATTCTATGAGGTCAGCCATCTCTAATTATGAGAAAGGCAGTATATTTTAGAATGGATATGCAATACAGACTTGTGCTGTGGTGGAGAGATGGTTAAATGAATCTGTTGCAACAAAGTCAAATAACACTCACTAGTGGAACTCTCTGATTTCATTTTCTTCCCCTGAGTCCTCAGAAATGCTGTTCCTCCTGAAAATGGTGGCAGACCTGAATTGTCATTCCTTGTCTGGTTGCCTCTTGGAAGTGATGTCCAGACATGTAAGCCTCTAGACAGCAAGCTTCCCCTATGTGCCAGTATTTGGGGCCACCTGTGGCATGTCTGCCCACCTCATCCACTCATTGCACTCACTAGAGCAGAGAAGATTAACTTTCTGAAAATGAAAAGGACAGAGAGACTACGAGCTGCTTATCAAATATGCACATTTCAGATGGAACTTCACACTCAGTAGAAAGATGTTAGATTGCTGTTAGCTCTCTGGAGCGCTCCTGACAATGTGTTATCAGGTCATGTTTGCATGACAGAGGCAGCCCAAGCAGGAAACATTAAGTCATATGACTTCTAAGACGGAGTCAATCAAGTGAGCAGTACAGTTCCTGAAAACTAATTTCACCTTCATAAGGTCTGGTTATCTGTGCAGCAGACATGAGGTTTGTCAGCTCCATTCCAGTCTGACCAGGTTTAGCACTGCATCAAGAATTTTAATGAACCGACACTGTAATATGTATGAAAGATGACACTGAGATGAATTCATGAAAAGCCAAGTCCCCATGAAATATGAACAATTACTTGCAGGCTCCTCCGCCTACTTAGCTCATTTTAAATGTCCATTTCAAAGGCCTTTGTCTTTCTGTGGTTCATTTGCAAGTTTGTGCACTGATTTTCATCATATTTAACTAGTTTAAAAATCAAAGAAGCTACTCACAATCAAACAGTTCAGTGAACTTTGGTTTGATGGGGGCAGAGTGAAGGCTAGCCAGAGTTTAAATCTTCATTTGGCTACAGATGCACAGATTTTCTTGTGAGATGAAGAGACTTGAAGACTGGATGCTTATGCAGACTAGACCCTTGGCATTTAGTGTGGCCCTAAGCAAGGTCCTAATTTTTTGTCCTAATGACATCATACTCTCTCTGGTAATAAGAACATTTATTAGTTTTTAGCTTCAAAATAACACTACTAGGGTTATCTTTATTTTGGAAACTTAAAATTTGTCAGTAGATACACATTGAAATTACAAATAGCCTTTTCCAGAGAATTTTGGATTTTTAGTATCCATTCTCCAGATTCTGCATCATTTCCATGAATTCTATTGCTGCTATAGACGCACATTTATATGCTGATCTATATAACTTAGGGTGTTTCATATACTATTAACCACAATTCTGACCTTGTTCTCAGAGGTTATAGGCTGTATACTACCACACTTGTTTAGTTCCACTTCCACAAGACTCCTCCCTTGGCAGACATTGCCCCTTACTTTGCAGATACAATGTACTCCCCTAGCTCAAGAACAAGGTAAATCCCCCTTTTTTTCCTTTTTCTATTTCTTTATCTTAAATATAAGCTATTTTTAACATACAGAAAAATATAGAGATAATTTAAGTAGCATTCGTGTACTTACTATCCATGCAACGTCAACACATTATAATACTTTGCCATATCTGATTCAGATCTTTTATTTAAACAAACAAAAACATCTAAGACAAATACAGTAGAAGAGCTCAGTGTTCTGTCTGGTCTTTTCTTATCTCCCCCGACAAAGATAATTACTGTCAACTCAACTGGCCAATAAAATCTTTTATCACAAATAAAATGTTTACATGTTTCATTAAACAACATATACTACTGTTTTCATGCTATGTAAGTGGTATCATGCTGGATACACAATTTTCTAACTTGATTTTCTTTCTTTCTATTATACTTATGATAATCTATGTTGCATATAAGCTTTATTTTATTCCTCTTTATTATTGCATAGTATTTAATAATATAAATATTCTATAATTATTTAATCAATTCCTTTTTGGAGGAAACTGAGTTTTACTTCAAATATTTATTTGAGACAATGTCACAAATGAATATTCTTCAACACATGTGGAAGAATGCCTCCAGGGTGTATAACTAGAAGTGGATGAGCTGGGTTGGAGGGTTTGCACAATTTCCAATTTTATTAGATTATTCTTTAATGTAAATGCATCAATTTTAGTAAAAGAGAAGTTTATTTTTCTCATACTTAACTAAATTGCATATATATTTAGTCATATAAAGGATAGTTACTGAGCACTTTCCATGAGCTAGGCACTGTTCTAGGTGCTGAAGATGCAGCAAGAAAAAAACCCAAAGATTGATGCCTTCATAGAGTGGTATTATTAGACTTTAAACATTTTGTAAATTTAATAATTAAACCTTAGCTTTTAATTGTTTTAGTTTGTATTTCTCACATTAGTTGTGAAGTTAAATATCCTTTCACAGTTTTTTTCCATTCCGTGAATTGCTTATTAGTAGTTTTGACCAATTTTCACATATTGAAAGTAATTTTCTTATTGATATAAAATTTCTTTATTTTATATTCTAAACCTTGCAAATATTAGATATAATTAGATATATACCTTGCAAATATTTTCTACCAATCAATAATTATCTTTAAACGTTGTTTACAGTGTTATTATTGAATAGAAAATTTTAATATTCATGTAGTTGAGTTTATCAGCTGATTCTTTTAGGGTTAGCACTTTTAGTTTTTATGAAATAGTTTAAAAGAGTACCTTCTTGCATGCAAATTATTCATTTTTTGTTTTCTTCTTTTATTAATCTGTTTTTACTTAATTTTCCCCCCCATTCTTTCTGTATTATTTAGGTTTAGTTTTTAAGTCAAATTTCTAAACTACTGAGTTGAGCAATTGACTCATTCACCTTATATCTTTCCAGTTTTTCAAATAAAAGTTCTTATCTGTAAGGTCTTTTCATCTTAGCTCTGGTTCAGTTACACCTTAGAAGCTTTATAAGTATTAAAAATTTTGTTGTAATCTTCTCATTAAAATTATGTCATTTAAGAATTACTTGTATTTGTAAAACTGGATATTTCCAACTATGCATTGTTTATTCTTATTTAGATTGTTTGATGGTGGATGATGATGTTTTCTGACATCTATTCTATGAAATTCATTAAAACTTTCTTCATGACCTAGTACATGGTAATTTTTTCAATGTTGTAAGTGTATATATGAAAACAGTATATTTTAATTTATAGCTCTGCTTTATAATTCTTGGTCTTATGTATCTTAAAATTTATTGTATCTTCATATATGAATAAAATTGTACTTTAGTATAAAATTCTAAACTGTCATTTTTTCCCCTTCTGCACTCGGAAGCAATTACTCTGTTGATTTCAGACATCTATGATAGCTGTTAGGTTGCTGTTAGTTTATCGGTCCTCCATAGAAAATATGCCTTTATTTCCAGTAGCTTTTAAGATTGTATTTTTTATGCTTTATGTTTATGATACAATGTTTGGATGTAGAGTATATTTATTCATTTGTCTTGATTCTCAAAGTGCACTATTGATTTGAAAATATTTTCTGCTTTAAACTGAAAAATTCTCAGTTTTCATCCTCTCATATACAGCTTCTTCATATTCTTTTGCTAGAATTTTCATTAGTTGCATATTTGAGCCTCTCAATTTCTCCTCCATTTTGCTTATTTTTTTGTATATTTAAAAATTTTCTTTTGCTTTTTCTCATTACCTTTATTATTATTTTGATCAGTTTGTTATGTTTTCATCTTATTTTCTATTATTTTGAACATATTAGTTATAGTTAATTTAAAATTCTTATTTGTTAATTTGAATTATGTTTGTTCTAAATTATCAAGCATTTGGATTACCTATTGTTCTGTTTCTATTGTCTATTTTTTTCTTTTGGTTATTAATTATATAGTTATATATTTTTGTATGTCAGGCAATATTTTTGTTTTATGCTAGGCATTGTGTGCAAAAAAAAAAACAACCAGAATTCATATAAAGTTGCCTTTCACTAGAGAAGATTTCTCCTATCTCTATTAGGCAGATAGAGTTCAGGCTGATTACCTTAATTCAACAGGAACTAAACTGGGTCTAGAATGAGCTGCAGTTTTAGTAAGACTCAGTATGACTATATATATTTTTTCATTTTAGAACTTCATTAATGACAATTTCTGAGCTGTTTTTTTTTTCTGTCTCTCAATAGCAGCCTTCTTGTGGGGCCCAAACATAGATTCTATAAAACTCCCATAATCTCTTTTCCTACAACTGCAAACAATGTTCATCATTATCAAATAATTGCTGATACTTTTAAAGAGCTTAGTCAATGTTATGTCCCATGCTAAACTCTATTATATTTATACTATCCCATTTAATTCTTAGAACATTTATTTATTAAATATTGTTACTCCCACCTTATATTTGAGGAAAAATGAGTTAAATAACTCCCCAGAGTCTTAGCTAGTAAGATATAGTACCAGGATTTGAAATGAAGAATGTCTGACTCCTAAGTACATGTTTTAAACACTATATCATGTAGTCCTGGTATATCCAGATTTTGTTTGTTTGTTTTAGTACTATTACATGATTGACTTTTAACCCATTTTTACTGTTGTATTTTAGGTACTTCTTGGAAAAGTCACTTATATTTGTAATTTACAAATGTCTACTGACTCACTCTTCATGATATGACTTTCATCCATATCACTCTATTGAAATAGTCTCAACAAAGTTCATGCATAGTTTATTTTTTTGTATTGTGTTTGTTATATATTGTTTAAAATTTTAATTGAAATATAATGCACTAAAATGTGAAAAACAAATATAAACATTTAATTCAATAAATTGTTAAAAATTAAGCACCCCTGTGAATAACACTGTATTCAAGAATAGAACATTTTTATCCATTAAGCCTCCCCTCATGTACCTTCCCAATCTCCACCTCTTCTTTCTATCTCATCATTTATCACCGTTGTAACTCTTAGTGCTACAGATTAGTTTTGCCTGCTCTTGAACTTCATATTAAATGGAATCAGACTCTATGTGTTTTTTATTATCTAGCCTCTTTTGCTTAAAACTTTAGGAATCAACTATGTTGAGACATAGAGCTATAGTTTATTTTTATTTCTTTTTAATATTTTATTACATGAATGTACACAAATTTATTTATTTTAACAGCTTTATTAGAGCATAATTGACATACTACAAACTGTGCATGTTTTAAGTATATATTTTGATAAGTTTTAACATATTAATACATTAATAAAACAGTCACCACAATCAAGATACTGAAGATATTCAATACCCCCCAAAATTTCCTGTGTGCCTTTAAAATTCTTTTCTTCCATCCTGGCTGCTTTACCCCCAAACAACTTTCTGTTACTATCATTTTCATTAAAACTTTTAAAAATATAAATGAAATCATGCAGCAAGTATACTCTCTGTATCTGGCTTCTGTCACAACATATTTATTTTAAGATTCACTTATCAAAAACATTTATTTTTATTTTTGAATAAGATTCCATTTTACATATATGCCAAATTTATCTGTTAATTTATATCTAGGTCTTAGTTACCTTACCTACAAACTGGAGATTATAACAATGCCTTCTTTCTCAGGTTTTATATACAGAAAATTAGTCAATTCATGTAGAGTGTCCAGTTCAGTGCTTTCCATGTAAAATGTACTCAAAAAATTTTAGTTGTCTCCTTTTTCTCTTCCTAGCTCTTTCTCACTATTCTTCTGCTCTAACTTTTCATCATTCTCTTTCATAATCTTCTACTTAACCTCCTCTTTTTTCTTCTCCTCTTCTTTTTCCAATTCCTATTTTTATCTTCCCTCTTTTACTCCTTCATGTCCTCTTCAAATTAGACTATACAAATAAATATATATCTATTTTTTTATAATTCAGTCCCACCTCATAATACTTATCCAAATCTTAATCATTCAATCCCTAAATTCTGCGACCTCTATGAGTTTAGTTCAGTGTGATTTCTCATTTCTAAAATTGCTTCCCATCTTGTTTGTAGCTTAACCTATACCATTCCATAGTATTGTACTTTGATTATTCAGCTCTCATTTTTAAATGTTAGTCATCGGAGATCTAGGGCATGCCTTATTAGCACTTAGCATAGTCCTTGATCCTGTAATTCCTTATAATAAATATAATTAAATGAGTTAATAATGTATTTGTATATACAATAAATATTGTCATAGAAAATGTCAGCCTATTACTTTGTTCATTATCTCAATGAGATTAAATTTTTTTCAAAGAAAATATATGATTTCTAATAATTATTTTTTCTTCTTCAAACTTTGGACCAGTTCTGGGCATAAAAATAGCAAGCTCCACAAAGCCATGGGTCTTTGCCTGGTTTGTTCACTAATGTATCTCAAGGATTTTTCAGTAAATATTTGTTGCCTGAAAAAATAATATAGGAATTTGCTCCTATATTTATATCTATATATTTAAATAGGAACTGTCCCTATTATCTAAGAATTAGGAGATATTTTATATGAGAAATAAAATTAAAAAATGAAAAATTTTTTGCAAGTATACTACTGATATCTGTGAAGAATGTTATTGACATGACTGTATGTCTTAGAATTCACCAGAAATGTCCTAAAAATGCATTGCTCTTGCTAGCAATGAATGATTAGAAAATGAAATTAAGAGACTAATTCTATTCATAATAAAAACAGAATAATTCAATATTCAGGAATAAATTTAACAAATAGCTGCAAGATTTTTACACTGAAAAGTATAAGACATCATAAAAAGAAGACCTAATAATGGAAAGACTTCTCAAGTTCATGGAATGGAGTTGTTAAGATGGCAATACTCTCTAAATTGTATTTCAGAGTTAATGTAATCCCATATAAATTTAAACTAAAGATTTTGCAAAAATTGACAAGTTGATACTAAAATTCATATGAAAATCCAAGGGACCCAGAATAGCCAAAACAATCTTGAAAAAGAACAAACTTGGAGGACTCACATTTTCCTATTCAAAACTTACTACAAAGCTAACATAATCAAGATAGTGTGGTACTGGCATAAGGACATACATATTCATCAATGGAATAGAACTGAGAGTACAGAAATAAGCCCCTACATTTATGCTCAATTGTTTTTTGTTAAGAGTGCCAAGACAATTCAGTGTGTGTGTGTGTGTGTGTGGGGGGGGGGTGGAAATAGTCATTTCAACAAGTGAATATTCGCATGCAAAAGACTGAAACTGAACTCCTATTTCATATCATATACAAAGATTAACTAAAAATAGACCATAGTCCTAAATATTAAAACTAAAGCTATGAAATCATTAGAAAAAAACATAGGCAGAAATCTTCATGACTTTGAATTAATCATTGATTTCTTACATGTGACAACAAAAGCATGAGCAATAAAAAAAATATATAAATTGGATGTCATCAAAATTAAAAATTTTTGTGCATTCAAAAATAAAAAAGCAGCCCAGAGAATTGGAGAAAATATTAGTAAATCACATGTATCTGATACGGGACTTATATTCAGGATATATAAAAATCTTGAACAGCTCAACAATAAAAAGACAATCTAATTTAAAAACGGAAAAAGGATTGGGATAGACATTTATTCAAAAAAGATATACATATAGCAAATAAGCACATGAAAAGATGCTCAACATTATTAGTCATTTGGGAAATATAAATTAAAACCATAATGAGGTAATACTTCATACTCTACAAAATGTCTGGAAAGAAGACAGACAATAACAAGTGTTAGCAAGTATATGGAGAAATTAGAAATCTTACATATCATTTATCAGATTTTAAAATGGCACAACTATTTTGAGAAACAGTTTTATAGTTCCTCAAAATGTTAAACATGGAATTATTATATGATCTGACAATTTTACTCCTAAGAGAAATGAACACATAGATCCATACAAAAACTTGTACATGAATGTTTCTATCATCATCAGTCATCATGGCCGAAAAATAGTAACTCCCCAAATGTTCATCAACTGATGAACGAATAAACAAAAGGTGGTATAGCTATATAATGGGACGTTATTTGATCTTAAGATTGAATGAGTCTACGACCATGCCACCCTGAACAAGCCTGATCCCATCTGATCTCAGAAGCTAAGCAGGGTTGGGCCTGGTTAGTACTTGGATGGGAGGCCACATAAGAAGACCAGGGGCTGTAGGCGTAAAAAATAAAATACAAGGAGTTGTAAGTTTATAAGGTCCTTGCAATCTGTGAGGTCAACCAAGGGTTGCCTCGCCTTAAATAAATAAATAAATAAATAAATAAATAAATAAATAAATAAATAAAAGATTGACTGAAGTACTGATTTATGCTATGGCATAGATAAACCTTGAAAATATTATACTAGAAGTCAGGCATAAAAAGACACATATTTCTTTTATATTAATTGTCCAGAATCAATACAAACAGAAAGTAGAAGTTGCCAGGGGCTGGGCAGAGGAGGACATGGGAAGTCACTGCTGATGCGTACAAGTTTCCACTTAGGGTGATAAAAATGTTCTAATTGACACAGTGGTGATGATTGCACATTTCTGTAATTATATTGAACACCACTGAATTTTATACTTCAAAAGGGTGAATTTTATGATATTTTAGCTATATTTTAATAGAGGTGTAATTAAGAAGCCAGTGCTTTTACTATAAAACAAAAAAAAATACAAACACATTATTTATGAAGGAATCAGTTTTTAACACATACATAAAAAACAGAGACCACAGTGACAAGGTTCCACCCATTGTCTCCCAGTTCTTCAGTGATGTATGATCTGATGAGAATTGACAGGCAGCCTTCTGGGCTGAACATATATACTTAGGCGACAACTGTACTTGGGATGCTTCACATTTAGTAACATGGCTAATCTTTAAGGCAATTTAATTGTACTTGTAAATGACAGTCTACTCATAGTTGTAGCTTCACAGGATTGCCGTAATGTCTATCTGCTGTGACACTCATTAAATAAAAACATAATGTTGTGTGTCTTTGCATATTTGCAAATATAAGGTTTCACGTGGAGTCACTGTGTGGGAGTCTGGTAGGGATATCCCTTTTAACAAGTGAGAATCAATTGTGTGAGCTGAAACCTTATCCTTTCTGTGAGTTTCAAAAAAAGTATGATGTGGGCTGATACAAAACTGCATTTTTCTGTCCTTCCCTTTGACTGCGTGTTATACCATCTCAGAGTACAATCATTTATAACCTCAGTCTAGTAGATGCTTCTAGCAAAACAAAATCCTAGCAATGGGCTTCATATTATGTTTATCCAGAGTTTTCTAAATGAGAAATTTGATGATTTGAGTGAAAAGAGACTTCTTTCATGGAAGAACTTACACTGACAGAGCATATGGATACCCTTTGGGGGAAGTCTGGTTCCATTATAAAAATCTTTATTTGTCACATAGTTTTTAAATACAATATATGTCCAGTAATACTGACTCTTGTATATAAAGCTTCATCAGGGAAAATACTAATATGGTGACAAAATCTCCAAAATATCTGGGATGAAAAGTATAAGAGTGAAAAAATCTTAGAGATTCAAGGTGCATATGCTTTCTTTCTAATTGTATTATTTTTCTATTGCTGTATAACAAGTTGCTATAAACATAGTGGCTTAAAACAATAGCAATTTGTTATCTCATGTTTTTTATAAGTCAAGTATCTGGCACGGTATGACTGGATTCCTTGCTCAAGTTCTCACTATGCTAAAATTAAGGGGTAGTCAGGTCAGCAGTTTTCATCTGGACTTGGAGTCTTCTTCAAACTTATTGGTTATCGGCAAAATTCATTTCCTTGTGGTTAGAAGACTTAGAGACCCATTTTCCTTCTAGCCGTTGACTGGGGACCACTCTCAGCTGCTAAAGACCATCTGCAGTTCATCCTATGTAACCCCCATACGCAGTATGCTCAGAGATGTTAGCTTTCTTCTAGGACAGAGGGAGCACATCTCTCTGATCTCCTTTTCTGTGACCAGCTGGAGAAGAATATTTTATTTTTTTAAAGGGCTCCATTGATTGGCTCAGGCCCACCTTAATAATCTTATTTCAACATAACCAATTATGGGGTAAAATTCATCATACTCACAGACCAAGCAATTATACAGGGCATGTCTACCAGGGAGGTTGAGGATCTTCAAGCTATTTTAGAATTCTACCTGCCAAGCCATGCTTCTCATTTTGAAGAAATGAGACTTCTTATTATTTAACAGCAAACAAAGGCTTTGGAGTGATGCTTAACTGAGTATCTGTGTTTTGTGCATTTTGAAGTTCGAAGATTGGGGCCAGGAATTGGAGGGTAAGGTGAAAGGTGAAAAAGACACAGCCCTGCTTTAATCATATGTAATTGTAGATTTAGTTCTATATGCATCTGCCTTAAGGAATCTGAATCCATGTCATTTATGGAATAAAGAAGATCAGAGGCACTTGATTATCTTGCTTTTAAAAAGATACATATATATTTATGACTGGCAGATGTTGAATCAGATGACCAGAAATTTAGGTAACTTCATCACTGATGAAAATTTTATTTGCTTTCTTCATTTTGAACAATCTTTAAAAGTATGTGCTAATAGAAAGATTGTACACTGATGTTGTATTTAATTTTCATTCTCCAAAAATAAAGTATTAGCTATGAATTATGGAATCTACACATAAATAGAAATACTGCGTGTATGAGAGGATAAAGAGAATTTTCCCCTGAGGTATCTTTTTGTCAATCAAAGAGGGTAGCTGCTATATTTTGAGACTTTAGTGAGTTCAGATGATCTCTGGGACTTTTTACTTTCACAATTAGAATTTCAACTCAGAACAACTAGGAAGCTGAGGCATTTTCCTGCTAGAGATAAAGGAGAGTTGAGTTAAAAGTTGTGCAGGAAAGGGAAAGGGTTGAGAAAAGGAACAAGAATAGGGTGTTTTCCCAGGAGAATTTTAGAGCTGTTTCTAGAAAAATAACAAATGTGAAAATAAATTATATTAATCTATCCATTAACTCCTTAAATTCTGAGCCCATTAAAACATGTCTCAAAGAAAGCTTTGGATGATCTGTTCTGCCCAATTAATTTTGAAGTATTGGAAATCAATTAGTTACAATAAACAGACCAGTTCTCATTATTTTAAGAAGCTTGCAATTAGCAACATGGATAGATGATTGTATACAGGGCTTTAAGTATAAAGACATAATGGCACTGATGAAGAATACTGGGTATCCTTTCTTTCTAAAACTAAATCTCTTTTGTACTATCAGGACCAACTTCTGATAGTGAATTTAAACTTTTACCAAGTGGTCTGCTTTCTATAGAACTGATTTAAATATCGAAACGCTGGATTTTTCCTTCACAGTATGTGCAACAGAAACTGAAATTCTTCCATGAATGTACACATAACATGGTACCAGTTTTTGTTTGCTCTGCTTTGAGCCTGCAAGCAACATAAAATGAAATGTGTTTAATCCTTTTCTCATTTCTTTTGGCCAGCAAGGCACTTGGCTTGCCAAGGTACCCCCTCCTAACCATAGCCAAAAAGAACTCATTGTTCCTAACTCATTAAATGCAGTAGATTGGCTTGATAGAATCTGTTTGCTTGCCCTCCTATCTGGTGTGCTATTTTGCATCTGCAGTTTCCAAGGTATTCATTTGCTCACTAGAAAAAAAATGATGAGGAGAAAAGCTTCATCTGCATATTTCCTATGTCAGTACATTGATTCATTATGTCATTTCTAAAAGAGGGACAATATTATGACTCATGAGCATGGAAGGAAAAAATGAAACATTTATTTCTTTGTTAGTTCAATAAGTGTACATTTGTTAGTGACATGAACTAATTGCATAGTTACCATAAAATAACATGTTTTATTTTTCTGTAATAATGTAGTAACTACATAGTAACTTCTTAGGAAACAATGGTAATTATATGGTAATGTGATAATAGTGCTGTTTTATTTTTCCCTACAACTATGCAATTAACTGTACATAAAGTACAAAATACACCATTTCTGAACTAATTTGTGCACTGGCCTAAATAAAGGGTTTCTTCCTTGGTTTTCTTGCCCCTAACTGCCTCTCACTATATCAATCCCTCTCGCTATTCAAAAGTTTAAACCTAAATCCTTTTCATAATCCCTCATCTTCAAATCCAACAAGTTATTCATCCATCAGCATTCTATTATGAGGTATAGAACTGAAGCATAAAACTGTTATGTTAAGTGACCCAGAAGTGACTTCCAATGGCAAATAGAGCAAAGCCAGAAAGGATATCTTCAGCAGACTAGCTCCAGACAAACTGTGAAGATACAAACCCTCCCGGCAGGATCAACCCTGAGCTAAGCTAAGTCTGAAAGAAGGGCATCCATTTAACTTCCAGGGTGAAGAGATGTAGAAAGCACTGGCTGTACTTCCTCTGCTAGGTGATCCAAGAAACACACATGCACAGCCTTGGGGAGAAGGAGAAGAAAGAACACCTCTTGTCTCAGCAGGCAGAGGGGAGTTGCAGTACTCTTGAGAAATAGCTTCTCTATAAAAAAAAGAATATATCAAAATGAAATTTCTCTAAACATTGTTAAAAGAGAGAGTGAGGTAGTCTCTTATGGGAACAAAGATTCATGTAGTAAAAGAGACTTAGATTTATGGCTAAGAAATCAAGACAGGAATAAAGCACAGTTTGGTTCTGAGCCAACAGAGGCTAAAAACCCAAGCACTTGGCTGCAAGTGAGGCTTGAAACCACATAGTCATTGGACAAAAAGAGGTAGAGGTGCTGCTCGGTGGACAGGGCCTGGACTCAGTGCATGCCTATCCCTACTCTGTCCACGTTGGGGGAGTAAGCTTAATGCTTTCTGCTTCTGGAGTGAGGTTGCTGAAGTTGGGCCTGGAGAGAGAAGAGGACTTGAGGTTAAGCCCCTCAGCATCTCCCATGATGTGGGTGGCTCCTATGTACCCACTGGGTCCCACCTGAGCACTTTGTTGCAGTGGGCTCTGTGCTGGCTGTCTGGGATGTGCTCTGAGACCCTAAGCCCACAGGCTGCAGACTGCCGTGGCATCAAGCATCTCAACCATGAAATGAGCCTAAAATGCTATTTTTTTAAAAAAGGAAGAAAGAGACACAGAGGCAACAAAATGATAAGAAAATGAAAAGCACAGAGGGATACATAGTAAGTGACCAAGAGAGACAGAGAGAAGGAGGCATAAAGAGAGTCACGGAAAATAAGATAAGGTAATAGAGAGACAGACAGAAAGAGAAAGGGAGTGAGAAGCAGAAGAAATAATAATGAGAGACAAACAGAGAGAGAGAAAGAGATCCCAAGATGGAAAGAGAGTGAGAGGTAGGGAAGAAGAGAGGGGAATATATGTGTGTGTTATACATTTTACATATGTATATATATGTATGTGTGTGTGTGCGTGTGTGTGTGTGTGTGTGTTATACATTATATATATATACATATATATATAAAATATATATATATAATTTATATATATGTATATGTATGTATGTGTGTGTGTGCGTGTGTGTATTACAGAGAGAGAGGGAGGGGGGAGAGAGAGAGAGAGAGAGAGAGAGAGAGAGAGAGAGGAGAGAGAGAAGAGATAAAGATGGAAGAGGAGAGGAGAGGAAAAGAGAGAAAACAGAGAATTTAATGTATATATGCATAAGACCCTTCTGATTTTTGGTCAGCCTGTTCTAACCATTTTTGGAGCTGTATGAGGGCTAGAGGCAATGCTTCTGTTCATTATAAAATTGCATTGCATTTTCACCTTCTGCTTTGGTACCAAGAAATGAATCATACAGCCTTGGAGGAGAAGTGTTATTTTTCTCTGTGGTCTAATTTAAATTCTCTATCAAATACCATTGCAACAGTGACTTTTAACATTTTGCATGATTTATGCTATTAATGAGCAAAGAACCAGAGCAGGTTGGGGTGTTCTCTATAAAAGGAAGGAGTAAAATAAAATCCTGCACACAGCCTTGTGAAAGAACTATTCCAATTCTGATGGGTCTCATTCAAACTGATCATTTTAAGCACTTGCCCCTACTTATCAAAAATGAAATGGTATTTTTCACTGACTGGGGTACATCGATAAAATTCCTGTCCACAGAAGAGAGCTAATTGAATGGGGGAAGAAATACCCCAGAGGTAGAAGAAAACCACAACGTTATCTGATTGATTGCAAGCACTCTAAAGAAAGACAGGAAAGACACAAAAAGTTTCTAATAGCTAGGTTCATTGAAGCCAAGTGCCTTGAATTTTCTGAAATGTTGCTTGGATTGTTTGAAAAGGATATTGCCATGTTTTGAAAGAGTATTTTGCACTGGATTAAGAAAGGCATCGAGAACCACATCCCTCAAATTTACCATGTGTTCCTGTGTTAAGATGTTTTGATCTGAGCTGTTACTCATGACCCTAGATTTCTGTTCACCATTCATTCCACTTTTCTTTTTGGATATGTGGATCTCTATTGCAAACTTATTTTCAATATGAAAATAATATAAAATTAACAGGTGATTTAAGGAGAATTTGTAAGAGAATGGGGAAGTGGGTCAACACCATCCACCCAATCAATATGAACAATTCTCTCCACGCTCCACTCCCTACTCCTCACTCCATCTGGAATATGCTGTACTAGTGACTGTGTAGGAAGTATGGTTGGGCACATCACAGTGTATACTCACAGTATTTCACTATGGGTTGGAGCTTTATTAATATTAAGGGCCATGACCCCAAAATTCTTATGTTGAAGCCCTAACTCCCAGTACCTAAGACAATGACTATACTTTGAGAAAGGTCTTTAAAGAGGTAATTAAATTAAAATTAAATTAAAATGAGGTCATAAGATGGGTCCAAATTCAATATGACTGGTATCCTTATAAGAAGAAATTAGAACATAGACATGTACCATGTGAAGGCATAGGGAGAAAACATTTATAAGCCAGCAAGAATGGTCTAGAAGCACTAACCTTGCCAACACCTTGATCTAGCCTCTAAAATTGTGAAAAAGTATATTTCTGTTGTATAAGTCATTCAGTCTCTGGTACTTAGCTATGGCAGCCCTAGCAAACAAGTATAATCAGTTATCATCATCTGTGCCAAGAATCATTTTCAGAGTATAGGTATTCCTTAACTAATGAAAGCTATACTTTATCAATGACAAAGTTTTTAGTATGACATTTGAGTATAAATTATATTAACCAATCATCTTTAAAGTGATATTTAGAACAATGGTTATCTCTAAAAATATACTTGAACATCTTTTAAATGATCTCAAGTCTTCCTCAATGACACTAACTCATCCCGAAGGTGAGACACCCTTCTTTCTAGTCCGTGTTAGCTATTTAGGGTAATATCCGAAGACCCATGTACCTTCTTTCAGCAATGACATCCTCTCTTGCTGTTCTATCTATTTGATTCCTACAGGAGTAGAGAGGCTACTGTTCCTCCCTTTCTTTCTCTACTCCTTTCTTCTGATGACATCACTTCCTTTGTAACTTCCTTCCACATAAGCTATGCATTCTCTCTTGCCTTGGGTGTTAATGTTGTTGACTCTTTACTTAGTCTGTTAAAAAAGAAAAAAGAGGAAAAATGTTTAGGTAATAGTATCTCCAGTGGGAAAGTGTCTCCAACAGAGTTCTTTCTGTTTTATTCTGAATCCTTGTTTGGAGTTCTTTCTAGAATTTCATGTCCAACATGCATGCATGAGTTAGGAAGTTGTATTAATGACTTAGAATGCAGGTATTTGAGAAGGAGCATCCTTGGATTCATTCTCTACCCAAACCTACTTCTATAGTTGAGTGGCTACTTGTTTCTCCCTGGAAATTATCTTTTCAGGAAAACGTTCTGTCAAAGCTCTGTTCTCGCTTCTCCATCCCCCCAGCCATAACATATAGTGCAGTGAGGACAGAACGTCAGGATCCCCTGTGCTTTTTCTTTTCTACCTCACCTTCTTTCCTTTATTTTTTTGCAGATTCTTTTTTTTGTTTCAGTTTCTCAGATTTGTCCTGATGACCCCTCTTCTGTTATTCTTGCAGGTTTTAGCTTTCTCTAAATTCTCCGTAATATGCCACTACTCAATGGCATTTACTCCAATGTTTTTCTGTTTTTTCACACTGGCTCCTATAATATTTTCTATACTTATCATTTTCTTCTATTTAAATTTTTTATTTTATCCTAAACTGCTACTGAGGTTAGATCACTAAGTTTCCACGCAGCCCATTATGCTCTATTTGCTAGAAAGAAGTATTTTCAAAGTTTATATTTATGCTAAAAAATAACTTATATATTGTACAAAAATATAGGTTTAAGACTCCAGGGCTCGGCTTCTCTTTGGGTCTGTCCTTTCTATTGTATTTGGCCATAGGTCTTCCAATAAACAAAACTGGCTGACTGGGTAGAGATTTGTTGAAGTTACTTGTGGCAGTATATAAGATGAGATTCAGGCAATTAATGTTCTAACTTATTTCTCAGCCTGAAATAACCTGAATGCTTTAGAATATGTTTAAGATCAACTTCTTAGTGCTTATTCTATTTTTAACTAATGTTGGATAATGACTCATCAATTTAATTATGCATAAGTGTTGTTAAGCAGAGGTTCTTATCCTGGAGTCTAGGGCAATAGAGCACACTAGCTCAGAACCTGTGCTTTAAAATCAGTCCAGATTGCATTCTAAATCTTGCTTTACTACTCATGAACCATGTGGACAAGTGCAAGTGTTCAGCCTCTTTGGGCTTTTGCTTCTCATTATATCAAATGGGGATAATAATGTCTACTTTTGGGGTTCTAGGGATCCAAACTATACAAATAAATTTAATTTTCTGGACTTCTTGTTGGAGAAAAAATGGGTTAAGCAATATTTGGTGTGGTTCAGAAGAAATGTAGGTTATATGGCAGAAACAAAATAATTTTGGAAAACCTTGGGGCAAATGAAGACTCAGCAGTCTTTCTTCAGAGCAGCTGTTATTGAGATGTAGTGAACAGGCCTATTTGACTTCCTATAAAGAGAAATATGTTTTATATATTAAGATTTCATATATAATGAAAACAATCAGTAATTTAAAATAGAAACTCTAAAGTTACAATGGCAGTCACTCCTACTTTGCAGGTATTTATTTGTACTCGAGTAGCTTGTTACAAGTGTAATTTCTTGTGACTTTTTTAAGAGTGAGTGACCTAGAATTTTTAATTTAATAATTCTTCTTAGCAAGTCTAAATAGTCCAGGCTAGATGGTTATAATGATATCTGTAAGGTGTTAGCACAATGTCCAGCATACAGAAAATGCTCAAAAATTGTAGCTATGATTATGTTTAGTTAATGTGTGGACTTCAAAGAGTTCATGAATCCCCTCTGAAATTGCATGCTGATTTTTATGTATCATATGCATTTTTCTAAGAGTTGAACTGCATATTTGTTCATATTTTTACATGGTTCATACTCATTAAACATTTAAGGATATTGTAGCCTCCGTCTTGAATTTGGAATCATCTCAGTCTCTGTTCACCTTTGAAGATGTCTTGAGACTAATATTAAACTCATGAAAATTCACTTTAGAATGAAGAAAGGTCAGACACATGTCTGTGATAAATAATTGTAAAAATCCAGAAACAAGCTTGGAACTGAAGAGATGTTTCGGTGTGAAGACATGATATATCTGCTAGCTTTAGGTCTAGCCAATAGCTCCTCCTCATGCATCTAGAAACCCATTTAATTGTTATTTGGACTAAATAAGTCCAGGTTTTTTTTTCCTCATTGATGATCCTTGAAGTGTCCCTTGAGAGCTGCTGGTAATTGCCAATGGTTAAGTGGTGGAACTGTAACTTTTTTTTATTATAAATCCTTGCTCTGGCACATTGTATAATGACTCTAGCATGTAGAGTCTTCCCTATCTTTGAAAGCTCATATTATATAGTTCATCTATCAGTGGTCACTCTCACACTGCCAGATGGCCTTAGTTCATCACAAAATACATATCTGGCACTTACTATTATAATATGACTTTCTGAATGGTGATGTTTATTTCTTACAGAGATTAAACACTTCATTTTCTCTAAAAGTCAGTTAACTTCAGAATTTTATTTTCTACTTTATTGAGCACAGGCCTCACTAAACCATCAGGCTGGTTGGGTTTTTGAACAGTGTTTCAATCCAGGAGTTTTGTTTTTTACTCTTATTTTTTTTCATCTTTCAGTAGTAATTTTGTGACATGATACATTTGCTGGCACCTTGGCTAGCTATGTTCATGCATTCCTTTACACCTTCTAAAACTGTAAATGTAATCCAGAGCATGGCTATTGGAGGGAGCTGGGAAGTGGGATACTGCAAATCAGAGTTGTGGTGGGGGAGATGAGTGTGTGCAGCAGATAACTCTACTTGATTAGCTAGATTTAAATAGTGTTGGGTGAATTTGCCAGGTGAAAATAAAAATTGTCAGTTCAGTTTAATTTCATGGTGAATCAAACAAGGAAATTAGATTCTGCTACTCTGTCAGTTTGACATCCACAGTAAGCGACAATTAGAGATGATGAGAGAACTTATATTTACTTTGAAACTCTTGATTTTCTGATAGGCATGCAACTTTTATTTATCCTTGCATTGCAGAAAAATGTGACATAACAGTAATATTAGTAGAGGTTGCCAGAACATTGAGGATATAGGCAGAAGGGGCAGAAGGAGCAGGTAGAGAGGCCAGAGCTCACTTTCATAGTTGGCATAATCAGATTGAGAGGTACGCTGAAGGGCGAAAGCCCTTGTGCTTTTAGGCCAGAAGAGTTTAGAGTTGAAATGCAGATAATAACACAGTGGTTACACCTCTTGCTTCAGCAGACAAGATTACATTAGAGCAAGTCAAGGCTGAACTGCAGGAAATGAAAGTGACTCTGACTTGTGCTGTAGCAGCCAGGCCATTCAATTTGATTTTTATTTTCTTCATAAGCCCACAACCCAAGCACTAAGCAAGTTGGAGGACTCACATTTAAACACAAATGCCTTTCCAGACGTTCTTCCCCACCACTCCTAATACAAGAAAGTGAATTTTAATTTCAAATTAGGGTTCAAAGGGCACATAAAAATCCATAGAGCTGAAGCACAAAATGATCACATGGGAAGTTGCTTCACTGGCTTGCAGCAAAGTACTTGGGAAGAGGTAGATCTCAATAGCACAAAGAAATAATTTCCCACCCAAATTTTCTCTCAAAGAAATAGTTTCAGGGTTGACTGACTACCTTTGGATAGCAAAGACAGCATTGGATGATATAAATGGAGTGACAGGCAAAATATGATTTGATTCAAGGAGGGTGATAGATAGACTAAGATATTCTTTGATTTAATGATTGTATAGTCATTTTAAAAGAGCCCTACATCTTTTGGGTATAAAGATCACAAGAAGGCCTGAGTAAGTCACCTCAGACCTTTCTCCGAAACTTTTCATGAACCTGAACATTCTTAGATCTTACTTCTGAAAAGGTCTTGTGTCTCTTTGTCTCTTTGTCTCTCTGTCTATCTGTCTCTCTCTTCCTCCCTCTCCCTCTCTATCTTACGTTAGTTAATGAGGGACACAATTTTGACTCCAACTAGATATTTATTTTCTAACAAAAACAATGTGTCAGTGTTCAGTACAAGTTTCTTATTTGTTTTTTCCCACATTAACATTAATTAACATTAATTTTTATTATGAAATAACAAGCACATAATAAGATGATGGCAGAATAGTCAATGAATGAAAGAGTATGAACAGATACTTTTGTATTCTAATATTTTGAAACTGGGGGACCTGTCTGGGACGTTTACCAACTGAAAAACAAAATCTTGAATTAGAAAAATTTGATAGCTACATGGAGCATATCTTATAGTCACTGGTGATTTTGAATGTATTTTTTAAATCCAATCTGATCAAAATTAGGTTAAAAAGGATAAATAAAAAATCATGAATAATTTGGAGATGATGATTTTAACTGTTAATCAAATAGAACATATAAGATTGTATCCTAATTATTTGGAAATGTGATAATTTATGGACGTCGAAAAGTGAATAAAGGAATACAAATTATTTCTTATCTACTTCCCACCTTTCTTTCCACAAATTTAAAACAAGAAATGAAAGTAATGCACTTTGCCTCAGCTATATAAAATGCTTAACAATTTGATTAGCACTTATACCAGAATTCTAGTATAAGTGGAGTACACTTGTCCTAGGGTATTTGTTACATGTAAATTACAAAAAAACATCTATTTAAATCCTTCTTTCATACTTTAAAAATGAGGTATAATAATGATAAATAACTTGAACTAGAAATAAATTAGCAGCATACAGCTCAACAGCCTTATATAAATTCTCACATTTCTATTTCTTGTCTTTTTGGAAGACTAATGATGTTTGAGTATATCATCTGAATCATATAAGCAAGATAAATGTTTATAAGTGAACAATAGTGTAGTATTTGAGAAATCCAGAAAGGGATTCCACTTGCTTGGTCTTAATACAACCTGTATTACTTAACAACTAAAGAGCTACTATATACTTATGTAAAGTATAAGATTATCTCATTTTTCTCTTTTCTTTTCCTTTCACTTCTTTCATATTTTTTTTTCTTTTTTGCCAAAGTTTTTCTAGAGCAATGAAATCTTTAGCGAACCATAACCTGCAGTTCTACTTTATTGATATCAAATATTTGAAACTGAAATTTAATATATATTCTTCAGGTAATATTTTGAGGGGTCTTTGAAGGAAAATACAAGCATAAGGCTATAAGAGCCATGTCCTTAAAGAGTTACTTACCATAAAATGCTAGAGGGCATTTATCTCTGATGCTACCTTAAAATTGTTTATGAAGATCTATTAGCAAAAAAATGATATAAATGGGATCTCTGTGTTTTATTAAAAAGTTTCAAATTATGATTCTGACTCTTCCTAAAATAAATAGAATTTCACTGCTTGCATATTAATTGCCAGTTGGAGCAGTCTATAGCTCGACCATAATACAATGCCACGTCCATTACTCTATTCAGCAAGCCACTGGTTACATTCAGATATTCCAAATGATTTCATAAACACAGGAGCAGATACTGTTAAGCAGTGATTAATTCCTGTAAGACCATGTGATGTCCTGTAATTCTTTAATGGTGCCAAAGTGATCTATAGCATGAATGCATACTTTGGCTAGCTCAGCAAATGCCCAAGGCAAGCATCAGGAACATCTCTCCTTGCAGGCATTTTGTGGGGATTTAATTCACCTTGGGAAAGGACCTACAGCTTACACAGAAAAAAATGCTTTAAGAATCTTGCACATGTAGTTGCTCATGGGAATAAAAGAACATTTCTTTCCCTTTAAAGATATATTATTATTTTACGGCATTCACATGATCATTTTGCCTAACAAAAGGAAGCTGGGAAGGTGCCCTTTCTCTGTTTCTCTGGCACCATTTCTGGGAAAGACACTAGGCCCTTTTCATATGTTTTGAGATTCTTTATTCATTACACAAAAAGATTCTTCTAAGGATACACATCAGTAGCCAGTTCCATCAACAGCAGAGCATGAACAGAATACATTTAGAAATCAGTGAGGTTACAACAGCAATCAACATTTTTCAGCGATGTGCTCCAATTTTAAATGAGAATTCTGGTGACTATGTGATGTCACACTGCGTATTTTGATTAAAACATCTTTTTTATTGAATTTTTTATGGGCCCATTACTGGCATCCCTGAGTACATATAAACATTTTTTAGGACAGTACAATCCAGCAGAGGTGGGACTAAGCCTTGAGTCATAAACTAGGAAACGTTAAACCCAATGGTCAAATAGTGCACAGTCCTCTAAACATCAGCCACCCAGACTCTCCCTCGGGCCCAAGTCTACTCTGTTAAGTAAATTAGGTGCTTAGGGAAAAATATGAATAATGGTGGGCACTGAAGACATAGCACTAAGAGAGTCTTATTTCTAAATATCATTTAATAGCTGAAGCAAGCCAAGATATACTTGTTCATATAGAAATGGTGGGGTCTGCCAAGCCCTTGACTGGAGACAGACATCCCAGGTTCCAGTCCTGATTTGAAGTCTTACTCTCTAGGGGACTTTGACAAATCAACTAAAACATCAGAAGTTCAGTTGCATCCTTGTAAATATAGAGATAATACCTGCTAGGTTTGGGCATACCATCCAAGGCCAATTAAAAGAGGGGAAAAATGTATTTGGAAAATCCTCTATAAGCCTGAAGGTACATATCAAAGAAAAATTGCTCTTATTTATTTGATGATGAAGACTTCAAAAGAAGCCTTCAAAATATGCTTTAAAAAAACTCTTGAAATCCAAGGCTTTGAAACTATCTCTTTCTAAGCAAAGCCATTGTTTAAAACCCTGGCTGCCATTTTACCTTACTTGAACCAACCAATTCTGGAAGTGATGAAATGAACTCGGTAGAAATTCCCTAAAAGATACGCTTTGATGCTAAGTAGGATGCTTGTTGGGCCCAGGAGTCATGGCTTAGTGGTGAGAGATGAGAGTGTTCTTTGTGCTATGAGAAACTTGGCTCTAACTTGGGAACTAGGCTCTAACTCGGGAAATTTGCTTACAATGAACATAGTTGTAAATGCAGAATTACATGCAGTTCATACTTTATTGGCAAGGAAATCATAACTTAGGTCTTTAGTTTTGATTTATTGAGATGATTTACATGGTTTTAAAAATGTGAATGGTACTAAGCCAAATAATTCATGTGAATTTTAAAGAAATCTCAGCTGTCTCCTTTTAGAATAGCTCCTATCTCTCTCTCTCTCTCTCTCTCTGTATGTATGTGTGTGTGTGTGTGTGTGTGTGTGTGTGTGTGTGTGTGTGTGTGTGCACGCGCGCGTACATGTGCTTTATGGTTAGGTGGAAATGGGTAATTCTGAAACAAGACTACATAAGTGATTCAAAGTAATGACAAACCCTAAAGATAAGGGGTAGGTTTGTTGGAGTAATAAACTGTTTAGGAGAATATACTTACCTGATATTAGCTCTTCCACATTTAAGGGCAAGATTCTCATAAATAGCGAAGGGCTAGATGCCATCTCAGATTATAAAATATTGTTTTAAAGTAACCATAGTTTCTAAAGTAGTTCTTAGGGATAATTAGAATTGATATTAATGTGTTTTATAGTTCTTTATTACAGTATGATAGCTTTATTACAATATGATGCGAATTTTTATATATAAAGAAACACATATATGAAGAGATATATAGCACTTTTTTTTCTGAACTAACTTCTAATTGGAGGAGGTTATTCTACCTGACAAATAATCCCACTGGCACTTGGTCTTTTTACATTTTGAAGGATTAAAAGGCTATCTTGGGTTTATTTGAAAGAAAAAAAATTCATGCTCACATATTAAATCTGTATTATTAAATCAACAGGTATTTTAGATTTTGATTCCAAATTCACAAACTAAATTGTAAAAAATCAAAAAGTTTGATTTCATTGTAGAAATTAATCTAGAATGATTCATTCATTCTCAGGAACATTTTTTTCCTGTTTCATTTAAAAATCCAATAAACTTTCATTTAACACAGTAGTCCCAACTAGATGGTATGTGTTAGGAATGAATGTTAAAGGAGATGTAGTTCTTGCTTTCAAGTTGCCTAGAGTGAGAGATGAAGACCTCTAACTTCACAATTACCAAGTTGAGTGCTCAGAACTTGGAAAGAAGTGAGCAACAGCATTAACATGGAGATCATCTCACATGCACTAGAGGCACCATGTGACCCTTGGTGAGATGAGATGCACTGCAGTGGTTATGAAATCTGTCATTAAGACAGAAAAAAAAAAGAAAGAATAGATGAAAACAAAGAAAAATTGTAGGTGGTCAGACAGAATTCCAAAGGCACTTGACTTGAAAATATCTAGGGTATTGAATGAATGATGAATCTTGTGTCTTCAAGCACGGCAGTTATAATTGTTAGGGTGCTGGTCAATTTTAAAAGTGCTTTCATTTCTGATTTTTATTTCCATTCTTGTCTTCTCTCAAATCAGTCAGACTAAAGGTTTTTTTTTGGTATTAATCAAACTTTCCATTAACATACTGAAACAGCACAAACTTCTCTCAAACTGAATGTATTTGGTGATATAATTAATTTGGTATACAGAACCACTGCTATGTTTGGTTGTCTAGCCTATTTGAAAATAAAATAAATAAGGTATGTTAATATGTGGTAAAAATAAGCATCTTGAAATTCTTGAATACTAATCAATCTCTTAATGTAAAGGTATAAGCACATTTTAAGAAAAGCACCCTCAGTGTTATTTGCTTTGCTCCAAATACTTATAGGCTCTCTGACTCAAATGAGCTTAGAAGACTCCTCCGGCCTTTCTTTTGTGCAAAGCCTAGAGGAATAATTGGCTTAGTCTTGCCTGCTTTCCCTGAGACCCAACTTGTTGGCTTGGCCTTCTACAGGTAACCAGTGTCTCCTCTCATGATAGTGGGTTTTCTGGGCCTATTTTACCTTATTTAGCTACATTAAATAATAGACAAACAGATAGATGATAGATAGATAGATAGATAGATAGATAGATAGATAGATAGATAGATAGATGATAGACAGAATACACTATCATATGGTAGAGAAATAAACATAGTTTACCAAGTTCAATTTCATAAACCCTTTGGCTTACCCCCTAACCCTCCAATTACAATTAAGTTGGCTTAACTGTGTGGTTTTAATCACTCTGTTGGGTCCTTAATTGAAAAGAGTACTAACTTCTGTCAGTCTAGAGATGGATTTTTTTAATGGAGACTGTTCTCAGGGAGATTTAGAGGTGTCCTAGTGCCTCACAGCCAAGTCTATTGCTTAATCAATACAAGTCTACTAGAAGACTCTCCTGTTTTTCTGTCGTACATTTTTTTGGGTGTCACTTGAATGACAAATGAATAAATAACCAAACCTTTGGGAAAAAAATTAACTCTGTTTTTAAAATCAGGCATTACACTATTAACTTATAATATTGGGGGTGAGGGAGATAAAGGAGGTGTGCCGCTGCCAAGTTCAAGTATAAAGGTTATTCATTATATCTTCTTTAGAATGTGATAGTTCAAACAATATTTTTGTATATAAGGTCTAAGAAAAAATGATGTGGAAAATCATTGGAGCTAGGTGTAAAGCATCAAATTACTTTCGATGTGTTAGGCTATTTGGCTTTGAAAAATCTTTTTTTTTTTTTGTTTAGTGTATTATTGTACTTTTTTCTTATATGTCAGGGTTCCTTTCAGTGCTGAATGTTTTAAAATAACACAAAGATTGAAGGAAACTTGGCCTTTTTTCCCCCACAGGAAATAATAGAACAGAAACCTATTTTTTACTAATTGTATCTGTCATACAATTTTAGAACTTACACAGAATTGTTTTCTTTAGAATGTCATTGCGTGAATACCTATGATTGGTAGTGTTCTTTGGGTTTGGAGATGATGAGCTGACAAAAGAAAAGAATGTACTGAGTCAGCTCATCCTGACTCATCATATAATTAACTACGTGCAATTAACATGATGAGAAGGAAGCAACCTTCTTTTTTCTTCTGTCTGGTGTCTTTATAAGGACACACAATGCAAAAGTACAACCCTATTTCTTATGGATGGATAGATAAAAAAATTTTCAGAAATATTAAGAAAAAAATAGCATAAAAGCTTTTAATCCTTCTTTTGACATTGATTATGTAAAGGTCCTAATGTAATTCTCCCCTCATAAAAGTAAAAGTTTGAGGTTAATGCCTTAAGGAATGTATAATTTCCTTTCCTCACATCAGTGTTAGAAAAAAATTTAGTTTGATTGTAAGTGTCTGTAGAATTTAACTGTACCTGTTTTAAGAGTTTGATCTGTACAGTATAACTTCACAAGGACCAAGGAAACTGCAAGGGAACCTGAGCTTTAAAATCTCCTTCAGTCTCTCTCTGTTTTTTCTTTTAGGAGTACTTTTTAGGTTTGAGATGGCTTTATTAGTTCTGATCTCCTCCATAAGAAGGGAGTGCCAGTGCTTATAAACACTGCTCTTCCTGAAATTGAGTCTTTGAAACTAAAACCATACAACTCCAGTAGTGTGGGTCATGATTTTTCCATTTAACCACATTAACCAAGTTATATAAATACAAAGGATATCTTTTATTCACATTTTAGAATATCTCTCAGGCTCCATCTATCTAATCTATCATCTATCTATCTATCTATCTATCTATCTATCTATCTATCTATCTATCATCTATCTATTATCTATCCATCAATCATCTCTACCTGTACCTGTATCTGTACTTGTACCTCTATCATCTCTCTCTCTCTCTCTTTCTTGTCAACTCCTTGTCAACTCAGGATCTATCCACTGCTCTTTTCTTCTTATCTAAGTTTCAAGTATAGATATAGATATAGATAAATATAGATAAATATAGATATAAATATAGATAAATATAAATATAGATAGATATTTATATCTATTTATGTATATGTATATGTATATGTATATCTATCTATATCTATATCTATATCTCCATCTCAGTCAAAAAACATATCTTAAAGATGAAAATACTGCTATTCAAAGAAGCAAAAAAATTTAACTCTTTTCATTCATTTAAAAAAATCAACACAATTCTTTCCTGTCTATGCTTTTATTATAAATTCTGATTTAGAGTGTGATTTTTCTAAGTATAATTGTAACTAGAAGAGCAGTAGTATAACATCCATTGTGTCGCCTTCACTTTTTCTTTGACAAGTCTAGCATAGATCACTTTTGCTTTTAGAAAAACATAAGTAACCAAACTCACTAAATTGTATATTAAATATGTGCAGTTTTTTTGTATATCATTTATATACTTTAAAAGCTGGAAAAAGATTTAAAAACTTAAAAAAAGACAAAATGTACATTTTTTTCAAAATCTATAATTCCCAATCTATAAATTAAAATAATTTACTTTTGAATTTTAACTATATTTAAGAAACAGATGTTAATCATTACCCAAGATTGCATACTGGCTTTTGGTATTAGGTAAAATAAGTTGATTAAATAGTAGCATAATTCTTGGGGATTATTACAGAAAAGTCCCTTGGCCTATACAAATTTTACTTGCATTCAGTTTTCACCGGACAGTTTTCTATGAGTAAGCTCTTTAAATTATGCACCTATTGATAGAGAAATTCATAATCTTAAAAAATACGTTTTTTATAAACTTATTTTACATGTTTATACACACACACACACACGCACACGCACACACACACATATATATATATATAGTGTTCAGATTTGTATTTTAATTCTCCTTTTCAAGAAGACAAATTAAAAATAAAATTAAGAATAACTTAATTATAAATTTTTCCATTTGGGCCCATAATAATTTATCTATACTGTTTCTTCTGAGAAGAAAGAAACCCTCTAACCTTGGTATCCAGGGTGAATGGCTATTGTTTCACTTACATCTCTCAAATCTCATACAGCTTTACTTTTAGCCAACTCTAAGCTGCAACCATACAAAATTGGGGATTCTGAGAAATGTTGCTCATAATGTAAGCAAAATGTTGCTCCTAATATAAAAAAAGAACAATCCAGAACATTTCACTCCTTGTCAACTCAGGATCTATCCACTGCTCTTTTCTTCTTATCTAAGTTTCAAGTATAAAGAGCAAAATTATTCTTCTGTTTAATGTGCATCTGTTTCCTTTACAACTGAAAATATGCTAACTTTCTCCCCAGGAGAGGATTTACAATGCCCAACTACAATTATTTTATTTATGATTGATGTTCATTCTTTTTCTGATACTGAGCTTATAAAAATAACCTCCTCCTAAATATTTCTTCTAGAAATAATAATTATAAGTAGATTAGAATGTAGAGGTATATTATCCATAATGCCACTATTAAAACTCCTCAGTTTAAAAAATTTAGTATACTCCTTTCCAATAATTTCCTAGTATAATATATTATTATATATCATAAATTAATAATAGGCATTCAATTTTAATTTATCATTCAATTTACTACTAAATTATCACTATATTTTCAGGTTATTACATAGCCTTCATAACAGTGACTGCATAATATTCTATTCAGTGATTGTGGCATTGATTAATTTGCTCCTATTCTTCTGATTCACATTTAGACTGCTTGCAATTTTTTACAGGTACAAATAGTCCCATGTAGTCAAATACAATGCAGTTTCAGACAGGTCTATGAAAGTGAAGTGTATTAAATTTGTACAGTATACTTACGAGTTATAAAGGATATTCCATTTCCAAAAGCTGAAAATTTTATGAAATTCATAACTATACTTCTTTTAAGACAATATATTTTCAACAGTTATTCAGAGAAAGCTTTTTTTTTATTTGCAGAACACTGTCAACTAGTTTAATTTTAGTAACTGACTGAATTTAAGAATTTCCTGATTTCTTCCGTTTTTGTAATTTTATTATATTTGTATCAGAGGTTTTATTTTTATCATTTTTACTAATTTTTACATAATTCATAAAGTAAACATAACATTCAATAATTCATTAAAATAATTGCATTAATATTGTTAAAGAGAAAAATGATGCAATACTGTCAAACCTGAGAGTTTTGAAGAAAGAAACTATAGCTTAAAATGTTTATTCTTCAGCTGATGTACAGATGTAAAAAAGAAATCGAGGTAATAAGTGTTTTGGGATTATTGTGTAATGAGTGCCAAAGTCTCACTAAAGTTGAAAGTACAAAAATTTGGGTATTTTCCTAGAATATATCAGTGACTTTTCATGCTAGTCACCTTTCCATAGAATGGGACATTTTAGGATAAATAACTGGGTTAAATAATATGAACATCTTATAACTTTTGATAAATGGAAATACAGTGAGGGAACATGTAAGTAAGACTTTGACTAGGTGGACAGAGGAATGTATTCTGAAAGATCTAATGTTTAAGCTAAGTTCTGGAAAGAAGAAAGGAATTAACTAGGTAAAGATAATGACACTCCAGGCAACTTGGGAGATAGAAATAGAAACCATCTTGAGATTGGGGAATTGTTAGTGGTTCAGCATGGCTGGAGTGAAGAATGCACGTGGCCAAAGAGTGGGTGGGTAAAAGTATGAGTTAGCAGAATGACTAGAAGAAAAAATCATAAAAGATCATGTGAACTAAACTAATGGCTCATCTCGATCCTGAGAGCTCTGGCAAGTTCTTCCTAGAGGCATGAAATCAATATGACCAGATTTGTTTTCAGAAAGAGTTTTTGGCAGCTATGAGCAGTAGAAATTGGAGAAGTTTGATGAAGGGAGGTAGTGGCAGTAGGGATGGAGAAGAGGGGAAGGTGGTACTAGAAGAAATTAGAGAGGTTAAATTTACCAGGACTGTGCCTGTGTATTTGAATGTGGGAAGTGGGCAATGAGTGGGAAGAGATGACTTCTAGACTTTTTCCTTGACAATTGAGTTCATGGTGATGTCATTCTGTAAGAGAAGAAGAATACAGGCAAAGAAGCAGTTTTATTGGTACATATAGTCAGTTCAGCTTCACCCATAGAATTAGACACATCTATATTATATGTAAGGAGGAATATTCACTAGATAGTTGGAGATATAAATATATGGGTGAATTTGGATGTATTGGTAAAAAAAATTAATCTTGAAAATAATATTTGGATGAGATAATTCAGAGACAAAATGTAGAGGAAGAGCAGAGAGCCTACGGCAAATCCTCGGGAGAGTACAGACACTGTGCAGCCATGGAAGGAATAAAAAATATCAAAGAAGATATAGAAAAAGAATGGGGAAAAGTAAAACTCTTTAAGTATTTTATACATTTTTTGTGGGAAGACTTTCTAATTTATGAGCCAGATAATCTGTGCTGTAGTGCTGTTTCTAGGCATGGGACCTTCGCCATATCGTTTAATATCACCAAATTTTTATTTTCACCTACTCAAGATGAGGCTATAGCTCCTGATGCCTCACTTATAAGTTTATATCAGATAAGGTGATCTATGTGTAAACATCTTAGGAATATTCCAAAGCATCATATAAATGTAATTTTTTTCTTGATAATGAAATCTTTTAACTACTTTTGCCTATTCTATCCTCTTTTCCACTAAATAAAATGTTAAATTGGCTTATAATTTCATCTTTATATTATTGTATCATCCTGGCATTAAAAGAAATATTACTGAAAAATTTACAGGACTGCCAAATAGTCTAGGCTGAGAACTTTGAAGATGTAGAACAGAGAGACTATAGTTTTAAATACTCACTATGCAACACACTTAAGATCAGGTTGACATAGGGTCAAATCAATCTGTGGAAATTTGGTTATGTGCTTGGCAACACTACAAAGGCAACTGGAGGAAAATGGGGTTTCTAATTCTAAATGGATGGCTGAGTATAAATATATCCTAAAAGTATGACCCAAAGGCAGGAAAGCCTGCAGGCAAATTTGGTCAGTGGAATTTCTTACTACCTACTTCCACCTTTTACAGATTTTCCTCCTATTTCAGTCCTATATACTACATTTTTTCAACTTACTGACATTGTAAAAATTATTCTGAACCTGGGGAATATAATGTCATGTACTCATTCATTTTCAAGTATTAAAATCTAAATACATAAATTTTAAAGCAGTTTTTCTCAAAGAGTGAATTGTGAACTATCTAGACTAATGACTCAGGTGATTTAGACCCTTAATCCCAATGGAGAAGCACTTCTCTAAGAGCATCTGTCTCTTTAAACAGGGATACAAGGAGAATTTGATATTATTACAATAGAAATGAATGAAATATTATTACAGTGTAATAGAAATAGTGTTTGGAAAAAAAAACTTGATTTTTTTTTCTGACTAATTAGATGTGCAGTGTTGTTAGCCAAATCACTTAATCTCTTTGAAATTCCATTTGTCCACCTTTACAGTAGATACAATAATAGTAATAAATCCAATAAAAAAACCCTCTTAATCTCACAGAGTGGTTGTGAGCATTGAGAGGAAGAGAAATTGTTGATTAAAGTAGTTTTACAACTCTGAAATAATATACCTATAGATCATTATGATTATTTTAATGATGGGAGTATTTTGAAGGTTATGCCTTTTGGCACTTTTTATATTAAGCTATATATTTGACTAATATTAAGAAAGCTGCTGACCTATAGTTAGCTGGAATATATAAAAGCAAATGAAAGTACAACATATTAATTACAGATAGCTGAAACTACTTATAGATTTAGGTTTCTATTATTATGGGTATTTTTCAAGAAAGAGCTTGATATTGTATCAGAATTCCTGGGTTTATGTTCAATAAATATTTACTGAATAATTAAATGCATTTGGAATATATTTATTTTATATTGTTAGCAGAGAGCTATTTCTTTTTATTGTTTTCTAAAATTTCTCAAAAGAATAAAAAATATAAAAATTTGTTAATACCTTATTGATGTGGCATCATGCAGGAGTATTAATAATAGAATGACAGCATATCAATAGTAATATGACTAATGCAGAGGAATTCTGCCTTAAGGTTTATGCAAGAATCTACTTGAGCTTTATTTTTATAATTTAAAGAGTCATCACCTATCAATTCAATTATAATTTTATCTCAATGAAATGAACGCATGCCTGTCAATAATATTGTTTATTAATTCTTTTAAATGAACCCATAATATGCACAAGGAGATCAGATCCATAACCATTGCACTCCTAAGGAAACAGTTATTTTTCACTCTTGTGGTTGATGTTTTATTTAAATGCTTTATAAAATAACATATAGAAGTTATTAAATATGGTGTTAAATTAAAGAGTGAGTTTTCTTGTGTTTGGTTTATAGTGAATATGGAATATTAGCTAGTGTCTCAGTTTAGAGTGGAAATTATCTGTTCACTATTCTTTTGTTCACTATTTCCTCCCTCTTCCTTGCCTTTTCTTCCTTCTTTTTACCCATACATCTATTCTTTATTTCTGTCATAATTGTTACATATGGATTATCTTCTATGTGCTATGGAATGTATCAGGTGACAGAAGAGACTTAAAATCAGTGGTTCTCAACCAAGGGCAATTTTGCCTCCAGGAAGACATTTGACAATGTCTAGAGACATTTTTGCTTGTCACAACTGTGGGAGTGTTAGGGGCATATACTTGGAAGAGCTAGGGATGCTGTTAAACATCTCACAATAAAGAGAACAGTCCCCCAAAGAATGATCTATTCTTAAATCTCAGAAGTGCTGAGGCAGAGAAACCCTGCCTTAAATAATTCCTAGCTCTACCATATACTCAGTGCTGATATCTTCTTTACAATGTCCCTGACAGGTGCTTTGTGCCTAATTCCTCACGACTTTCAATATGGAATTGAAGGTGATAACTATGCACAATTTCCTTCCATATGCAGAAAGCTTTGAAATCTTCCTATTACTGCTTGGAGGTTTCTGTTTCTTTTGTGGTCATCTTAATCCTCTCGTGAGAAAACATTTTTTTTTTTTGTGCGTGGTTATTGCTGTTTATTAACCATACCACTGTGGCCACACTTTTGTTATAAATCAGCACAAAATAATATTTTATATGTATTTTTGGTAAATGTGATTTCTTTAGAAGAGAGATTTAGTTTGTATTCTGCAATGTTGTTTGAGAGGTATTATGGATAGTGGCTGAGAGCACAAACTTGGTATCCATATTTTCTGGGTTTGAAACCTGGCTCTCACACTTATTTGCTGTGTGAACCTAGGCAACTGTATTAACTTCTCTGCAAAATGGGGATTTTACATGGGATTGTGTAGATACTTACATTGAATAAGTTACCACTATATTTTATCAATAAAAGGTGTACTTGCTTTAAATGCTGTTTTTTTATGTATCAAAAAGAGAGAGAAAATGTTGCTAATTAATTATACACTATCATGCATAAGGCATATTTCAATCTCAGAGGTTATTAAAATGTGAAAAAAATGTGCATTTCAGAACCAATGAAATACTATATATGTAAAGCATTTAGAACTGTGCTTGATATTGAGGCTGCTCTTAATATCCATTAGCACTTAAATTGAGGTATTCATAATAAACTTCCAGTATGAAAACAGGCGACACTACAGAATATTAGCAGTGTTGAGAAAGCACTCCAGAACTTCAACACTGCTAATATTGTTTTTCAGGAGGAGAATTTTTTCTTTTCTTTCTTTTCTTTCATTTTTTTTAACTGACAATATTGCTATTCATACATGTCTTAAAGGGACGTTAATGGTTTGAACACAAGATTGATTATACTATTAGGTAGAAAACTCACCGAAAAAAATAAGTGCAGCCAACTAACTGGAAACATTTAATAGAATGAGAAATTTTAGTCTGGAAGTCATTTATTTATTTATTGGATTTGGTTCCATGTTCTGTGTCATAGCCTGGTATACTTTCTTGACTTCCCTGTGTAAGAGTTAATCATTCTCTTGGGCTTTCACGCTATTATAAATGAACATCTATTTATGTTCCTCTCTTTCTCCTGTATCTTAGTTTTTATATGTATGCCTTCTTCATTTTATTTATTTATTTTTATTTTTAGGTTTCTTTCTTTCTTTCTTTCTTTCTTTCTTTCTTTCTTTCTTTCTTTCTTTCTTTCTTTCTTTCTTTCTTTCTTTCTTTCTTTCTTTTCTTTTTTCTTTATTTTCCTTCTTTTCTTCCTTCCTTCCTTTCTTCCTTCCTTCCTTCCTTCCTTCCTTCCTTCCTTCCTTCCTTCCTTCCTTCCTTCCTTCCTTCCTTCCTTCCTTTTTTTAGGTAGATGGAGGAAAATAAAAAAAAATAATTTTACTGTCTATGAGGCCAATAAATAAATAAATAAATAAATAAATAAATAAATAAAATACTTTTAAAGTTTTAATACCAACAAATAGAGGACAGGAACCAGGTATTAATTGTCCCTTTATACCTAGTATCTGGCACAGTTTCAGATACAGACTATGTACAAATTCATACTTTACCATTTTGTATCATAAGATGTAGAAGGCATAGAGTGCCAGTACTAGAAACTAAGTAATTTGGTAAGTTAATTGGTAAAATAGTCTTCAAAAAAATTAATGTGAGGTCAGAGTTCAGTGTATCATATTAGAATATAGAAAGCATTCCTGTTCAGAAAGTGTAAGAATTTTCAACAATACTTACATTAGTCTCATATCTGTATAAACTACTGAGTCTGAGGAAACTTTAGCATATGACCTCTTCCTTTGCTCCAATGTAAAGGTTACTTCTTGTTTGTTCTTTCTCTTTCCATCCTATATCTCACTTTGCCATGGCTGATGAAACTAGAGGATGAAGGCAATTTTAGAGGCCTAAAAAGTTTGCCAGAGATGATAATCAGATGTGTAAGCCTACCAAGAGCACATTTAGAGTCATTTCTGTGAAATATAAGATTCTTTATTCTGAGGCAGGCAAAGATGACAGAATAGGTAAAAGATAACAGCTAGAAATTTGTTTCTCAATAATTAAGCTCAGAAGGAAGAGACTTACATTCCAAGAACAGAATGTTCAAACAAGGGCTTTGAAAATAAAGCTAAAGCAGCCTGTTCTGGGATTTGGGGAATGCAATAACTCCTGAAATGGAGCTTAGGTAATTATAAGTCAACTTTGTTCTCCTTTTACCTATGAGAGATGAGACTAATGTCCATAGCTACGAAAGTCTCATTGGATGTGTTCTTCACTGGATGAAGCTCTTTGCCCACACTGAGTCATATATCAAGAACAATAGATTACTAGTTGCCATGTGGCTTATTGAATCTAATATGCCATCAAACATAATTTAGAAATATAACTCACAGGTTCAGTATTTTATGTTTATGGTAGTAGCATTCCAAAACTTTGTCCTCTACTCAGAAATAGTAGTAAGAAAGGCAAAATGTAACTGCAGTAGAAAAAAAGATTTTAATATGCTAGTTATTGAATAATGGAAAGGGGCTCAGGATTTTTACATCCTAATTTATCTCCCTCTGAAAGAACACTTATTTTAATACCTCCTATTCTTGGTTTTTATTTAGGCAGATGGTTGGAACATGAAGATAATATATTAAAAACAGATGCACACCTTTCCCTAGACTTCACAGTGGCGAGGCTGTTGTCGCAAAAAATCACTATTAGAATTTAAAGTCTCTCACTTCCATGTTATAGGTTTGAAAAATGCTGCCTTTGTTGTATCCAAAAATCATTATTATCTAATAGTTATCATCATCATGAACTTAGTTCAGGTAGCTTATTGGGTATTAATAAGTAGCAATTGTAAGCAGACAGGAAGTGATTTCTTTTTAAAGGAGCCATGTTGAAATACTATTACATTCAATTTTGTGAATTACTATTCTGGGTGGTTAATTAAATCTTTTAATTTTTAAGTGTTTTATTTATTTATTTATTTTTTACACCTACAGCACTCAATCTTTCTAGGTGCTCTCCCATCCAAGTACTAACCAGGCCTGACACTGCTTAGATTCCTAGCTTCTGAGATCAGATGGGATCAGGCACGTTCAGGGTGGCGTGCTGTAGACAAGTCTTTTAATTTTTAAAATTAAAAAATAAAAATAGAGTAAAATTAGCTTTTCAGTGGACAGGTCTAGGAATTTTAATGAATACATTTGCATTGTCACCATCATAATCAGACAGTTTCATCAGTTCCCAAACTTCCTTTGTGCAATCACTTTGTAGTCACAACTTTCCCCCCATCACACCCCTGGCAACTACTAATATGTTTTCTGTTACTACAGTTTTGTTTATTTTGTGAATATCTTATAATTGGAATCATAAAATATTAATAATTTGAGATTGGCTTCTTTCACTCAGCATAATGACTTTGAGATTTACCTGTTATGTGTATCAATATTTTGTTCCTTTTTCTTGCTGAGTAGTTTCCATTGTATAAATGTACCATGGTTTGCTTATCCATTCATTCATTTGTTTTATTTTTAGTTTGTTGACAATATTTAATAATGTTACTATAAGTATTCATGTATAGGTTTTTGTGTGAATATAAGCTTTAAATTTGCTAGTATAAATACCTAGGAGTGGGATTGCTGGGTCATACAGTAGGTGTCTATTTAATTGTATAAGAAAGGTTTTTTTATATATTACAGTTTTCTCTTTTCTGCCTACTCTTAAAATATTTGAATACTTTTTAGTATTTCATTTTTTAATCAATTCCATTTTTGTCTATATTTTTGTTTATTTTTCCTAGTTGTTTTAGAGATAAAATATATATTTAACCTTTCATAATCTACTTCCAAATAGTATTTTCTATTTTATTTGGAACATAGAAACCTTATCTGTTGTTGAGATTGGATAATTCTTATTGTTTTTCTCAACATCATAGACTCTTTCCTCTTTAATTTTTATTCTGCTTATTAGCTCAACTAGCTAAGTTCTGTGAGGTTTTGTTTTGTGTCATTGTTTTTTGTTTATTACTCTTCTAAAATTTCTATTTGATTCTTCTTTATATCTTTTATTTTTTTGAAAGTTTTTATCTTTCTCAACTCACTCGACTCAAGAGTGCTTGCCTTTACTTTTGATGTATATTTATACATATTTTTAAAACACTATTTACTACATATTTTTAAAACATTGGTCATTTATATTCAGAGTGCATATAATGATTTTTAAATTTAAATTGTTCAGTGGATCAGAAATTACTTTAACTAATTAGTCTAAATTGGCCAGAAAAATATTTTGATTCCTAATTATTGACAAATTTTGTCATTTTAGGTAAGATAAATAAGTTAGCTAATGAAGATAGCCTCCGTCTCTCCCCAGCATCACTAAATAATAAAATAGATTGGAGAGGAGAGACCAAGGAGAAACCAGTCTTGCCCAAATTGATAAGAGTTTGGGAAAGAAGGAGCACTTATTTTTAAGGTGTCTAAGCCGAAGTCCAAGCTTGGGCTGCTCATTCATATGATGGTTTTAGAGGTCTCCCTCTTGACACTCTTTGAAATAACAAGCAAAGCAGTGTGCAAGGCTGAGTTCAAGAATACTAAGTAATTGGTATCATATACATAAAGAAAATGCCAAGATCATAAGATTTTTCTACTTTGGCACTAGAGATTGGGAATTATTATTGAATAAGGGTGCAAAGAGCTATCGCAATAATTTTTTTTTTAATCTGTCACGTCCAATAATAAGCTTGTTTCTTTTTGTGATGTCTGGTTCTAAAATGTACTTAATTTGGCTGAAACATGGCATGCACAAAGATTTTAAAAAGTCTGAAGTTTTTAATTAACTAGTCAATCTAGTACATATTGGAAAAATGAGAAAATCAGCAGGATAGATTTAGTAAAGTATTTCTGAGAATGAAAGTAGAATGTAGTTAGTACTCTATCTGTGATGTATCAGCCATCTCTTATGCCCTATGTTTGCTCCCCTCAGCTTCACCTATCAGCTGCTGCTGTGGGCTGTAATGAACTCACACAAATGCAGTCTAATGGTATCTCATGCCATGTATCTCTCACCTCTGCTCCAGGGCTTGTCTGTTCACTGAACATGGAATGCTGCAGGGTTCTGAAAGTCAGCAAGAGTTAATGCTTTGTACAGCACTTTGACTAGTGAAAGCTAGTAACAATTTCCCTTACCCCTTTCTCTGTGCATTCACAGAGATGTAGTTTTCATGGTTTCCAGAGGAAGGATTCAGAAATCAAGCAATCAGTAGCATTTATTGGCAGCCATTTGATAACATATTTTCTTATTAATTCCCCTCCCCCAACCTACTCTCTCTGCTTCACTCCCTTTGTGTCTCTCTTCTGCTCCCTGGTACTGCAGTTCCTAATTATACATCAGCACTTAAAACTATGTCTAATGTTCTACTGGGCAGGGGGAATATTGGCCAAGACATATATATATATAAATAATAACATTATTACTTAAGTGGCCCATGTGAAGTATAATAAAATATAAGATAAACATTTCCAGTTGAATATGGATATTAAATAATTATGTTTAGTTTACTGTGATGAAATTTATTTCATATTTAATTTCCACTTCCTCTTTGAACTGCTGCATACTCAAGGGGACTCTGAGATCTGCTTTTTAATAGGAGTGTGCTGGGGAAACTGTGCTCAAGAAATAGTCATTAATTATGTTTGAGTGATTTTAATAGAAACTTAAGCAATACATAATATAGAGGTAAAACTAATTTTTATATCCCCTCAGAATTACATAACACACTACTAGGAAATCTAAAATAGTTATGTGAGGTATGCAGGGAAAGTGGCTTATTTATCTTTTATAGGACTATAATTGGGGTTCAGGGAGATAAAGAGACTTACTTTAGGTCACAGAGGAGATAATTGTCAGAAGTAGAGTCATGGATTTGTCAACATTTTGTTTTTCCTTATTTACATTAGTAATTTGTAATCACTGGGTCTTGTAAATGAATATTTTGAATTCATCTACGGGCAGCATCTCTAATACAGTCTGATCTTTCAATTAATGTTAATTATTTAAAGAGTTTTCTAGTTATATAATGTAATAGAAAATACATATTATGTGACTATGTGAACTTGGAATGAAACTATTCTTTAAAGAATCAAGTTGCATATCATCTAGGCTTTCAATTTTATACATCCTATATCCTTTTATAAATGCTTATTATTCCAACTGTGTTTCATTTGTTTATTTTAAAAATACATTGTTCAAAGCTCTTTCCTTTTCACCACTAATTCTTATACATTCTCTTTAAAGGTCTCATTGGAACAAATTGTGAGATTGGCTATTTCTGCAAAGAAGAGGAGATGTTTCTATTCTCTTTTTTGAGCACAGTTTTATTCTGTTGTAGAGGAATTTATATCTGGGCCTCTAATATATACTGTTTAGATATATAAACATAAATAATATATAAAAACAAATATATTATATCTAAAGTACATATTATACATACTATGTTATAAATAACTAATAGTTTTATTTATTTGTATACATCTGGACTACTCTATGTAGTGTCAAAATTAAGCAGTATTTTAAAATATAAAAAGATTTTTGATAATAAAGCTAAATTAAATGAAGATACAGTATTTCTTTAGTATGTATCACATTTTTTCTCTTTTTATAGTTAGTGTCTGTTTTTCACCATGAGGTTTCTCAAATAATAGTTGAGGCATAAAATGTGTAATAATTAGTTACTGCTTAGGTATCAACAAATCCTGTTTTAATACTTTCTGTATGTACAATAAAGGAGAAACTGAAATATTTTCCTGTGTGTCAACATTCTCACTCCTCATACTTCATTAAATCAAGATGATATAATCCCTGAAGACTGAAGTACAAATTTTAGAGCTGTATTGATTTAACCTTCCCTTTGTAAATATTTCATAGTTCCATAATGTGCAAATACAGGCACCCACAGAACAAAGAACTGTACTTTTCTGTTAGTATGCAGAGAGGGTAACTAACAGCTTTTATTATACCATTTAGAAATAATATATATGAAAATACATAAGAATATTTTGTCATCATTGTGGATGTCAACAAGAATTGATGAAGTATTGCTTTTAAAAGAAGATTTTTATAGAGAATACTTTAAATGTATCATTTTTCAAATGTAAATCCATTTATCTTTTATAATTCAAATTTTTTCTCTTATTATTTTTCGAATTATTTGTTGGTTCATTTCAAATAATGGGCCTTTTCATTGGTCTTTTATCTTCATTGACACTGAAGAAACTCAGGATTTAAATATGTGATATTATGGAAACTTGCATGTTAGCCCACTGTGAAGTAATGGTGATATAAAAACAAATATTTCATTGATGGCTCCACCAAGGAAGATGTAACCTTTCTCATCCAAGTATTGGGAGCAGGGCTATAAAAATGACAAATATGTTATACTAGTGTTTAATGTTTTCTCTTTTTAAGCTTTATAGAAAAATAAAGCCATACTCAACCTAGAAAATTTTTATGAATGCTGATATATCAAGACATAACAAAATTAGTTTTCTGCTGCCATAGAAATGACATAAAAAGAGGATGATTATCTGTTGTTTCAATACTTACTTTGCTAAGAAGGAGGCAGAGAAAATGGATCTGTTCGTGAATGGTAAGAGAACAGTATCATAAGATATCAGTGCTACTTACTTTCATTAAATAAAAAGTTTGGTAATTAGGCACATACACATAAACACCCACTTTAGGAAAAGAATATTACAGAACTTTACAAACTAACAACTTAGTGCACTGAAACAAAAGTTTAGCCTATACCAAGGTAAGTTGTATTCAGAATTCTAGAAATAAAGTGATCAGTTTCACATATAGAGTTAATACAAACAGGGGCCAGGGTCTTTCACTAGGCAAACTTTAATCAATACAGATAGACTTTTCAGAATTTAATCTTTGGTGAATTTCTTATATAATTTTCTCATGAAAAAAAAATTCTATAGATATTATGGATCCCAAGAAAGAAGATATCTACCAAGAAGAATCCTTCGTGACTAACTGGGCTCAAATTTAAAAGCAGAGTCTAGCAGCGATTTCTAAACAGGGTTCTAAGGCAGCTGCACTTCAGGGAAAAGCCTGCAATGAACTGCCAACCTACCTTCTACACTGAATTGTCTGCCTGCACGATGTTCCTGCCAGCTTAGCCGGTCCTTAACAAAGAAGTTCCTGGAATCCTATTTCAACCAGTAGGGTTGAGACTTTACTCATCCAATTAAAGCTACGCAACTATATCACATTAGCATCTTCATGAACCAATCAAAACAGCTCTATCCTGACCAATCAAGACAATGACTTTTGGACCTATCAAACTTTGAGGATTTAGAATCCTCATTTGCCTGAGGATGAATCAATCAGAGACCAGGGACAGGGACTTCTCTTAGCTCCCTTTTGCCTTGGCAGTATACTTTCCTCCCCTTACTCCCACTCCCACTGTGAAGATTGAAGATTGTTTCTCCAGCTTGAACCACTAAAGACATCTCTGGATTAGAGCTAAGAATAGCATGCAGAGCAGAAGAACACAGAACAGAGCAGTTCTGTCTAGTAGAGAAGATCCTCACTTTAGGGCCACCTACAAGCTGTGCTGTTCCACAGCCCTGCTTCTTTTTTAATTGAGCTGTAACACTATTGAGCCATTCCACAGCTGTGCTGTTCTCATAGCTGTGCTGTTACCACAATTGAGCTGGTTGCACTGAAGAGTTTTCTTCTTCACTGAACCCCAAATTGGGGATTCCTGCTGGCATTGAACTGATGCCAATGACCATTGGTTGATAGTATATAAAAGGAAGGCTAACTGTATTCAATTTCTTGTACTAATTCTTTAAGACTGGATGGTTAGCTTTTATCACTGTATCAGTGGAATATATCATGTGATGTATAATTGTGTGATATTGTACCATGCAGTTTCATTTAAAGTGAGTTTATTTTATTGAAGACAGTTTAGGCTTTATTGATTTTAACATTTCTGGTTATTCCCTCAGAGTATTTTCTGTAGAAAATGTCTAGATTCCTCATCACACATTCAAGTTAAAGCATAGGAAAAATATAGCTACTCACAGATTTCTCTCCATACCTTTCCTCTTACCACTGAATATGCACATAAGAAATCTTGTTATTTGGGAATTATAGCTGTTTTGTCATCTCAAAAGCTACTTTTTCTTAGTTACTGTCAACTCCTTTTCTCTGCAGATATTTCCAGGTCAACCCTGGCTAGTTTGTCTCTAGTCTATTGTAATAATTGAAATATGATTATTTATTTCACTCAAAAAGTACTTATTAATCACTTAAAATATGCTAGATATATCCCTCAAACTAAGTTTATGTATTATATGACATATATCTATATTTGCCTCTTTCCTAAGTTTTAAATAGTGTCCAGGTAGTCGCTTCTTAGAGGATGTAAATTACATTACCTAGGTGTAAATATTTCTCATCTAAGGTTTGGGAGATTTTTTTTCCTTTGTAAGCATGTACCCTCTTTCCCCAAAGCCCTTACCAGAGCTGAAAGCCACTAGCCATCACTGCCAAGCTGGCTGTGCGCTTATTTGTGGGACAGCCCAAGGGTCAGTCTCCCAAGGGCAAGGTATGTCTGGGACTCTTCTAGCCTCACACCTTCCCTGTGGCTTTTAGGAAGGGCCTGGGTTGATTTGTAGCCACAGTGCCTCATTGTGGCCCTAGTGGAGCAGGAGCTGGGTAGGCAGGGATAATTTGCCTGGGGGTTGCACTAGGACCAGGGTCCAGCATCTGACTATTGCCTGAAGACCTCAGCCTGTGGGGAGATAGAGCATCCACTGAGGGCTACGCACTGATGAGGCATTATTGACAGGGAAGAACGATATGACATCTGTGTGCTGAAAAGACCCTCTGCCTGTTGTGAGCATGGATGGTATGGGAACGTCTTTAACCCCAATTAAAGGTGATGGGGGAACAGGCTCAAGACTTTCTAGGACACACTACAGCCCCTCTCAGGGTGCCCCAAGCAAAGTTCTAAGGCAGAGTTCCCTCACCACCCCCCAGCATGTCAGCTTACCCTTAGGGACACTTGCTGACCCTTAAACTCTTTCTGGCTTGCTCTTTATCCTCTTTAGCACATGGGAATTGTTCTGGGTCATCATCCTTAGGGAGCATCCTGAGAGTCAGACACAGGTAGCACTGATCTCTGGAAGCAATACTCATAGTTAAGAATCTCAGGACCCTGGCGCCCTTTTGGGAATATTAGTCTGCCAGAGGCCTGAAGGACTGCTTCACGGGGTTTTGACCTCCTCGAGGGCCTGGTCCTCCAGGCAAGCCCAACTTGGAAAAAGTACCTAAGAAGAGAGGGAGGCAAAGCAAGCAAAGGGAACAGAAATGGCATATCGTACCTTTTTATTTAGTTAGTTTATTTACCACTCAAATGAATGTAAACAAATGTTTATTGAAAGCCATATGCCAGGCAATTTGTAGTCATTGGAGAACTGTGAAGAGTGAATAAAACAGACAAATATACTCTCAAGGAGCTTACATTCCACTGGGGGAAATAGACAATAAATTATAAACATGTAAATGAATTATTTATATGAAAAAGAAAAATTAGATCAGGGTAAGTATGATCAGGGGTGCTGGTGGACAGTGACAGTTTTGTTTTACATGGTTGATCAGTATTGGCATTCTTGGGAAGGTGAGCTTTGAACTGAGACTGGAAAGAGATCAGAAAATTAGACAATGAGATATTTGGGTAAAGATTTTTTTTAGGCAAGAGAAACATTTAGGGCAAATTGGAAATCACACTGAGAAGGCCAGTGTGATTATGGAGCTGCTGAGTGAAGAGAGGAAATAAATAATATAGGGCCATTGATTGACCAAACTTATGGTTGAAAGAAAACATCTGGCTATTGTGGTGAGAATATATAATCAAGGGGTAAATGCAACAGCAGCATAAGAAGGAGACCAGCAGGTACCCAAGTGGGAGATGATGGTGACTCAGACTTGGGTAGTAGCAGTGCAGGTAGTTAAGTAATCGAATTCTGGATATTTTGAACATATCCAAAGTTCTAGACAATGAGGTGTGAAAGAAAATGAGAATCAAAGACAGTGCCATAGTTTTGTTTGTATAAAATCACCAATGGTAGTTAGTGTTGATAGCTACAAGAAGAAGTACATGAACTATTGGATTACCCTAACATTAGGATGCTGAGAGAAGAGACTTCTCATTCTCAAAGGTAGAAAAGGTGAAGTACATAAAAACGAAGACAGCATTTTGTCCTGGAAAGTAAATTAAGAAGTATATCAAGGAGGAAGGAATAATCAGTTGCATTAAATGTTGCTGATCGGTCAAGGAAGAAGAGGATTAAGAATTAACATTTTTTAAAATGTGTTGGGGGTGTCTAAATAAAACCCTTTAAATAAATTACTTTTTTTTTTTTTGCAAGATAAATACTGGAATCTTTCAAGAGGCAATAATGTTATTGTCATTAAAAACACATCTTAAGAATTATATAGATTTAGACTTGAGTCCCACCTCTGTCCCCCATTAATTTGTAACTTTTGGATAGTAACTTAACCTTTTGAAACTAAATTTCTCATGTGAAAAAAATAATACTAATACCTACCTCAAAGTTAGTTGGAAGGATTAAATATTTATGTGCTGTTTTTTCTAATACTTGATGTGTGCTAATAAACGAAAGTTATGGTTACTGTAATGATAGTTATTATTAAGCCTAATAGTCAAGGCTGCCTCAAATGTTGTCCTAATCTAACTCTTCATCCCGTTTTCTCCCTAGGGTTCAACATGGTCTTTCTGGTCCACCAAGTTACCTCTTATCATCCTTAGCTTATCCTTTGTGCATTTACTCTTTCATTGTTAGTCTATGTGTTTTGCTTACATTGAATATTTTCCACCCATCTCGGCCTATCAGGATCCTACCAATTTTCAAAACTCTTGCTCAGGTCCTAATGTCTTCTGGGCAACTTCCTTTATCATCCAGGTAGCTGCAGCTTTAATATCCTCAGAACTCATCTAACACTAATAACTGCACTATCAATCTGTCTTTTATACACATTGAATCAAGAAGACTAATTTGTTTATATGCTTTATCTCTCTGAACTGCAGTGTGAGTTCTAAGAGGTTAGAGATTTCTGTGTTTCCTCAAAGGCATGCTGCTTGTGGTAATTTATATAGTCCCTTAGGGCTGGTTGATGGATGATGATGTTGCTTCTCAGAATTTGGTTTTATACCTGGACTTCTATCTGCTTTTAAGAGCTAGACTTTAGATCCTTTTACCATAATCAGACAAAGACCTCTCAAAAATTTAGAAGTCTTTTAAAGATGTTTGGCTGGTCAAAAAAAATGCTATGAAATTTTGAGTGAGTAACTATACTTCTCAAGATAATAAAAGGGTGAACTTTACAACTAAATAAGTATATATAAAATGCCTAAAAGATGTCCCAAACAGAGAAATACTAAAAGTAATTATTGGCTATTATTAATCATCAAAGCACATTCTGTATAAAACTTAGTGTTCCTGCAATGTGGGTATTTCAGTAAAATTTAAATTAGGGTCATTGCATGTGCAAAGTACTGTGCTAGGGTTTAGATGTTACCACATTTAATTTCTAAAACAATCTTACAAGTCTGGCAAAATTTTTCCTCTCAATGAATAAGCAATCTGATTTTCAGAGTGGTTAAGCAACTTGTCTAATGCCACACATTTAATGTCTCCAGATTTCAAGTTTAATATTCTTTCATATGAATTAATAATCATAATGTTAATCTTTTTTAAGCACTAAATATGTACAGAGCATTATACTCACTTAATCATATATTACATCATGTAGTCTTCACAAAACACCCATGAGGAAGCTGTCAAAGACTGAAATGAGATTCAGGGAAGTCAAATCATTTGCTCAAGATCACACAGGTAGGGGTTGTAGAAGAAAGACAAATCCAAATCAGTCTGGTTCTGAAGTCAGTGGTTATCCTACTTCTTTACAATATCTATTGTTTTGGAGACTTAGTCCTACTAAATGAGAGTCCATTTAAGCAGAGGAACGAATTTTTTTTTTTGCCTCAATATCACAATGTTGTAGACTTTTTCTAAAATGTTACAGGCTAGGAACCACTGATCTGATCTCTCATTTGATTTTTTTTTTTAGTTGAACTACTCATGGAACTCCTGTAATGCCTTTACCATATTTGACTCCGCAAGTCTTCCTTTCCTTTGTCTGAGTAACTATCGTGCATTCTTTAAGCATTAAAATAGCTGATACCTCTTCTGGGAAACCATTCCTTCTACTTGCATTCTCAATAGGTGCCGTATTTCACATGTGTCCTCATGGTGCCTAGAGCTAATCTCTATTACCTACCAACCACAAAGCTCTCTTTCCACCACACTCTCCCACCCCCTCACTAAATTAGATCTTTAAACTTTGTTAATACCACATAGCCTAGAACATGTAAGGTGCTCAAAAAGTTTTTTTGAATGAGCAAATAAATAAAAATTGCTTCTCACTATTATCTTTTGCTATTTTCCTCTAGTCAGTGGTCCATTCTTCGGCAAAAATTATTTTTTTCTCTACTGTTCAGATGATGCTTTGTCTCTATTTCTCAATCTGAAGTGGTTCTCCTCCTCTTATATGTTGGGAGTAAGAACTTCATTTTATTTAAAGAGGTTTTTACCATATCACTCTAAATTTCATATATCACTTCTTTATTCCTAAGCTCCTGTTACTGCTGCTTTGTGCCACTTTGGCAAGTGACATTTTCTCTGAAATTGAGTTTTGTTTCTTTATGTTCTCATCTGAATTACTGGTTGCTTTTGTTTCTGGTTGGTTGATATATTTAAAAAATGGTTTCTTGGTTAGCCAAAAACCATGTTGGAAATGCTCATGAATGAACTATAACATAAATAGAAAACCACAAACACTAGTGCTGTGACAACCCAAATCTCCTCTGACCCCAAGGATGAGGGAAGGGGTGTGATCAGAAAGATTTCTTTACTATACATTTCTAGATTATAGTCTTTTCTAGTGACTCTAGGCTAGGCTGTTTGAAATAGCAAAAAGCTAAGCCTTGCTCTGGCTAAATAGGGAAAATCTTTTATTGGTATAGTTTCAATCATCTTATCACACTCTTTCCTCCCTATATTAGATGCTACAGAAAACAGGGTTGGTGTTAGTTACTAGGGGTAGCTTCTATGATGAATTACATAGGAGGGACTTGAGACATGACACATTTTTTGAGAGAAGACTACTACATTATTATTACTGGAAGCTCATAAGAGGCACTACAGCATATTGGCAATTGGCTAGGTTGTGTTCTCTGTCAGATTCTTTTTCTGCAATTTTTAAAAGTTCTCATCTTGGACAAGTTATTTAACTTCCTTGAAATTTGGTTTACTCATTTTTAAGTACATAATTACAGTTCATTAAAATTTTACAGCATATATATTATGTGATAGCATCTGCATGCACTAGACACTCAATAAACAGTTATTATACAAATACATGTTGTATAGTAGTTTACAAAGCATATTTACATAAAACAAATTCATGAGAAAGATTGTCCCTATCTTAACTACATGCTCTAGGAAACTTTGTTGCTAGAGAGAAATCTCCTCTTTAGACTTGTGCTATCCATGGCAGGAGATAGTTTTATATTCATATTTTAATCACAGCATCTAACGTAGAAGGTCTAACATAGCAGATCTTCTTCAGTATTTTTTTAAATTGAGCTTTAGAGAATTTCAGTGACTTCTTCAAGGTATCTCAGCATGAAAGTTGCCACTGCAGTATGGGATGCACATAAGTCATCAAGTCTGATGAGCTTTCCACTCTAAGTTTCTATGGTTGTGTGTCTAGTAGCAATATCATGTCCACTGATGGTCCAGACCTTTAAATAAATTGATTGTTAAATATGATTTCATTTTAATGAAACATTTTCATCCTTTAGTTCTATAAGCCTAATTAAATATGAAGTCTTAATATAGGGAGTGAGAATAAGGGCAAAGACAAAAGGATGTAGAATCTGCAGTACCTTTGTAGAGATAGCTCCTTCTTTAGAATGAAGTCTACAGCTGGAGTACCTTTTAGCTTAAGTCTAGGTAGTTCATTTTCTGGACTCATCATTAAACATTTCTAGGGCATAATTACTGAATTGGACACTCTCTGTATATTTGCTATGGCAGGGACAATGTTTGCAAGCCTTTAAGTTATGTGGTTTGAGGTCAGAATGAAGTTTTATAGATTTTGTTTTCTTATCTCTAGACAGATCTTTTCCATTAATTGGTATATACTAACCCTCAGTGGGCATCCTTTGAGAAACACAGATGTTTAATGACTCACTTTCATTCCACAGAACCTCTACATGTTAGACTGAAACATTATAAACAATAAATAGCCTTATTTTTCCTAATGGATAATCAAAGCCACACTTTTAGTAACTTGACATTGTTGAAAACCTCACATTTCTTCGTGAGTCTGTTTCACAAACTCCCCAATTAACATGAAGGCATTAAACAGACCTAGAAAGAATGCTGTGGTTCAAAATGAGAGAATCTGAAGCATAAAATAGGGTAAAATCTAAATGATATATCAAGACTCTTAGCTGCTTGAAAGATACAATATACAAATGATTGTCAGCTGTCAAAAATGATTGCATTAACATGGGGTTTGTGTGTAGCTCAGGGAAACCAATGAAGAATCCTGAAATTATGGTTTAGTCAAGTGATGACAAATGGGTTTTCACTTGTGGATCAACCCAGTGAAAAGTAACTAGGGGTATTCTTTACAAAAAGACCTTAAAGCTACTTCTCTCTTAGTGGGGAAGAGTACTGTGGTTAAGCTGTAATGTGTATATAGCAAGCGTAGGAAGGAGAAGTGACAGTACATATACTACCAGCTTGCCATTGTTACCTGGACAAAGCCCAGGTTAGTTCTGGAGAAAATGAGAATCCATTTCATTACTTCCAGAACTTACCTAAATATATTCTGGATGTATTTTTAGTAACTCCCAGGTAATTTATCTTAACTTTCTTCTTTTTCAGATTAAATTTGGGCCAGTTATCTGCAATATGTCAACTAAATGTGAAATAGATTATAGGTGCTACAAGTTCTTAAGTTATCTTTTTTAGGATTTGCTGGCAATAGGAGAAAACTTGGGTGAGTTTTTATATCTTTCTCCTCAAAGGACCCCTTTGGCATGAGGTGAAACATATAGCTTATTGTGCTGTTTGGACATCTCTAAATGAAATACCAAATGCAAATATTACAAGGCTATTTATTAGAGTATCTGTTTTAGGGGCTTGCTGGTCTTGAGCTACCATAAAAAAATAATTTTTCTTTTGAACATAACTTTCCTCAGGTCATGTTTAACTATATTTTAAATCTAGAAAACCCAAAATGGATCTCTTGCCTTTCACTGCTCGTTGTGACCACCATGTAAGAAGCTTTCTACCTAGTAATTGCGCACAGTTGCTTCAGGGGAATCTTCCAGAATCTGCTCCCAAATGTAATGACTGACGCTCCAACACAAGGCAAAGCTCCAAAAATGATTCATTTCGAAGGTTGGCTTTCCAAAGTTTGGTGTGTTGTGTGCTGAAGCATTGCATTTTCATGTTCCCATTATACAATGTGTGTGCATGTAAGTAGAGAGCAATAAATGTTCGCCTTGCTAATTTCCCACTGTGACCTACAGTGAATCTTTAGGAAGTGGTAACAAACACAAACATTTTTTTTCAGTATCGACAAATATTAAAAAATTTTCAGATACTGCTGTTGGTGAGTAGTCAAGGTATTTCAAAAGAAATAAGCATTTCTTCTTGTTAGGTATTATGGGAAAAATGAATATACATGTACTTTCCTCTATGAGAAATATGAGAAATTCCCTTCTTCCTTTTTTTCTTCTTCCCTTCCTGAGTCAGCCATTTAATCAGATATTATCAATATACTTATCATGTGGTTTAAAATGGTGAATGAAGCATAGGCATTACCTCCCCTCTAGGAACATACTCCCCAGCTGTGAGAATATTGACTGAATAATATAACGAATTTATAAAACATTGGCAATGAATATGTATTCTTTCAAAATGATGTGCATAAAGCCTTATTAAGTGGTCTTGACCATATTTACAGGAAGGCATCTGTGATCCATTCTTGCTTATAGCCTGATTTTTGTATTTACAGCTAATAATATGAAAAAAATATGAATACCAGGAAATAAACACTCTTTTCTTTCACATTTTTAACTATTTTCTTCCAATTTGCTTCTTTTAATTCATCAGCTTAATCCCCAAATCATTATAGTGATCAGTTCCAAACAAAGATCTATTGATTTGTGGCAGACACAATGGACATAGTAGATGAACTAAAACCTGATGCAAAGGAGAAGAAATTATTGCAAATACATCCTTCCTCCCTGCCACATGTACATTAGCCTCCTGGTAACTTTAAAGATGAGCTTAGCTGAATGTACTAAACGAAAAAGTTTTTTTTTTTTTTTTTTTTTTTTTAACCCTCTCTTCTAGGATTAAAGCATTTGGTTTTAACAAGAACTTCAAAATTAATCTTCATGTGCTTCTTTATCTTTTTGAGCTCCACAGAGCTTTTTAAACATAAATGCCCTGAAGCAGCACACACTCATCTTAAAACATTGGAAGCTCAGAACACAACAATCACAGGGTTCTTTTTGCCAGCAACTATTAGAAACAAATCACAGGCCTCTGTTTTTTGCACTCAATAGGAAAAAAACCACCCTCTCAGCTCTCTCAACTCACTTTGCCTGCCCTGACTTAATCTCCACATCTTGCTTCTTTGTGACCACGGAGGTTGTATTCAGGTAGTAACACCTAGTGATTAACTAAGAAAAAAACCTTGAATTATTCTGATTACTTGGAGGCAAAACAAACAAATGGAAATCTTCCACAAAAGCAGACCTCAGAGTGGATCCGTTGGTTTTTTGTACCAGGAATGCAAAAATCCAGTAGAGGGGTTCAGAGCAAATAATAGGGGGCAATGATGCTTATCTATTATACACTCTTGTTTTACAAAGTTCTAGGAAATGAAGAGCGATTTCACCATTATTCTTGCCCAATACACACAAGTTAAAGTTAAAAGAATGTCCAGTTAGATACTAATACACACATGTTATAAATCAGATAGTTTAAAAAAAGAGGAACATCTTTGAAGAATAATTGTAAAATGATAAAACATGTAATGACTCATATACATGATGAGAAGCTCTCAGCAGTTGTCATGTCTCCTTGGTTGTTCTATACTTCACAAGATATCTAAGGAGAGAAAAGACAAAAATAAAAAGGAAGAGAACACCTCTATTCTCCCCTGCCCTCCTTTGTCTCCTCATATATAGCACCTCCTTGGAGGAATCCTAGAAATTACTGACTTTTTGTTGTTCACCTGTATGTGCCACTGTCTCCCATAATCAGAAAAGAGAGATCTTTCAGTATTTGTTAAAACTGGGCACACGGCGTTTGGTGATATGAAGGAAGAGAGAGGAATTTTGACTTTACCTTGACTAATCTGTGGCATCTGGTTCAGCTACCCTCTACTCTGCAAATGAATCACTTACTTGTATGTTCAGCCCATCCTAGGATTCAACAGCAAGCCAGGCCTTGGGAAGTGGGTATATGGCGAGCATTGAGTCAGTAACTTAGTGACTCAGTCCTGAGTCAGGTTTGAAGCTTATTCTGCTCTGAGCTTGGATGTTTGGTCTCTTGGCACCTGGACAACTGACTTGATACTTTCTGATTGAATCCTTCAGTAACCAGCTCTTAACTTGTCCACTGATTACTGTGATGGGATCCTTGACTCAAGCTTTAGTTATCCACTGTCATATAGAAAGTGCCTCCATAATCTCGCCTAGCTTTTAGGACTGAGTTTTTTCATTCTGAACCTCAGTTTCTTCAAGCGTGTGTTACTCAACTCAGTGGGTTCATTTTGCCTGCATGCATCAAAGTCAAAGGATTCACAAACAGGAGTTTGCAGCAAAGAAAGTAAAGATTTAGTTAAGGAAATAGCACCAAGCCCAGAGACACAGGTGAGTTAATGCTCAAAGACCTGGCTCCTTGGTAGACTCTAGGGTAGTGGTCCCCAACCTTTTTGTCATCAGGGACCAATGCTCCTATGAGAATCTAATACCTGATGTGAAGTGGAGCTGAGGCAGTGATGTTAGTGTGGAGTGTCTGCAAAGACAGGTGAAGCCTCACTCACTGGCCCACCACTCACATCTTGCTGTGCAGCCCAGTTCCTTACAAGTCAGGGACTGGTACCAGTCCACAGCCCAGGAATTGGGGACCCCTGCTCTAGAGGATAGATTATATAGGGCAGAGATTATTAGTAGCTGAAGGAGTTGGAGTCATGGGCTCTACTGTTTGGTCAGTGCTAGGGCTGACAGTAGTTGATCATTGCATCAGATTCTGTTGTCAGTCATGGTGTCATTCTGTCTGGTTTCAAGAGGCTGTTTCCATCCACCTTCATGGGTCTGGAGCTCCAAGGTGTTATCTTTAGTTTTATTCAAACTAACAGACAGACCTGAGACTTTTTTCTTAAGACTGTTTGATTCTGACTTAATGGCTTAAAGTTTAAGGGAGTGGTCATGCAGTGTGCAGATTAATAAAGAAAAAAAAAAGTAAGTACAAAGCCAGTTTGAATCAAGGAGAAAGAGAAGAGAAAAAGTCATTTTAAAGTGATGATTTACACTGTTACACTAGAATGTTTGACAACTCTCCCCAGAGTTTCCAATAAGACTCATTCACCTGCCTGGACTATAACCAGTTGTGTACTACTTCCGTGTGTGTGTGTGTGTGTGTGTGTGTGTGTGTGTGTGTGTGTGTGTGTGTACTAAAGAGTATTCAAAGGTCATAGAAATTTGCAAAAAATTGTTAAGGTCTGACACTTCTTTCTTAATGCTAATATGGGATTAGCTTTTGACTGCATCCCTGAATGCCCTTTCCCCAATAAGATCTTTCGTCTGGCTTCTCAGTTCATAGAATCTAATATCGGGAGCCTGCTTACAGGCTTCTAATCTCAATTTTCTCAATTTTCCAGGTGGTAGGCAGAATTCTAAAAATGCTCTCCAAGATTCTGCACTCTAATTCCTGGAACCTATGAATATGATGAGAGATCATTTTTATGATTATGTTATGTTGTATGACAGGCACAGTTGACCTTGAGATGGGGAGATTAGCAATTTAGACCTCATGTAATGATTAGAACCCCTTTCAAAAGCAGACTTTTCTCCATTAAATAGAGGGAAGCACAGTCAGAGGGATCTGATGTTCTCTTGCTAGTTTGAAGATGGAGGGGCCACATGACAATGAATGCAGGCAGCTTTTGAGACCCCAAAGTGTCCCCACCCCATGCCCTAGTTGACAGCCAGCTAGGAAAGAGACACCCAGTCTAATGTGCACAAGGAACTCTATTTTGCAATGTGACTTTAATGAGGTTGGAAACAAATATTTTTCCTGGGCCTGCAGATAAGAACCCATCTGGATGACACCTTGATTTTGTTCTTGTAGCACCCTCAATACAGAACCTAGTTGTATCAGTCTAGATTTCTGACCCACAGAACTGTGAACTAATAAATAGTTACTTTAAGCTGCTAACTTTGTGGTAATTTGCTACAGCAGCACAATAAATATACCCATTTCCCCACTGCCACCCAAACTTTGGTGGAAATAGATTACTGAAAAACAAGAATTTGAAGTCTGAGTAAAAAGTTATATGTACTTGGAGACTTTTTTACTTAGATGCTTGAGTTTGATCGAAGCAAGTTTTGGAATTAAAATATGCAAGCCCAAATAGTCTCTTACTAATAACTGTCCATCATTGTCTCGTCAAATATTCAAAAGTAAATTCAATAACTTTTGAGAGACTAATAGGAGCTTATATATGCTAAGTAGAAAAGGAACCCTGTCTCATAAATACATTGTGCTTCTCTTTGTATCTGATAGGAACTGACAGGAGTGAGAGAGAATCAGACTGTCGGCCTTCATAAGACTAAAGTATTAAAAAGGAAACATCACAGCCATTTACTTACTTATAGATTATTAACATGTTTAGTTTCAATTTTGTTTTATAGCAGTACACTTTACTACATCATTTAATAGTTGATTCACTTGGATTTATCTTTAGGGAAATTGTGCAGTATTTAACATAAATTCTAACTTTACTATATGATAAAATGTGAATGTTTTATGGAAGCACACCCAGTGAAATAGGCTTTCTTGGTTGAGTTCATTTAAGTTCAGCAATAGAGTAAAGGGAGGTGTAATCATATAAAGTCCTTTAAGAGTATAAATTTAGATTGTTTTCATCTGGGAATGGACTTTAGTTATTTATTTTATAAATGTGAATAATTAGCATTGCTTATGGGTGTGTGTGTGTGTGTGTGTGTGTGTGTGTGTGTGTGTGTGTACATATATATATTATATATGAGCTTCTGAAAAATGAAACTTGTCTAATGGATGTTTAGAGAATATATTCTGATTAACTGAGTTTTCTATTTAACAGTGATTTTTTATTCTGCCTATAATTGAAAATCTTTGTCAAGTATACTAGTCTACTTTCTTGCCTTAATAAGTGTACTATGCTGAAAATGGACATATTTTGAGTTCTCATGGGTTCAGTTATTATTAACTGGAGTTAATGTCAATAACTCGAAGTCATTCATGTATTAAAATATTTGTTTTTAGTGTAAATTTATATGTGTTTATCTGAACTTTTTTATGTATCACCACAAATTTTCTCATAAAGTAAAATGCAAAGTAGTAAGGAGTAGTTTGAAAGTTTCTTTTATTTTAGTTCTTAACAGACTTTGATTTAAGTAACTGACAGATGTGTGTGTGTGTGCCTGTGTGCGTGTATAATTATTATGTTTACAATCTGTAAAACTGTAGAAAACTAGAAACAGAGAAAAATATAAAAAATCATACATAATCTCACTTCACTGTTTATCTCTTAAGATACTTATATTCTGTGTTTTTTTCTATTCATGCAATACTATTAATAAAATAATAGAATTGCTATGAGTATGCTATGCTAACTATATTAAAAATTAAACAATATTAATTACATAGAATTATAATTATCTTAAATATACCATTTAATATAATATTAAATAATAAATATAGAATGCTTATTTCAATACCTAAATTTAAAGAAATATTGAAATATGGGCCACATATAGGAGAGATAAAAAAATTAATCTTTAAGAAAGAGAGGTTGATGGAAAGGGTAGAGTGTTAGAACTTCAAACATAAATACAGGCTACCTCTTTCTAATGGAAGAGAGAAGTGTCACAGTAATAGGTAATTTAGAAGGTGTTTATATTAGTTTTGGAATGTCATCAGAAAGGTAAATATACACACATATTTGGACACATGTGCATCCCCCTTGGACCTAGGTGGGTGGTAGTAAGGAAACACTGGGTTACTAAGAGTAAACCACAAAGAATTCCATCATTGATGAGTAATTGAGGGTGACTCTCTTCTTAACAATGCACAACCTGTTCAAGTCCTTGACTTTCAAAGAAACCAGTGTTACTGCACATGGAGGGAAATTTTCTAGTTTACTGAGGGGTGTCTTCTTTCCCTATTGGTAAATCATACAATTTTAGAACTAGAAAGAATCTTAGAAATATTTTAATACTTCTTCATTTAATAAAGGAGGATATTAAAATCCAGGCAGGGAAAGTGACATGTTGAGAATTACTAGACTTTTTAAATAATGGTCTAGAACTCTTGTCCCTTAATTCCCGGTCCACTGCCCTTCTCAACTATACAATGAAATCAATTAATAAACATTTAATGGGAAACTTCTATGTTCAAGAAGATATTTAAATGTAGTGATAAAACAATTTATTGTAAGACTCTGTCCTCAAGATATGTACATGTATGAATCAATTAGAAAACAAAACTATATATTATTAAGCTATTAATTATGTTAATTAGACTGAGAGCAATAACAGATACCAAGAGAAAGAAGGTAGTGGGCCAGAGCCATTAGAAAAATATTTTTGAAGTAGTATTGGTTTTGGAAGTAAATGGAAATATTTTTCAGGGTTTGGAACAGAACTGCCTTTGGAAATAATTATCACAATTTTTAATTTTCAAAATGCTATGTTTGTTATTGTTTAAAATTTTTTTTGCTAATTTTGTTTTATTTGACTGTTATTAGAGAATTTAGTCTGTACAATTTATACTGTGAAGTTTTTTTAGGGCTTTTTTTACTGCATTTGACAGATACTTCAAAATTTATTTTGTAATATATTATTCAAATCTTTATTATTTTTACTTTTCTGTAATTTACTATATTTTTCTTAGTTTACTTTTCTGTAAGAAGTATGGTTCTATGAATATTTTCTTATATTTTTATTAATTTTGTTTTATTTATTTTAATACTATATTATAAGCACATTAATGTTACTGACTTTTATATCTTCATGGTGGTTTTTACCTACTTTATTAATATCAATGGCCTTATTTCATTTAATGACTTTTTCTTAAATTTCTCTTTTCCTGAAATTAATGTTTATTTTTCTTTTATTTGCCGCTGATATTTTCTCATTTTTTTCCCTGTCTTTTCAGCTTAGGTATGTACTTTTTAAAAATAGTTCATAGCTTTTCAATATTTTTTGGTATAGGAAATTTTTGGTATAGGAATTTTAAGGTATAGGAATTACATTTTAATTAATCTTTATTAAAATGTAATTCCTATACCTTAAAAGTCACTAATATACAATATAAAATTTAATAATTTTTAGTATATTCACAGAGTTGTGCAACAATCATCATCATTTTAGAACAATTTCATTACCTCAAAACAAAATCTGGCACCTGTTAATCGTCATCTCCCAATCACCCCTTTCCTCACCCTTGGCCCTAGACAATCACTAATCTACTACCTGACTCTGTAGATTTGTCTATTCTGAACGTTATAAATGGAATCATACAGTCTGTGACTTTTTGTGTCTGGCTTCTTTTCATTTAGCATAATGTTTTTTCAAGGTTCATATACTTTGTAGCATCTATTAGTACTTTATTTCTTTTATGATTGAATAATATTTATTCTATGTATATATAACATTTCTTTGATCTATTCATCACTTGACTGACATTTGGGTTATTTCCACTTTTTAGCTATTATGAATAGTGCTGCTATTTTCATTTGCGGAGAAGCTTTTCTGTGGACATGTGTTTTCATTTCTCTTGTGTCTATGCCTTGGAGCATTGTTGGGTCAAGTGTTAAATCTATGTTCAGTTTTTTGAGGAACTGCCAGACTTTGTTCCCAAATGAATGCTCTGTTTTACATTCCTATCAGCAGTGTATGGGCATTCCAATTTATCCACACCATTGCAAACACTTGTTATTGTTTTTTATTTTTTTTAATTATAGCCATGGTTGTGAAGTAGTATTTCACTGTGGTTTTGATTTGCATTTCTCTGCAGATTAATGATATTGAACATCTTTTTTGTGCTTATTGGCTTGTATATCATATTTGGAGAAATGTCTATGGTTTTTGTTTTTACTACAGTATAAGAGCTATTTATATTTATTGACTTAACCAATATTTGTTTTTTAGAATTATGTTTTCTATTTTTTGATATTTTACTATATGAACTTTATTTTAACCTTTTCAAAATATTTGATTTGATGCTTATGAATGGTTATTTTTCAACCATTTGATGTTTTTTTTTAATATGTATAAAATCTTACTTTTACATATCTCTGGTCATTAAAATAGGATGAAAATTCAAAAATATCTCCTGAGTTCCACTTAGGTAAAATGAAGCTTTTACTAAACTTTTACTTCCACTTTTTACTCCATTCCAAGATTGTGTATACAGAAATTTAAAAATGAGGGCTAGGTTATTGTTATTAGATTATCATATAATTATTTTATAGATATCTTATTTTTAGAATTATTTTGCATTCAGTTGACTCAATTCTATTTTTAAGTAATTTCAATGCATATTTTAAGTTTTTTAAATTCCAAATTTTCCCCCTTTGTTATACTATTATTTTTCTTCATCACTTCATCAGTTGTATAATGTTGTATAAAATACAGATTTTTTTCAAGAAAGGTATAATGGCATATTATACCATTATAATACTGAGGTATCTAAAAAAAAAATTGTTCCTTTCACACATTAATACCAATAAAAGTTTACTTTTATAATCTTTTGTTTCAGAGATACATACTTATAGACATTATATGTTGATATTTGATATGTTAAAATAAGCTTGATGATAAAACATTGTGATGTTTTTCATTTTTAGATTTCCTCCTTCTTTTTGTATGTTTTAGGACATTTAAATTATTTTTTATATTTAATATTTTCCAAAGCATGTTTACCTATAGATTTATTTTTTGTCATTTCAAGTCTTTTTTGTTCTTTATTTTTTCTAGTTCCGAGAAGTATTTTTAGTTTATAATTGATTTATTTTTATTTCAAAATTTTTCTTTTTTTTAACTTAAGTGTTAAGTTTTAAACTGGCTTTTTGTTCTCTTTCAATTCAATCACATTCAATTTTATTAAATTACATTCAACCAATAGCTACTGAGCATCAGAATATACTGAAAGATGCTGAAGATCGATGACAGATATAAGGATATAAGCTTTGCTCTTGTGAAACTTACAGTGTAGTTGACAAAAACATTGGGATACGTGCAATGAAAGAGGAAGTGCATGCTGCTAAATAGGCATGAAATAAGAAATCTTACTTTAACAATAAGATAAAGAAAGGCCTTTTAGAGAAAACAATAAATAAGGTGAGACTTAAGGATGGACATTATTAAATAAGTCAGGGTCACCGTGATACTGGTGATGGTCGTTAGGGAATGCTAAGGGACAGTGGGATTTCTTAGGCTAACTGAAAAAAAAAATCAGACATACCACAGAGAAGGTCAGCAAACTATAAACTCTCATATGATTAATAAATAAAGTTTTATCATATGTCAGTTGTGCTGTTCACATATTATCTGCTTTCATGTGATGATGGCAGAGTTGAACAGTTGCAGAAGGACCGTGTGACCTGTGTAGTCTAAAATTTTATCATCTGGCCCTATACATAAAACATTTATCAACTCCTGCCAAGGAAGGGACAAAAGTCCAATTTTTAATCTGTCTGTCTATCTGTCTATGTATATGTCTATTTATCTGTTTACCTATAATGGCTGTACCACATTACAGGATTCTGAGCCAGTAGGCATATTATGTGGGAAGGTGAATTTATATTATTATCTGTGAGCTGTGCATGCAAAGTATGGATAAAATACCTATTCTTCCCCACCAATATTTTTATGGATTTGTAGTTAATGCAAATCCTGAGAATTTATCAATAACTACTCTGCCAGCTTTTGCTTTTTTTCCTGTATGTTAGTATTTTAGAGAGAAATTACGGGAGACCACACAGGAAACTCTACACAGATATAACTGTAAAACTGAATTATGTGTGTCACTTGAGCATAATTTATCTTTGTTGGCTTAGGAATTGATGACGTGTCCTAACTTTTACCTTCTGGGTTGCTCTAATCTAGTTATTGATACCATTATTCCTTCAATTTACCAGTTTTAAAATATTCTAGTTAACCTTAACACTATCTTTTCATTCCATCCATATTTTTCTTCTTTTTTGCTTGGAACAAAATAGTCAAGCCCTTATATATTAGCATGAGTGTATTCCTTATTCTCCTTTTCTCTAGTTGCCTTTCTGCAATGATCTATTTGTACATTTTGCCAGGTTAAGATACACAGCACTGATTATCACTGGTGCTTCAATCCCAACTTTATTTAGAAATGCCATGCTGCTCCATTGCATATAACAAAGTTTAGAAAACTATGCCTTATCTGACCCTCTGCTTGCTTTTGTATGACCTGTGAGTCAAGAATAATTTTTACATTTTTAATAGCTGTAAAAAAATCAAATAATACTATTGTCTGATGTGTGAAAATGATGTGACATTCAAATTTCAGTGTTCATAAACACAATTTTATTAGGACACAGACACATCCATTCTTTAATATATTCTCTGTGGCTGCTTTTACTTAAATGGCAGAGTTGAGTAATTGCAACAGAGATGATGTATCCCTAATGTCAAGAATATTTACTATCTGGCCCAGTAAAAGTTTGACTATAGAAGTAATTTCAAATCCTTGGCCTCTCATCATGTGTTTTATATAATCTGACCTCTATTAATTTTCCAACCCCAGCACTCCCCACATGAATCTTCAACTAATTTTTTTTTGTCCTTTTGATATGTGAGCATTGTTGCTTTTACTTTGCTCATACCATTGCTCCTGCCTGTAATTCCTAGTTCCTCATTTCTACTTTCTCATCATGATCAATTAAAATTTAACCTCACTTAGAAAGTCTTCCTTGATTTGTCCCACCTTCAGTGCTTGGTACGTGAGAGTTGCTTATTCAGTCAGGGTCATTATTTCCCAAATACTAGTCATTTACGGCAATAATGATATATTTCTCTATTATGTCACAGTTTGATTGGGTGTTTTGTAGGCAATCTTTCATATAGTAAAGTCTCCTTTCATCTCATGGTGCTATTAGCATCTATATCTTCAGTGGAGTACTCTGCCAGAACTCTGGCATTCAGCACAAATATAAGGAGGAAGAAAAATTGAGAAGGCTGTTTAATGGCTGGCCTGGAAGTGGCATACAAGATTTTCACTTACATTGCTTTAAGCAGTATTCAGTTACATGACATCAAACTCACTGCCAGGGAAGCTGGACAATGTGATCTTTGTGTGCACTCCAGAAGAAGAAATGGAGTTAGTGGACATTTGTCTGAGTTCTACCATGTTATCAGATGTTAATTGTTCTGTGACTTTTTAAGGCAAGAAATTATACTCTTACTTATATTCTCAGCTATATAACATGGGATCTTGTGCATTGTAGGAGTCCAATAACTATAACATAATGATACATATGTTGACTCCGTGTCCATTTTAAATGAAGCAAAAATTTCAAAACATTGGATTTGGCAATGATTTTCTGCATATTACAATAAAAGGAAGAAATTGACAAATTGACGTAACGAAAATTTAAAATATTATGCATCAAAAGATAATTGTAAGGGAGTAAAAAAGCAACACACAGAATGGGAGCAAATATTTGTAAAGCACATATCTGATAAGGGATAACTATCTAGAAAATGTGGAGAAATTCTTAAATGAAATAGCAGAAAACAAATAATCTGATTCAAAAATGGGCAAAGGACTTCATTAGACATTTCTGCAAGGAAGATATACAAATGGCCAACAAGTACATGTAAAGATGCTCAACATCACTAATTATTAGTGAATGCAAGTCAAAACTACCTCACCACCTCACACCCATGAGAATGGCTTCTTGTCAGAGGGGAAGGGTTTTAGCGGGTAGAGTGAAAAAGGTAAAGGAATGAAGAACTACAGATCAGTAGTTACAAAACAGCCATGTCTGGGATGTGGAGTATAGCATAGGGAATACTGTCAATAATATTGTAATTGTGTATATAGAGTACCAGATATGTAATCAGAGGGATCACTTCATGAATTATAAAAATGCCTAAACATTATGTTGTGTACCTGAAACTAATATAAACATTTTAAAAATTAGAAAATAAGCTTTGGTAAGATGTAGAGAAACTGGAATCTTTGTGCACTGTTGGTGGGAATGTAATATATAGCTGCTGTGAAATACAGTACTGTGATTCTTCAAAAACTTAAAGAAAAAATTGCCATATGATCCAGCAATTCCACTTTTGGGAAAATACTCCAAAGACTTGAAAGTCTCGAAGAGATATTTGTACATCCATGTTTATAACTGTATTATTTATTATAACTGAAACATGGAAACAACACAAGTGTTTATATCAATGAGATGAATGGATAAGCAAAATGTAGTATATACATTAAAAAGGAAGGAAATTCTGACATATGCTACAACATGGATGGAAATTCTGACATAATATCCTTGAGGATATTATGCTAAGTCAATAAGTCAGTTATAAAAAGACAAATACTGTATAATTGCACTTATAAAAAGTACTTCGAGTAATAAAAATCATAGAGATAGAAAGTAGAATGGGTCAGAGGGAAGGAAGTAATGGGAAGTTATTATCTGAGTATAGAGTTTAAGTTTTACAAGATGGATGATGGTGATAGTTACACAACATTATGAGTGTGTTTAATACCATTGAACTGTATACTTTAAAATGGTTAGGTGGTGAATTTTATGTTATATAGATTTTACCATTATACAAATTAATTGGGGGGTGGAGAAACAAGTCTTCAGAAGGCATCCATTTACCCATTGCTGTTGGAGAATATGAAAACAACAATGGAAGAAGGAGGTTACACCTGCCAGCTCTTTTCTTTTTTATTTCACTAATATTTAAATCACTGGGTTTTAGAATTTCTTTAAAAATACAGCTGCTTAAAAGTTATGAAATGTAGAAATGAACTAACACTAATTATATGGTATAGTGATTAGATGATGTGACTTCAATAGGATGGAGTATAATTTTTTTAAATTACGAAAACCAATAAGAAACATAGAAAAAATATTTATGTGATGCCAAGAGGAAATAGAGTTATTATGAGCATTGTGATTGTAATGATGTGAAAATATACAACATGCAAAAATGAAATTGTAGTCAGAGAGATTATGTGTCATTGATAACAGTATTTTTATTCTTGCTATATTTTCTCTTTCATTTAAAATAAGTAAAAATAATCCCCCTAAGAAGCTAAACTGTCTACAGTCTCAGGAAGGCTCCACTTATCAAATTTTTGACTCAATCTGTTGAGGGTTTATCCACACAATCTACTATTCCTCTAATGCTCTTACATACACAATCTTATTTTATCTGCCTACTTCCTCTTTCTGTCAAGCCTTTGCTTTTGAATAGTCTTTTGCTGGGTTCTTCATCACTATTTCCATCCCAGGTCATCTTAGAGACAACTGAAACTGTTTAGTTCTTTGTGTCAAATTGTTTACTTCACTCTGTTCATTACCCACCCACTATGTATTGCAATAAACTGTTAGAAGCTATAAAAAAATGTATTAGAAAGTCTTTAAGTTACACACAAAATCCAATGGTAAGAACAAATTTTATGTTTGCTTTGCATGTAAGTTTTTCACAGCAATGATAAAACTGGCTAAGTCTGAGTAACAGTAAGAAATGTTTCTCTTATTCAGATGAACCTTTTGGCATTTTCCTTGTACATTGGAGCAATTGCCTTCTCCTTGCACTCTAGATTGACTTATTATTGTTTAGCTCCTCATGAACACCAATAAAATATTCAGTGAAGCCTGAAATTTTTATCTTTTTCTTAAAGAATGCTCTTGAGTTTGTAACTAAAGGTATTCTATAATAAAAGTACGTAAAAATGGGTGAACAAAATGAAAGTGTCTATAAAAATAGTCTCTATGATGATTTCTAAAGGATGCTTCCTGCTGACCTGGATTTTATTTCTTCTTTAAATATTAATTGTTGATTTGCTGGTTTGAAAGCTTAGCTTTAAGTACCAGTAGGTCTATGGCTATAAATTTCTTCTTTTTTTACTTGAAAGAGAAAACTACTCCCACGAGGAGTGTTGGGTTTGTGCACTAGTTCCACCTGCATGTAATATGTTGTTAGAACACTTGCTGAGTCTCTATGTCTCATTTTAATACATCATTGTGCTAGGAAGTTGGTGAGGGAATTTACCATGAAAAATAGCAGAGCAATAAAAAGGAAAAATAAAGAGCAAAGGCAGCGCTTTCCATTCTGAATGTGTTTTTTTCCTAATCTTGTCTCAATTTCTCACACATCCCAAGGAGGTGGTTTGATATAATGAGAATTATAAACTTTTGGGTATAACCATTTTTGGCCCTGAAATTAAAAAAAACAATTCTCAGGAAGATTCTTTGTCTACAAAGTTGAGGATAATATCTGTCTTGCAAGGATTTTGTAATGTGTACATAACAGGTACCAGTCATTAAACCATTTATTTTCTCAACTGTATTTATAAAACTGCTGGCTTTACCTTTGTTTTTCTACCTATATATATTTCTAACTACTCATTTAAGTATTTGCTTATATGTCGTTAAAGGACCTGCTTCTTTGAAAGCTGTTTTAAATACTTTTAGGAAAAGTCGGAGTAGGCTAGTTATTAATTTATTGCTTCTCAGCACCAAACCCACACTTCTTTGTCCTACTTTGTGCTAGTAGAGCTGGACTCAACAAACAACATTTGTTCTTTGTCAGTGGCTCAATGGGAGGCTCTGTCAACATCGAGCACAGAGGGCGGTTCTGAGACTGAAGGAAGAAGGAATTTGTTCCTTCTTGGCTTTTGCTTTTCACATGGTGGTGAGTAGCTCAGTTTGCAGTGGGCCCTGCAAGTTTCACTGTACAGGTGAGTGAGAAGTCCTAACCACAGCTCTGAAATCTCCTTAGTGGTCTGAATCTCACTCTCATAGTCTCTTGGTTTTTTCTTTACCTTTTTTCTTATCCACTAGAGGAATCAACTGCTCTCTGTAGTTGCTACTTCTGTTCACATTAGAGTTCTCTTCTACCCCATCAGTTGTTGACCACATTTTATTATGATTAACCACTGAAATTAACAGTTCTTTATTCCCTGTTCAAGTTGCTAGTGTGGCTTCTCTGTCCTGACCAGATTCTGATGGATACGTAGAAAATAAGTATGGCTGGCAGTATTGAATAAATCCAAAATGACTTTAAAAAATAAATTTAATGAAATTTAATGAAATTTTAATGGGACTATAAAAATGAGTAAGACGAAGTCTCTTCTCTCAAGGAACTCACAGCATAGTTGATTTATTTTATATTATAGAATCATGTTGTGGAGAGAATTTTTAAAATCAGTTTGCTTATTTTTCATCTTATTTCTAACTTGCTCCTAAACAAATAAGGTAGATTACCTTTCATCTTGGGCTTCAACACTTTCAGAGACACAACTGCACTTGTGCCTTCACAGATTATTATCCTGTTCCTCCTTATATTGAAATAGAAAGAATTGCCTGTAATTTCCTCTATTAAAATAAATTGTATCTTCTGGTGTTAATTAATTCACTATTTATTTACTGGGAACTTTTTATGTGCCAAAAGCTGTTCTAGATCCTAGGGATACTTTCATGATAAAAATATGAGCTCTCTGCTCTCACTGAACTTTTGTAGAAGCAAGGAAGGAAAGGAGAAAAGGAAGTCCCTGGTTTCTATAGTAAAATACATAAACAAAGAAGGTAATAATGAGAAGTAAGAAAATAAACCAGGTGGTACATAGAATGTCCCTGAGGGAGATGGGATGCTCCTTTAGAGATCAGGGTCCTCTCTAAAGACATTGGGAATGGGTTGGCATGTCAGATCCAGTGGAAGCCAGTGTATCTGCACAAAAGTAGGCATGAAAACAAGTGGTACAAGATGAGGGTGAAGTAGTGGCAGGATCAGATGTTTTTAGGGTTAGTACACAATGGGAAATCAATGAGGATTTTAAGCAGGGAGTACCATCATTTGCTTTGAAAATAATTTTTTCCCATGAATATTTTGTTTCTACTTATCTCACCTGAACCATTTCTCCATCTCTTCCCTATTTTCCCGATCCAGATTTGTTTCTCTCCATGTTAAAAATTCTCAGCTCTTTCAATAGTCTTAGCTCTCATGTATGCCTTGGTTCCTTGACATCCTCAAGATTTATTCTATTTACTTTTCTAGATCCCAGAATTATTTTGCATTCTAAATATGATCTAACCAATGTAGATAAAGGGAAGCTGTCTGCTGATTTGGGTAATATGTGAATACTTGATAATTTTTAATATACTGAGGAGAAAACTCTGCTGTTTTTGGCTTTTGCTTAGCCAGTGCTTAGTTAATTTGGAATATAGAGTAGCCAGATTGTTTTCATCTTATATTTCATTTTGTAGAATTGATTCTTGAATTAGAATATAGAAGTTTGCATTTTTTTTGTTTAACTGTTGTCTTATTGGTATTATCAAGTGTTTGTATCTTCCTTCGACAGCATCTAGGTATATATGAATTGCCTTTCAGAAATTACCACAATAAAAATGAGATGAGAATAATATGAGATCTCTTAATGAACGTTTAGAAATTTGCATTAGAATTCTGTCAGTGTCAGATTTGTAAAATTTCAGTTTTCAAGAATTCTTTAAAATTCCTTCATGTTTTTCCATCTTGGGTTCTCTAGAAAAAAGAAAGAGAGAAGGAAGGAAGGAAGGAAGGAAGGAAGGAAGAAAGGAAGGAAGAAAGGAAGGAAGGAAGAAAGGAAGGAAGAATGGAAAAAAGGAAAGAAGGAAGAAAGGAAAGAAAAAGGAAGGAAAGGAAAGGAAAAGAAAAGAAAGGAAGAAGAGGAAGAGAGGAAGGAAAGGAGAGAAGCAAGTCCCATGATTCTGTGGCAAAATGCATAAACAATTCTCTTGTTAACTTAAATTTATAGCAACATACATCTAGAGCCTGAAGCTAAGGATTAGGTTTGAAATCAATATGAAAGTCTGTGAGAACTATTTTCTATTTATGCTAAGAAAAAAGTTATATTTGCATTAACAACATCTAAAAATAAGATAAATGAATATAGTGAAAAAATATATCTCAAAAATTATAATACACATGAGACTCAGCTTTAAAAAAAGTAGTATTAATGCCTATCCACTTTCGCAAAAAAGTGAAAAAAGTCTAGGATGGCGCATTGTGGCTATGGGGAACTGGTTTTTCTGTCTTAGGAATGCATTGATCTTACTGGAGACTATGGATATGTTTGTGGCTAACATGTAGAATACTGCTTTGAGTTTTATTAGAATTGTTTTCTCTTATATATGGTAATAACCTAATCACAAAAAATTTTGGTTACTTTGAAGAACTGTTTTCTGTTTGAAAGAATAGTTCTTTGTTTTTGCCAAAACCCAGACAAGAAAACAATTATTCCTGGTGTCACACTGTCTTTGAAAGGTGAAGATGATATGAATACTTTCAAAATGTAAAAGAAGAAGGGAGGCCAGTAGACTTTAAAATGGAAAGAGTGTTTTAGATCTGACTAGGTGTCTACCCTCCCAATACTGTAAGTTTGCTTGGGACAACAGTGTGCCTAGATTAGGAAAAATTAGCGTCACAGCTGCTTTGCAACTATGAGTAGTCATGTGACCCAGCCTTGGTGAAAAGAAAACAGAAGTTGGATTTTTTGAAATGCTAATGCTTTCCTGTCTTAAAGTTTTAAAAAGACAGCTTGAACAGTCTTTTTGAGCATGTATTCTTTTTGTGCCTCTTTTAGAATGTGAATTTGAGACTGAAACACCTTCTTGTAACCATGGACCAACAAGTAGGGTAAGAAAAGCCACATAATAAGGATGGTGGAGCAGAGAGAGAGCTTTTGTGGGCATTATTGGCATAATGGAACTGCTGAACAGCCTGGGGCCACTACCTGTGGACTTCTTGTTCTGTGAGCAAAAGCAAACCATACTATAATAGGGATTTCATTACGTGTGGATGAATGTAATCTCAACTGGTTGAGAAAACTCACCACAAAAAAGAATAAATTTGACTTGATGTTTTACTGGAAATCTCTATGAAGTCAGCAATGTTGGATTAAGCTGAGCCAAATAAAGGTCTAAGTTGGCTTATTTGATCATTTGAACAAAACTTTCAAGTAAATGTCATCAGGAAAATGTATCATTTCTATTTCTATGGTTTCCTCACAGTAGGCCAAAAATATTGGTTGAATTTAACTCTTTTTCCTAAATATCACATTTCATATTGAGTGTAAATACTGTGACTTTTCTTTTAGCTTTACATGCTGGCATAAATGAACACACACGCACACACAATTACACTAGGTGTTTCCTACAAACCAGTAGCCAGAAATAAAATGTCACGTCTTTCCTTTTTTCCAGGTTCTTCAAATGCAAGTAGGGTTATGGGTTTTTGGCTGCTTGCCTATGTTTTAGTGCAAATTGCCAGTATGAAGGGGGCCCTTAATCATAATGGATTTAGCCTGCCCTGCTGAGCTGACAACCCATGTCTTATTAATGAGTATTTCAAGCATCCATTTCTGTATATCTTGTCTTGTATGACAGAAAAACATACCAATAAATCTTTTCTCCTCCATTCATCACAGGTTTTGACATCAGTAGTGTGAGGAAAGACAAAGCAGCATGGAGCTTAAGAAGATGTTGCTGCTACCTCACAATTTATACCGCAGAAAGTCTCCTGTCTGGAAATCACTATCTTATGATTGCTAAACAGCAATGCTGATTTTAAAAAAATTTGCCAATGTGGCCAACATCAATTAATTCTATTCTTACCAGCATGTGTAGAACTGATCCAAATCCATGTTTCATAAGGTCTAATTACAGAGGCAAATGGTTTAAACACTGTTCTATATTAAAAATCCTCTACTATCAATGATCGAATATTACATTTCTATATACTTTTGAAATTCTATAAAAAAATTTAAAAGTTCCAATCTATTATTTTTATTGAAATTACTATCAATGTTTTTGATTCTCATCAAGATGAATATCTTTAATACCTATGAGTATTTATTTCTAGTAAAATAATTGTGTGTTGATAATTGCTAGCGATAATTTTTTGCTAAGTCAGAGTCTTGAGGGATCGACTTGTCTCTATTTATCTGTCATTCTTCCCACCTACCCTTTAAAACACTCTCTCTTTTTCTCTCTGTCCCCCTCCTCAGAGTATTTTAAATTTTTCAGTTTTATTCTTCTTTAACACTCTACCTTGTTTCAAACCACCACCATCATTCTCTAACTTAACCTTAGTAACTTTCTAATTGATTTTCTTGCCTTTATTCTTGATAGTTCTTCATTCTTCCACACTCAGCACATGCTAATCTTGTTTTTTCAATTAATAGACTTTTTAAGAACAGTTTTAAATTTACAGGACAAATCAGCAGATGTAGAATTCTCTCATATCCCCCTCCAAATAGTTTCCATGGTTATTGATATCTGACATTAGTGTTGTACAATTGTTACAACTAATGAAACAATATTGGAACATTATTAATTGAAGTCATAGTTTAAGGTTCACTCTTTGTGTTGTATAATTCTATAGGTTTTCACAAATGCATAATGTCAGGTACTCACCATTACAGTATTATCCAGAATGGTTTTACTGACCTAGAAGTACCCAGTGCTTCACCTACTCATTCCCCATCCCCAGCCGGAGCTTCTGGCAACCATAGATCTTTTTGTTGTCTCTGTAGTTTTGCCTTTTCTAGAATGTCATATATTTGGAATCAGGTAGTATGTAGGATTTTCAGACTGATTATATATCAGTTTTTAGTGGACCTCAGTCCCTGGACTATGTCCTTCAGAAGGCTTTTGTAGTCTTTTTTTTTTTTTTTTTTTAAATACATCTCTAAACTGGAAGGCTGCTGTGAGCTGAAGTTGCATAACTGTGCTTCCTTCAGGTTAGATAAGACTCTGGTATAGTAGTTTTCCTTGGAGGACAAACTTTTATTATGGAGAACCTCTCAATGTATTTTACAATAGTACTTCCCCCACCCCTTTCCCATGCACCTGAAACAGAAGGGGATTTTACTCAGATCTTCACTTTAAAGACCTGGTAGGGTTTCTGGAGGTATTTGCAATATGTGTAATATAGGAATTAATATAGAATTAACACTAAAAATCCCAACAATTTCAATGAAAATTAGGATAAAAGACATGACTAAGAAATTCACCAAGAAATGTCTCCCTAAATATATTTTTAAAGTTCACTCTTACCAAAATTTTCTTTTCATTATGGTAAGAACTCTTAACAGGAGATATATTCTCTTGGACAGATTTTTAATTGTACCACACAGCATTGTTAACTGTCAGCACTTACTGTACAGCAAATCTCTAGGATCTATTTGTCTTGCATAACTAAAGCTTTATGCCCATTGATTAGCAACTCCTCTTTTTCCCCTACCCCTGGAGGCAGTAACTGATAGGAATACTTAAGTGGTAATTTTGATGAATTGCTGAAGGCTTAGTGTGGACAAGCTTGAGAGTTAAAGATTTCAGAAAGTACTTCTGGAAGTTCTTATTCTCAAGCTAGTCCATACTGAGCCTTCAGCAATTCATCCAAATTACCATTTAAGTGATGCTATTAGTTACTGTCTCCAGGGGCTTCTGCTTCTGGTTAGTTGATCTTGGCTGTGATTCTTTATATCCTCTTGTCTCCCCAGATTTTGGGGTAGTGGTTTGCCTTGTGACATCAGTCCTCTGAAGGATTTCAGAATAGTCATTCATTTTCAGATTGTTCAGGGTGTGTGTGTGTGTGTGTGTGTGTGTGTGGCAGTGATGACTTCCAAATTGTTTATATGTTGGAGATTAAAGGGAAAGTCTGAATTCTTTACTCTAATAATATTTTAATAATAGCTTTATTGAGATATAATTTACATACCACACAATTTGCCCATTGTATACAGTCTGTTTTTCATATATATTCACAGCTATGTGGCACCATCACTACCATTAGTTTTAGAATATTTTCATAATCTAAAAAAGAAAACCCATAGCGTTAGCTATCATCAACTACCACTATCCCCCAAACCTAAATGATTAGTAATAATCTATTACTTTCTGTCTTTGTAGATTGCCACTCTGGACAGATCATATAAATGGAATTATATATGTGGTCTTTTGTGACAGTCTTCTTTTACTTAATGTTTTCTTGAAACATACACAGTACTTCATTCTTTTTTTGGATAATAAAATAGTAATATATTAAAATATGGAATTATATTCCATTGTATGAATATGGCACATTTTATTTATTATTTCCTCAGTTGATAGGCATGTGAATTATCACCATCTTTTGGGTACTATGAGAAACACTTCTATAAATATTTGTGTACAAGTTTTTGTGTAGTGTTACATTTTCATTTCTTTTAAGTATATATATATCTGGGAGTGGAATTTGTGGGTTATATGGTAACCCTATATGTAAATTTTTAAAGAAATACTAGAGCACTAGCCTAAATGGCCATACCAGCAGTTTATGAATTTCAACATCCTCACCAACACTGTTATTTGATTTTTTTGATTATAGTCATCCTAGCAAGTATGAAATGGTATCTCGCTGTGGTTTTGTTTGTATTTCTCTCATTGCTAATGATGAGTATTGTTTCATGCATGTATTGGTCATTTGTATATTTTCTTTTGAGACATGTTTGTTTAGATCTTTTGCTCACTTTTTTACTTTCTAAAATTGAATATATTTGACATACTGTGTAAATTTAGCGTGTACAGTGTATTAATTTGATATATTTATATTTTGTAATATAATTGCCAGTGCAGCAATATTTAGTACCTCTGTCACATTACATAATTATTCTTTTTTTAATCATTGGGATACTTAAGTTTAAGTTTCTTACCACATTTGAGAATTATAGTATAATACTATTGTCTATATTCATTATACTGTGCATTAGCTCTCTATAGCACATTTGTTAGTCATTGAAAGTTTGTACTTTTATACAACATCAATCTTATTCATCTCTCATCCCTGGTAACTGCCATTTTACTCTTTGTTTTTTTTTTTATGAGTTTGACTCTTAGATTTCACAATAAGTAATATCATATGGTACTTATCTTTCTTTTTGACCATTTTAACTGGACTATTTGTCTTTTTATTAATTTTTAATATAGTTTAAATAAAATTTCCTTGTAAGATACATGATTTATAAATATTTTCACTCATTCTGTGGGTTGTCCTTTCATGTTTTTGATAATATTCTTTACAACTTCATTTATAATAGCATAAAGAAAAATAAAATATCTAAGAACAAATTTAGCAAAAGAAGTACAAAACATATTCTGAACACTATGAAACAGTGTTGAAAAATTAAATGGAGAAGTATTATGTATTCATGGATTTGTCTTTATATTGTTTAGATGGCAACACTCCCCAAACTGATTTACAGATTCTATACAGTTTTTATCAGAATCTCAGCTGGCTTTTTGTAATTGACAAGTTGATTTTAAAATTCATCCAGAAACTCAAGAGGTATAGAATAGCCAAAACAAACTAGGACTTGAAAAAGAAGTAGGATCTTGAAAAAGAACAAAGTAGGACTCACACTTCATGATTTCAAAACTTACTGTAATGAAACAACAGCCAAGGCATTGTGATATTGGTGTAAAGATATACATACAGATCAATGAAATATAATAAATAGTCTAAAATAAACTCATGTGTCTGTAGTCAGCCATTTATTGGCAAGGGTGCCAAGACCATTCAATGGGGAAAAATAGTCCTTCAACAAATAGTGCTGGGATAACTGGATAGCAATATGTAAAAGGATGAAAGTGGACCCTAACTTCATACAACATATAAAAATTAACTCAAATTGGATCAAAGATCTAAATGTAAGAGATAAAACCATAAAACTCTTAGAAGAAAACAAGATCTTCATGATCTTAAATTTGTCAATAGATTGTTAGATATTATATGAAAATCACAAACAACAAAAGAAAAATTGAACTTCATCAAAAGTCCCAATGTTTTTAAAATTAAAACCTGATGAAGTCATTATCTAGCTTAAAAGTTTCCAATGGATACCTATTGCTTTGAGATTATAGCTCAAAATTTTAAGCATATCATATAAACTTTTTAATTTCAGAATGCCATCTAAAGAATTAAATGTATTTTAATATAAAATAATATCTGTCTATCTACATATCTGTTTACATATTTATATCTATTTATCATGTACATGTAGTTGTGTAGACATATTTTAAATTGTCATTTACTTATATACTCACTTATAGTAACATTTATTACTTATAAAGTTTACTTATATGTTCAACCACAAAAGTTTATGTCATCTCCAAGTTATGTAAAATAATGTAATAATAGCTGTATAATATTTTTCTCCTTGACAGGCTTATATTATCCAGCTTGCTTCATTGATCAAATGTTAGATCAAACATTAGTTTTATAAATAGAATATTTTTGAGAGCTATATTTCATGCTTTACATTTCACTTTTATAAGATCCAGGAAGAATTTAGTATTTGCCACAGGGAGCTCAAACACAAAGAAAATGTGTGAGCACACTCCTGGGATTATCACTGAAGTAAGCACTCTGAGTCTGCAAATCCATCCTCCTTTAAGCTAACACCTAATAGATCAAAGCAATACAACATGGGAGGCAAGGAGAAGATGGTTATCTGATTTGACAATGGTTTTATCATGCTATTATGCACTTAATAAATGCTAATAAAGACTAATTTCTTTATTCATTTTTTAAAGAATGGCTATATACCCAGTATTGTAATTATCACTGTTCATAAAAAATACACATTGTAGTCTCTCTTAGAGCTTATAATCTAATTGAAGAAAAGATGAGAAAATAAGAAAATAAGTGACTATAATGGAGTTCAATAAGTAACATAGTAAAAGAAGCAGGTGCTTTGAGAACATATCAGGGAACATCTACTTGGATTATAAGAATGAGGAAATGTGTGCTGATGGTGACATCTGAACTGGTTAAGGGCTGACAGGTAAAGAAGTATGGTGTTTGCGGGGGAGTACTAAGAGAAATCATCCAGATCTTCCTTGTAAGACTTATTCCCCAGCTGCTAGAGCACTGCTTGATAGCTTTTAGTTGTCAGTCCTCTCTGGACATTTCCCTTGGCAATTTGTGCTTGCTAAAGGTTAAGTCCTGCATTCGCAATGACAACCTGCCTCCACTGACTGATCTCTATAAGAATTTAAAGGCCTAGCTCACTCTCTATAGAAGGTAACAATTCTGAAGAGCCTATCTAGCTTCAGGGCTCCCTATATATCAACTGAGATCTTTGTTGAGACCACCTCACAATCAAACTTTTTAATTTGCTCAATTCTTTTTTTTTTTTAAATTACCTTCCCTTCAATTCCACAGTTCTTGATTCTAAGGGAAGCGCTAAGAATCTGTATTCTAATCTATAGTCTGGGGAACCCACTGCTATGTGACAAAACACTCCAGAATTTAGTGTTCTAAAGCAGAGTTTTGTGGGTTTTCTAGGCTTAGGTGGGGAGTTGTCATTTGGGGGCTCCCATCCTGTTGTTCTCTGGTGTTGACTAGACCTTCAATCAGCTAAAAGCTCAATTGAGCTAGAGGCCTAAGATGTCTCACTCGCCTGGCTGGCTAGTGACTTGATACTGTCTGTTGGCTGGTAGCTCATCTTGGGCTATGAAAAAATACACCTATATCATAACATGTAGTCTAGGATTAGCAAGGATGCAGCCTAAGAACAAATGGTCCAGGAGATTCTGGCAGATAAATTCTATAAAGTTTATTTGTTTTCAAAAATCAAATTTATTTCTCAATTTCATATCATAAATTGAGTTGAATTGGTTCCATAATCCAACCTACATATTGTTGCTATTCTTTCTCTTCTTTCTCATGGAGTAATATGGTTGGAAATTAAGCCAACTTAAAATGTTGAAAAGTTGCTATTGATATGAAGTACATGCTTAACACAAAAAATGTAGGAATCATATATCGGTAATATCAACTGAAAACTGAAACTGAAAAATTGAACTGATATATATATATATATATATATATATATATTTCTATAAATAATGCTACACCAACTCACCAATTTTTAAATAGCCTACCTCTCTACTATTACTAGAGAAACTTAATACAGTAGTGGAAACAGAAAGACAGTATTTTGTATTCCTCTAATGCTTTGAAGATACCAAATGCTCTACAAACCTTGTATATAATAAGTTAGAAATTTCAGAGCACTCCTTTGAAGTGTTAGAATCTTTCAAGAGCAAAACTAACAAGTTTCAATTGTCCAGAATGCTTTGGGATTGAATTATTCAAGGTAGCTCCTTTGTGAAAATTTGCCTCCTTTTTGCACCAAGCATATTAATTTCAATAGTAATGATTAAAATTTTTTTCTATAATAAAATATAAACTTCTTAGGATTTTAAATAATTAAATTTTATTTTTATAAATATAATTGTAAATACATAGTTTAAAATTTCAAAGAGCATCTTAAAGTGTATTTTAAATAATCAGTAGACTTTGTTTTTTTCCAGACCCAGACTATTTACAAATACTTATTTCTTGAGTTATCAAGTTTAGACTATATATATTGACCTTCTATTGTGTAAAAGCATAATTTATCTCATACTGTCATTCACACACTCTCTCAATTTCCAATTTATTTTAAAAATCTTATTACAAACATTACATAATGTTAATCATAATAAAACCTTGTTGCATATACCGGAATTACATTGTCTTTCTTGATCAAAATTTTTCCTGTAGTTAGTCATTGTCTCATATTTTCCTTAGTGTTCTATCAGTTCAGTGCAAACTTTTGAAACATCTCTATGGCCAAATTCATAATCATATTTTATTGTTTGCTGTTTTTTTTTTAACAATTCATTGAAGTGTAATTTAAATACAGTAAACTGTTCAATTTAAAGCATATAATTTAATAAATTTTGACAGATGTATACACCCATGAAATAGTCACCACAGTCTAGATGATGAATATATTTATTCCGCTCTTTTGTAAACCCTCCTTTTCACCATTAACTAAATCCATGCCTCTTCCCAAAACAATCACTGATCTTTCTGTCACTATAGTTTGCCTTTTAAAATGGAATTTCCTTATATAAATGGAATCTTACAATATGTATACTTGTTTTGTATGGCTTATTTTACTTAGCAAAATTATTTTGATATTTATGCATATAACATTTGTCAATAGTTTGTTACTTTTTATTGTCAAATAGAATTCAATAGAAAGGACAGCCACAGTTTGTTTCCAGATTTTGTCTTTTGCAAACAATGGGGCTATGAACATTCAAATATAAATCTTTGTGTGGACATATATTGTCATTTCTCTAAGGTAAATATATAGGATCAGAGTGGTTGGATCCTATGAGATGTGTGTGATTAATTTTTGCACTAACTACCAAACTATTTTCCCAACTGGTTGTACTATTTTAAATTTTCACAGGCAGTTGTATGAAAATTCTAGTTCTTCATATCCTCACCAAACTTTCTATGATATGGTCACTTTTTTAAACTTTATTCTGATGATGTATGATATCTCATTGTGGTTTTAATTTTAATTTCCCTAATGACATAATATTTGGCATTTTTTCACTTGTTTATTTGGAATTCATACTTCTTGTTTGCGAACTGTTCATTCAAAACTTTTGTCCATTTTATTGGTTTATACTTTCTTATTAAGTTTAATGGTTTTTTGTTTATTCTGAATACATGTTCATTATCAGACATATGATTTGAAACTATTTTATTCCAGTCTGTGGTTCATCTTTTCATTATCTCTACACTGTCTTTAGAAGGATAGAAGTTTGTAATTTTTATATAGTTCAATTAATTGTTTTTTCTTTTATGGATCAAGCTTTTGTTGTATCTAATAAAACTTTGCCTATGCTGGGGATTCAAAATTTTCTTCTATGTTTTCTTTTGGAAATACTGTAGTTTAAGATTATATTCACATATAGTCTTTAATCGATTTAAGTTAATTTTTGTTTATGGTATGAGGTATGAATTGAAGTTCATTTTTCCAATATAAATATTCAAAAATTCTAGCACCATTTGTTGAAAGAACTGTTCTTTCCCTACTGAAGTGCCTTTGTCCAAATATATGTAGATCTATTTCTGGATGCCTTATTCTACTCTACTGACTTATTTATCTATCTTTAGAACAATAACACACTATCTTGAGAATATTGCTTGAAAATAAGCCTTCAAGTCAGGCAGTGTTCTTGTTTTTATTTCTTTGTTTCTTAAAGTAGAAATCAAGATTGTTTATCTGACCTTTGTCCATATATATATATTCATATAGATGTTACATACAGTTGATTTGAGCCTCTCTTTTTCTATAAGTTTTTCTATATTGAATTTGCATGTGTATGTGTGTATATGTGTGTATGTATGTGTGTGTGTGTTTGTACATAGCCTATAGATATGGCATGTGCTATAACAAAGAGAGATATAAACCAACAAAATGAAACTTATCCTAACCACAAGGAATTTCATGGTACTGTCATAAAAACAGACACATAAACCAACAGAATAAAATAGAGAGCCCAGATATAAACCATACATATAGTTTATATGTATGATTTATTAATCAACCATATATGATCAACTAATCTTTGACCAGGGCATCAATATAAAAAAGGTAGTTTTTTTAATAAATGGTGTTTAGAGAACTAGATATCTACATGCACAAGAAGGAAATCGAACCGTTATCTTAGACCATATAAAACATTACCGCAAAATGGTTTAAAGACCTAAATGTTTTACCTGAAACCATAATATTCCTGGAAGAAAAAAGAAAAATTTCCTGGTGTTGGTCCTGGTAATAATTTTTTTTGAATATGACACCAAAAACAAGGCAACAAAAGCAAAAATAAACAGTGCAAACTATATCAAGCTAAAGAGCTTCTGCACAGCAAAAGAAAAAGCACCCTATAGAATGGGAGAAAATATTTGCTGGCCATGTATCTAATAAGTAGCTAATATCCAAAATGTATAAGGAACTCATACAATTTAATAGCAAAAAATAAATTAATATCCTGATTAAAAAATTGGCAAAAAACTTGAATAGACATTTTTAAAAGAAGACTTACAAATAAACAATAGGTATATAGAAATATATTCAACATCACTAATCATCAGAAAAATGCAAAGTGAAACCATAGTGACGTATCACCTCAAAGTTATTAGTGTAGCTGTTATCAAAAAGTGGTTTGATAAATAAAGTGTCAGTGAGAGTATGGAGAAAAAGAAGCCCTTATACACTGTTTTTAGGAATATAAATTGGTACAGCCATTATGGGAAAAAGTATTAAGATTCCTCAAAACATTAAAAAAAGAACTACCATATGATCTAGCAATTCCAATACTGGGTATTTGTGTAAAAAAACAAAATCTGTATTTCGAAGACTTTTCGGCACTCTTATGTTTATGCAGCATTATTCACAATACTAAAGATATGGAAACGATCTAAGTGTCCATCAAAAGGTGAATGGATAAAGAAAATGTAGTACATATGGAATATTATTCAGCTGCTAAAAAGAAGGAAATCTTGCCATTTGTAATAAAATGAATAAGCATGGAAGATGTTATGCTAAGTGAAATATGCTAGACATAGAAAGAAAAATACTCTATGGTCTCACTTATATATAGAATCTAAAAGTGTCAAATTCATAAAACTAGAGTGTGGAACAATGATTACCAGGGAATGGGGAATAGAAGAAAATAGAAAGATGTTGGTCACGGCACAGACTTTCAGTTGTCAGATGAATAAGTTCTGGAATCTAATATGCTGTGTGGTGATTATAGTTAATGCTGTATTACATACTCAAAATTTGCTAAGAGAATAGATTATAAGTGTTTTCACCACAAAACAACTACATGAGATTAAAGATGTTTTAATTTACTTCTTTGTGTATATATATATATATATATATATATATATATATATATATATATATATAAAATCTTTGTGTTTTACGCCTTACATAGTCTGCTGAAATTTGCCTTGCTAAATTTTCGGCTTGCTTTGGACTCATTACTTTCTTCTTTCCAATTTATATATATATATATTTTTGAATAAGAATATCTGTCCTATTCCTGGCTGACCATTGTATTTTGAAAGAATATAGCTTGTCTGGTTTCACAGGTTCACAGCTGGAGAAGAATTTTGTCTTTGGATGAATTATACCTCAAGCCTTACCCAGACTTGATTTAGATGATATTTAAATGAGATTTTTGCCTTCAGAGCTAATGCGAGAATGAGCTAAGTATTTTGGGGCTATTGAGATAAAATTAATGTATTTTGAATGTGAAAAGGACATGAATTTTGTGTGGGGTCACAGGTAGAATGTGGACTGAATGTATGTGTCTCCTCAAATTTATATGCAGAAGCCCTAATTCCTGGTGTGACTAATTTGTAGTAAGGAAGTAATTAAGATTAAATGAAGTCGTAAATGTTGGGCCTTGATCTGACAAGACACCAAGCAGCTTGCATTCTCTCCATGTGTACATATCATATGAGCAGCTAGATGTCAGCTGCCTACAAGCCAAGAGAAGAGGCCTCAGAATGAAATCTACCTTGAAATCATCTTGATCTTGGACTTGCCAGCCTCTAGAACTGTAAGAAAATAAATTTCTATTGATTTTGTCACCTACTGTATGGTATTTTGTTATGGCAGCCAGAGAAGACTATACAAATATCTTCAATGGTGGTCCCCAAAAGATATGTCCATATAGAATTTGTGAATATAACCTTATTGGGAAAAAGTCTTTATTGATGTAATTAAAACTCTAGAAATGAGATTACCTAAATCTAATAATATGTTTCTTTAATAAGGGAATACAAACAAAGATGAGAGGAGAGGCAAAGATAAGGATGATGCTTCTACAAGTCAAGGATTTTCAAGGATTGCCAGCCATAGGAAATTAATCCAGATTTGGTTCTGTTGGCTACTCTGGGTCATTTGCCTTTCTATATAAACTTTAGAATCATTTTGTTGATATCCACAAAATAACTTGCTAGGATTTTAATGAGATTGTGTTGAATCTATAGATCAAGTTGATCAAAATGGGAAGTAGATGAAGTTGAGAAGCTCTCATTCATTGTTGGTGAGAATGCAGAATGATATAGCCACATTATAGGACAGTTTGACACTTTTTTACCTACAGAGTTGAAAACTTATATGTACATGAAATCTTCATATGGGTGTTTATAGTAACTCTATTCATATTGCCAAAACTTGGAAGCAACCAGTATGTCCTTCAGTGGGTGAATGGATAAATAAACTGGTATATCTAGATGATGGAAAATTATTCAGTGCTAAAAAAAAAAATGAGATTTCAGTCCATGAGAGGACATGGAGGAAACTTAAAAGTATATTACTAAGTGAAAGAAGCCAATTTAAAAAAGCTACATAGTATATAATTTCAATTATATGACATTCTGAAAAAGGCGAAATTATGGAGACAATAAAAAGATCAGTGGTTGCTAGGGATTAGAGGGGAGATAGTTGAATAGGTGAAGCACTGAGGATTTTTTGCACAGTAAAACTGTTATGTATGCTAATGTAATGGTGAATATATGCCATTATACATTTGTCAAAATCTATAAAATGTACAGCAAAAAAGAGTAAACTCTAATGTAAACTATGGGCTTTGGATGGTAATGATGTCTTACTGTAAGTTTATTGATTATTACAAATGCACCATTTGGTTGGGGATTTTAATAGTGTGAGAGGCTGAGTGTTTGTGGGAGGTAGAAGGTAGATGGTAACTCTATAGTTTATCCTAAGTTTTGCTGTGAATCTAAAACAGCTCTAAAAAATAAAGTCAATAGAAAAGAAAAAAATACATTATGCTAGAAAATAGGTTTGACTTTACTTGGCAGATCTAGAAAACATGTAGTTTTTGTTTTTCTGCAGGTATTTTATGAAAGCTTTTGTTTAGGTCATGACTAATCATATTCTAAGTCGTCCCATATATAAAACTAGTAGGAGCAGAATTGAACTGGATCTCTACAACCAGAGATAGAAATCTGGAAGAATTGGCATTTATTAATATGTTAGGGATGGGAAAAAGTGAGAGCGTGAAATGTAGGGAAGTGGTATTGAAGACTATATTTCTATAATGACATTTCTACTTAAAAAAAAAAAAGGTGGGGATCCGATTCAAATTTAAATCAGATCTTCTAAAATGTCTTCAGTCACATCAAATGATAGAAAAAATAAAGTGATTGTCTTATAACTCTGGGAATAATCTTAACATGGCTTAATTATAGGCATTAGGGGACATACTTAGTGAGGAGGCTGTCTCTTAAATATCCCATGGATGTTTGCTGGATGGGTGAACAGTACCTCTGACATCTTTTTTTCTGGCCATTAAATATCCCCATGTCAGCAGCTGAGTAGAAGCATAAGAACAGATCTCAGGCTGGTAATGATGAAAATAAATGAAACTTTTGAATGTGTATTTGTGTATCAGAGAGGAATACGCAAATTTGCCACATGCAAATTTACTTTTTATATCCTGATATATTGATTTGAAGAAGATTTTACCAACCAGACTTTTGCTTGAGTAAATCAAACTGATTTGCATAAAGACATTAGCAACCCATTTACATGGGATGGGTGATGTGAGGAAGGAAGGAAGCGACGTCAAAAGTTTGAATAGATAACTAAAAGATGTTTACAAAATTGCCCATTAAAGCTGTGGGTTCTTGAAGATGTTTTGATAAGGGTTTGCACATCCGCACTGGATTTAGGAACTGGATTAGTGCTAAACATTGTCCTGAAAATGAGAGGGCAGAAGAATTTGAGGTTGAGTATGATGACTTTAAAAAGAAAAATTGATGCTGAATCCTAAATGAGGGAAGAAACCTTAATCATAGTATCATTAGTTTTTTTATTTTTAGGAATTGACAAAGTGATTCTAAAATTGATATGGATTCTAAATATCAAAAATAATCTTGTAAAAGAAAAGTGAAGTTGAAGAACCCATACTATATGACTTTAACTTACTACAAGTCTATAGTAATCAAGACATTTGTAATTAACAAATAGATTAATAGAACAGAATAGAGAATTCAAAAGTAGAATAACATGATTTTCAATTAAGTATTCAAAGAAATTAGATGAAGAAAGGTATGTCCTTTAAATAAATGATGTTGCAGCAACTGAATATCCATAAGGAAAAATGAACATAAAATCGTACCTTATATCATACCAAAAATTATTCTGAGATGGCTCATAGGTCTAGACATAAAGCTTAAAATATAACTTCTAATTGGAAATATAGGTGAGTATCTTTGGGAATTGGACAAGATAAAGCAATAACATTAAAAGAAAAAAAGAATAATTTAGAGTTCATCAAAATTTTAAATTATTGTCACAAGATTCCATTAAAAAAATTTAAACATGTAAATATGACAAAGGACTGGTATCTAGGATAGAGAAAGAACTTCTATAACTCTATAATAAAAAGAAAACCAAACAAAAGTCTGCAAAGGATATGAACAGATAATTTACAAAAGAAGATACACAAATTAGCACATGAAAAATTGCTTAGCATCACAATGAGATATCACTAGATACCCAGCAAACCTCACTGAATAATATTCTTAAAATTTGTGCATTTCTTTGCAGGTACATTTTACCTCAAAATAAAATAACTGTGACTAAATATTGAACTCTAGTCAATGGCATGCATCTTGAGGTATTTAGCAAGCAGGATAGTGAGGGCTTCAACTTACTTAGACATCAAATAGTAAAGTGCATAGATATTTAGAGGAGTGGAAAGTTAGATAATTTCATAATTAATCAAGTTTAGTAAAACGTTAATTGTAGAATCTGGTTAGTAGGTTGTTCACTATAATTTTTTCTCTGCTTTGCTATATATTTTAATGTTTTCATAGTAAAATGCTGGAATGTCATCTCAGACTTAATTGACATAGTGCAGGAATTCCTGAAGAGTACCAAAGAGGATACAGTTGTGGCTAATCTAAATAAATATGAACTTCTTAAAATAATAATAATTTAAAATGTATGTAGCATTATAATTAAGGTAAGAAGAGTACAAAAGAAGGAAGGAAGATAAATTGAGTTAAAAGGTTCTAAGTTCTTGCATTGTCTGGAAATTATGAAAAAATTAAATTTAAGATAGACACTAATACATTTGGAATATAAATTATATAACAGAGGCTCCTTTTCCATGCTGTGAGTTAAGGATGGCTGGTGCACAAAGCCTTTTATAATCTGCCCAATCCTACCTACTAGTATTTTCCAAAGTGATTTCGTTACTTCTAAGAATAATAAGAAAATTAAAAATGTATTAACCTCTAGGTGACAGATACCATCCCAAGTAGGCACCAGAGAGATAATCTCTAATAGCCATTCAGAACTTTAAGGGAGTGTGCAGCTTTTAGCAAAGCACCCATAATTGATACTCAATGACAGAGTATTGGTTGAATAAACTGCTGCTTATTAGAAGATGCTTTATAAATGCAAGTTGAATAAAGTTGTTTTGAATGAAATCAGGAATGCAAGCACTATATTTATTGTTCACAAAAATGAGTGTGCATACCTTAGCAGAAGATCTCATTTTGGCCTAGAATCTCCCGAAGTCCTAGGAGGCAAATTACAAAATGAAAAGCCCCTTATGCTTTTTCTATTGATCAATTCTTTTCTTTATTCAACAGATATTTATTGTGTATTTTGTATCAGAGACTAATGCACACTAATGCACCAGTGACTAAGATCTGCAAAGCTCTAAACACCTAGTTTTCATGATTCACATTTTACTTTGGAAGACCAATATTTTAAGAAAGCCTTTTCAACTTAAAACATAATTATTCAATTGCAATTGTAATAAGTGCTATAAAGAAGTCTAAGGTTGTAAAAGATATTATAACAAGGGACCTTGACCTGGTCTTCATGGAGGTGGCAGGGAGTATGATATATGTGTCACAGAATGTTTTTAAAGATAGTACATTTGGGCCACACCCTGATGATAAATTAGACAAAGTAGAAGGTCATAGCTATGTACCCCAGACTCAGGGTACAACCTATGTGCAAAAGACTTATTCCTTCCTTAACAAATACAGTGTACTTGATGAATTAAGCCAAAAGTGACTAAAGTGAAGTGGTGGAGTGGAAAGGACTATATCCAGATCACGCAAAGCTTTTAGAAAATGTTAAGGATTTTCTTATTTATCCCCAGAAAACAAAAATAAACCTCCAAAGGATTTTAAACAAGGGAGTAGGAAAATTTTTGGGAGATTATTGTTGACTGACTCAAGGCAAGAACACATGCAGGGTGGCAATTGGAAGACACTGACCGTAATGCAAAACAAACTTCCTAGTGATCTGGACTAGTATGGTAAAAATGAAAATAGAGAAAAAATGGTTTCTTTCAAGAAGTATTTGCTATATAGAACAGAATAAACTATCTTGATCGAATATGAGGGATGAGAAGATGTATAAGTCATGGCTAAGTACCTAGTTTAACTACCTACAAGTGATGGTACTTTTTGAGATTCTAAACATTGAAAGAGCAGCAGTCTGTATGAGGAAGATGATGATGTTCACTGTGAGTTGCCTGTGAGGCTTCCATGTAGAGATGAAGGTGATTACATATGTTCAATTCAAAGGAAAGATGTGGGCAGGAAATAAGTTGATAACCAGATGGCATTGCCCAGGGAGTAAATATAGTAGTAAAACAAATTTAGTTTTGAACTTGGAGGAAATTTCTGATATAAAGACCATATGGAAAGGTAGACACAGAATCAAAGGTGATATCTGTAAGAGGAAAACCTATGTGTATGGTGTGATGTAAGGCAAAGGGAGAGTGTTTTGAGAATAAAGGAATGACAAATTCTACTTCTCAGAATGAAATTTCATTGTATTTGAAGGTTTGCTTAGTGTTCTTTTTGAAATGCTAATGTTACCTGACTTTGCTTAGAGTGATGGTCTAGGTACTGCAAGTGATAGAAGATAAGATCATTGAGAACTGGTGACTTCATATTGCTAAGAGTGCATGGAGCCAAATCTATTCTAGAATAACATTTATTTCTTGAATGGTATAATTTAGAATGTCTTCATTTAATTCACTACTAATGTTGTATTAGAAGTTAATATGACCTGTCAGTGTATTATTGTATTCACATTGAAAAGAACTGTTTCTGACATTAAATATAAAGATTCAAAAGTCTGAATGTGTTTGAAATCATGCATAAATACAAGTATTACATGATCAGTTACTTATGTAGGAAATCTTATTCACTCTCCCATTCAGCAAATATTTCTTAATTGCCTAATATATGCCAGCAGTTACTAAATGCTGAGTACGTAAAACAAATCTTGAAACATATTTCTTGTAAACCATCACACTGTTGGGGAAAATATATGTGGAATGGGGAGCAGGGGTTGAACCTGACAAGATAGGTCATAGCTGGATTGCGAAATATTTTCAGTACCAACCTTGAAACTATAGGCTAATATAACCAAGTAATTAATGAGGGAAATTTCTTTTTTATAGATAATTTCTGGCTAATAAATCAAGAAGAAACAATAAACTATCACAATTTTGCCTATAATACCTGATAAATTAATAGAATTAGGCAAAGATTGGCAACATAAAAAAGAGACAAATCATTATGTACCTCTTGATGCAAGTATATGAGACAGCCTATGAAATTTTCTTGCCTAAAATATTGAATCTAAAACAGATCAAGTCTCTAGATCTGACCACCAATTTATAGGAAAAACATAACAAATAAGGAAATATGGTAAATAATAAAATGCAATCAGCAAAACCCAGATAGAACAACTCATTTTCTTCAACAACAACAACAACAACAACAACAACAATGAAAGAAAAAAAAATAGTGGACAGCCATAATAAGAGAATAAAAGAGATTTGAAAAGACATATAAGCAGTTACAATTTATGGTACCTATTTAGAACCTGATTCAAACTGTAAAATAAAAAATATATAAAACAATCAGGGAATTATGGACATTAAGAAATTATAGTTATTTTTAAGTGAGATAATGTTTTATAATTTGGTTAAAAAAAGAGTTCCTTTCTTATACTTCTTAGTGTTGAAAATGATATGATGCCTAGGATTGCTTCAATATAATCAAGGATTGGAAATAGATGAAAATAAGTTGGTCAGGAATTGTGAACTGTTAAAATTAGTTGATGATACATGAGTTTATTATTTTAATTTCTATAGGATTAAAAATTTTCATAATAAATAAAAAATAAAGGAAGGAAGGAAGGAAGGAAGGAAGGAAGGAAGGAAGGAAGGAAGGAAGGAAGGAAGGAAGGAAGAAAAGAGGCAGGCAAGGGGGTAGCAATTTTTGATGACAGGAAGTTGAAACTAAGCAGCAATTGTAAAATTGTGGTAAGAATGATGAGGGATTAAGCCAATGCTTTGATAATGGAGATGGTGATGAGAAAAAGCTTGCAAAGCTTTCATTTAGAATCACTTGGATGGAGGAGGTTAGAGGACTCTAAGGTTTTAATATTGGGCAATTTGGTGATGAGATTAATAGAACAGCTTGCATAGAAGCAAATGTCCCGGGGCACATAATGTGTTCTATTTACTAACAATAAGTTTGAGATTCTGGTAGGATATCCAGGGAGACCTTTCCAACAGGAAGTTGTTGCTATAAGAACAAAACTGAGGAGAATCATGGGAGTTAGACAGTATTCAAATTTTAAAGAAAAGACTTACCAAGTTGATTTGAAGGGATAAACTCAGCTCTACTAGTACCTCCACCCTGTGCTCCACACTCTCTCCACCACCAAGCCATCGACAATCTCTTCCTTCAAACCTATTCCCACATGGAACAAAATGCTGTCTATGGGATAATTGCTAGTTGTTTTTCTTTTCTTTTTCTTCCTGAAACTACTAGGTTTATTTGTTTTGTTATGCAAAATGATTCTGTAAGATGAGAGGATTTAGGGAACAGTTTGAAGAAGAATTTGAGTAAAATAATAAAAAAAATTTATTAGAAGTAACTGTGAGAAGAATTTTTTTTTTTTTTTAGAAGAGGTAATCCTTGGTTGACCTCACAGGTTGCAAGGACCTTGTCAGCTTACCATCCCTTATTTTCTAAAATTATTTTTTACGCCTACAGAACCTGGTCTTCCTAGGTGGTCTCCCATCCAAGTATAACCAGAGTGGACCCTGCTTAGCTTCCAAGGTCAAACAGGATCTGGCTTATTCAGGGAAGCATAGCTGTAGACAAGGAGAAATTTTTTGAGGAAAATATGAGAACAATGTAGTAACTGTTGGAGGAATGGTAACTCTAGGATGATTAAAGGGAATTTTATATTTTTATAAGGCGAAAGCCATAATTTCTTCTTTCATCTCTCTATCCAGACAATAAACAAACAAATAAAACTCATCAATGCTTTGGAGTTAGATTTGTGTCTGATTTCTTTGGACTGGGTTGTGCTAAGACAGATCTTACTGCAGAGCAAAGTAGCGTTAGGCTTCTTTTTTACACTGGGGTTTTATATTGGGTGCTTTCAGGAGAAATTATTAGAGAGACATGCATTTTATGATGGATTTTTTATTACTATTTTTATTTGTTATAAAGAGGAAGACAGAGTTCTGCCAAATTTTATACATTAAAAAAGGGGTGTGGAACAATTGTAAAATAATTAATGTCATACGTTTCCAGCAGAACACAGCAATATTTTTGAAGATTCCATGGAGGCATTAGATAGAAGACTAGTATGAATAGACAATTGTGTTCTGGAAACTGGAATCATGCAAAAAATAAGAGAAATGATATGTACTTGGCCAAGTTTGTGACAATTATGAAATATATCATGCCCTTTTATAAGAATAAGAATGAGGTGGTATTTATATAAGTATTAAATACAGTCAGTGCTTGATAGATACAATTATTATCATTATCACTGTCATTGTCAACTTTGTCATAAATCATGAAAACCAAGTGAAGAGAAAAAAAAAGTAGACACAGGAAAACACCATATGGACAAGAGCAGCTTCAGAGGCTGAAGCTTACTATGCTGCATTAGAATGTTCCAACACACTGGGTAGGATTGGCAGCTGTAGCTCTTTCCTCCTGCCGTTGGATGCTTCCAGTGGAGCTGAAGGAACAGGAAGACCCATGCAATGTTGACAGAAATTATCTTTAAAAAGAGCAATTTATGGCAGTAGAACAAATAATCTGACATGCAAAAAGAAATGATACATCAGCCTGCAAATATATTAACTAGAGACAGAGGAAAGCTCAAAGAAAGGGGAGAGTGTACTTGAGCCTGAACTGATTAAATTCTGAAGAGTCACAGCTCTTTCACTCATGGGGCATAGTTATTTGAGATAGACTCAGGTGATATCTAGGAAGGAGAACATTACTAACACTGTCTTCATAATTAAAATATAGAGAGATTGGCACATTTCTACATAGAAAAATGTTGGCATCTTTTTAGATTATCATAAAATAGCTAATTCAAGTGTTGTCAAGTCTTATTCTTAGAATAACATTTTCAGTAACAATGGAGCATATTTTAGCATAGATGATCTCAAGATTGTAAACTATGTGGAGATGGGATCCATGGGTTTTCTTTTGTATTCCTCCAATGTTTCTAGTACAGGTCAGAATATAATGGACACAGATTTTAAAATTGAGCAGAATGATAATCTGAAAGGAAATTAGATTGGAAACTCCTTATTGATTTAGGCTGTTGCTAACCAGCCTTTTGACATGAGAAAAGTTCCTTTATTAGTAAAATGAATGTATTGGGCTCAATCTAAGTTCTCCATTTCTAAGTTCTAGGAGGAATTTGTTTTAAGTTAGATTTAAGTATTACCTGATGTATATACTCACATATATACACATAAAACAACCAAACAAAATAAAACATCTAACACACTATTCCTGTGAAAATGAGCCACTATAAATAAAATGGTGAATTTTTACAGTTATGGCAAAAATTCTGTATCACAAACAATGTATTTTCCCAGTGGATACTTTATGGCTTTGTCAAGTTCCCTCATTATGTCTGATGAACCCATCCCTTAGCTGCCTTTACTATCTTTTGCTAAGTTTACAGCTGCCTCCCTCACTGGGCATTATCCTTAGCTCTAGGAACTCAACCAAGGTTATGCCCCCTCATAGGGAGCTGTCTGAGGCTGAAATGGATCCTATGGGGATAAAGGCCAGAACTCTTGCCTCATGTGACAATTCTCAGGGGCCATTCCATCCTTAGAGGCTCCAAGGATGGGTGTATGCTCCAGCTGCAACTACATTACTTGTCAGTTTCTCCAAGTGCCCAGTTCTGCCACACCTCCTTTGTCATAATTGTAGCTCTCAAGAGTACTCCCTAGTTAACCTGCATGCAATATTTCATCTCAGTACTGGTTTCTAGAGAACACAGTCTAAGGCACAATATAATCAAGTATACCTGTTTATCCAACTAAAAATGTATACAGATGGACTTCAGGCTTTCTTGGATTCTCAAATGTCCATGCATATATGTCATTCCCAGAGACAATAGTTTCAATATGAGCCTTGAACCATTTTAAATAGCCATCAATCTCAGATTGGTAGAAATGACAGTTAGGTACTTTTTCTTTTTAGACCAAGAATGTAGTCTTGAACATGGGGTAAAGCTTGGGCTTGAGAACATGATGAAACATGTTCCCTCTGCAACAATATGTTAAGATAATTGAGAGAGGAGTGCTTTTATATAGGGTACTCTTAATTTCTGTATATGATGGAAAATTATATATAAAACCTAAATACCTGGAAAACTTCTTTCATATATGACAGAGAAGACAGATAGAAACTTTGTAAAACTATATAACACAGAGAAAGGAATGTTTCCAGAGCTTCAAATAAAAACCAGCTGATTTCAACTTTCTCTCTGGTAATAGAATTTCTTTCCCTCATAAGTGGTCTGGTGTAAATATAATCATCATGGGTTTTACTAATTTGTTTTCTTTAATTTAACTTTTACTTCTATGATAATAGAAAGTTTTCTGAGCCATAAGATAGGAGAGAAAAGGAAAAAAACAAAAGCAAATTTTGTCTCTAAAATAAGGAAGCATATGCAACACTTATAAATATATTTTAAATGTTTTGATATAACATTTTTCTATATAAATATTTCATAAAAGATGCAATAGTATCTGCTGTTCAAGCTTTTTGGTTTTTTAAGTTCTAAGAAAATAGAGCAGGACATTGTTGAATGTGAAGAAACATTCTGAGAGCCGTGATGCTTTCACTATGGTAGTACTAACAACCTTTTAGTATGGCCATGAAGTCAAGTGAGAAAACAATTTATTTTAATTTTGGTATTATCCTAAGTTATATTCTATTTCAATCATTTACAACAAAAACAGATCAACTTACTATTTTTAATTCTTTGTTTCTAAATGTTATTATAACCTTCAAAACTTTTGAAAATTCTAATTAACCCTCTACAGCAATAAAGCTATGTTTTTAATGAAGGAGTTACTAACTCCTTAGTGGTTACAAAACACCTCCCGGGGTGTAGAGATTGGCACCAGGGAGAACCAAAGAACTGCTTAGTAGGAACTTCTCCGGCACCCTCTACCAACATCTATTTCCTTATGATTAAGTCAGTTTGTCTTACCCCTTCCTTTTTTCATCATTGGTTCCATTGCTTTTCCATGTTAACTTTATTTCTTCTCTCCTGCGGGGAAAAAAAAAGAAAACATGTTACTATAGCTACCTTCTTTTATGCAGGGTTTTGTGTAGCATGAGGGCTTCAGGGGCATCCAGAATGAACAAGTTAGAGAATCATCAATATGCAGCCAGAATTAATGTCCAATGCTATATTACTTGGGAAACTGGCTCATTAACTGCTTTATTTCTTTGTCTTTTGAAACAGTTAGTGGCACTTTTTTTTTTTATCTTAATAGTGGTATTTTTTTCTATATTATACGAAAGATTTGAGTTTTCTTCCCTTATTTTCAATGGCTTGCTGATCAAGCTAGCAGAAAGTTAAGGCAAGTCATGGCTGTATTCAACTCATGACATCAAAGAGCTGCTTCCAGTGCTTCAATACTATTGTTGTTGCTGTCTTGACCTGTTGAAGATATAACCCATTTTCAATAGAATTCTTTGTTTATACATTAAGGCTCAAGCAGAAATTGACTGAGCAAAATAAATCATGTTCAAGTTTGACACAGTGAAAATTTTGGTTTAGGGTAACTTATTTGGTTATGAAGTAAAAGCGTTTACAAAAGTTTATGGCAATACACTGCATTAAAAAGTCTCGAAATGTTCTACCTTGTCTTTAGACAGTCATTTACATATTCCATACAGGCTTGTCCTATATTCATTCCAGTCAGGCAAGTTCAGGGCTCTATTCCAAGCCATACAGCTGGAGGTGGAAGGCAGGAGGCTAGTCTGCTGTGTTCAGCAGTATGTCTGTAAAAGTTCTATTTTGACCCAAAGTTGCTTTAGGGATCTTTATATTTGCTGTCTCCTAACCACACCTGTTTCTGGTGCACAGTGTGATGCTAAGAGAGAGCAGCTTTTAACAACCTCACTCTGTTATAAATAACCAAGGGTATTCTGTGCACAGAAAGCTATTAAAGGTGACTACCTCACCTAGACAGCAGGAGATCAGTGGGTGGGACCACTGTTAAAATACTTGCCCAAATTCACTGGATGAGCAGGGTGCATTTGTAACCTTACTGATCAAATCCAGGAAGTAAATTGATTTTTTTTGTCTGCAAAATATGTCTTACTCTTTATTGTGATTCTAAATTATGGGAGCAGCAGCCACACCCCAGAGGATTCCAGCAAATTGTACCATTTGTGCCCCAAAAGCTACTTAGAATGAAGGGTTAGCCTTTTCTGTCATAAAAACATTTTATGTGATTGGCAAATCAGAAAGTGGTCAATCAGCAGACAGTTATAGAGATGTTTTTCATCTCTAGTAACAGCAGGATGCTAATGGGAGAGTTAAGACGAAGAGGGAAAAAAAATACATTGATTTGTTGACAGAGGCCTAGCAGCTGTCACAGTAAAGCATGGTTCTCTTGCACTTAATCAATGTCAGTCTCCAACCCAATCGTTTTGTAGCCCAGATGAGAAGCAATCAAGAAGAACACCTTCATAAGCATGACGCTTGCTAGATGGGGTTCAACGAAGTGTGTCTTTAAGCTCAGGCACTCAGAATATGATGCATGACCCAAAGATAATCAGAAATGCTTAACCCTTTGAAAGAAGGCAGCAATCACTTGCCTGTTTCATTTTTTTGAAGATATAAAATACATTTCCCACTCCATCTACAATTTTAAAGATACTTTGTTTCTATTTTGATGCACTGTTCTTTTTTTGCGCTGGATAAGTTGAAGCGTGGTCATTTGTCAAAGTTCTATCTTAAAGTGTAGGGCACTATTTTAAACACATCTCGTTTCCCAGAAAGACAATACAGGAACAATGAATAATTTCACTATAGGTTTTTCATGGTTTCTTTGTGTGTGAATATTTACTTTATCAAATGGTGCCTTTATTGTTAGTGCTTCTGCCTCAAGAAAGAGGCACAAATAACAAGGTTCCTGGGGACTTGTGCCCCTGCAAATCAAGACTAGCTTAAGGACTTAAATTGTATTTCCTGTAAAATGAGATTTAATTTTTTGTGAGTTTCCTTTCTGCTGACCAGTGGAGAGGATACTCTGAGAAACAAAATACCACTGAGATGTTCACTCAAATGGAGAGAAACATCTGATCTCCCAGCTTGGAGGAGAAACCGGAGTTCCTGAGCCACTGAACACCTCTTTACACCATTGCCACACAGTGCCCAGAGAAGCCGAGACACCAGGGCTTATATTCATAAGTGTTGATGGCAAGTGGGGCTGTGAACTATCTGGGGAAAAACAAAAAAACAAGTCTGCTTCCTTACTTAACGTGAAATGCCACAAGCAGAAAAATGTGTTCTGTCTTTTGTGTCATTTTCACTTTAGTTGCTTTGGGTCGAGAGAGAAAGGGGGAAAGAGAGAAGGAAGTTTCTGGGGAGACTGACTTACTCAAAGGCCTTTATAGCTGGTATGGAATGAAGAAATAAGTATTCAATAGAGAATAAGAAAGATTAGACTTGCACGTAGTAATTTATGCTTGAGATTGCCAGAAAAAATGAAGACAAGAAATTAAAATGGGCTTTTATGTTTAGATAATTATATATTTTTAGGATTTTGCTAATAAAGTTAGTATAATTTCACAATTCAAGGATAATTTGTTTAATGGGTAGATTACAATGGTGTCAGTCAGGAGGTTTTATAACGGATTTCCCACTGGTCTGGTATGCCACTGGAAATCAATGGTTCTATTAATGAGAATTCAGTTGATCTCCCTGTTAAAAGATAGAGTGAGGCAGTTTAAAAATTTTAAGAATTTACTTGAGCAAAAATTGATTTGAATCATGCAGCGCCAAATCAGAAATGGTTAGGAGAGCTTAACTGACTGGAGCAGGGTAAAAGACTTTTATAATGAAGTTGTGGAAGCAAAGCAAGAAAATTATTTGATTGGCTATAGCCTAAGCTGTTGCCTTATTTGGAAAAGGCTAGTTGACTATTTGTGATTGGTTTCTCCATAGGTTTCAATTTCTTGACCTTGAGGCACTAAGTTTTTGGTTTGCTTACCCAGGCTGCTAAAGCATTAGAGCCACCTCAGCCTACTGGTCTTTTGGTTTAATTAATTATACCTTCTCAAATTCTTATTATTTGACATACAGATACTTTTACTGATAGCATTTTCACATTTGTGAGAATTTATGGTCTACCATATAGAAATTGCAATTTACTTTGACTAGGAAAATAAAACAAAATAAAACAAAATTTAAAAATAAGATGGAGGGCCAGATTTTTTGTTTTTGTATATGGATAGTACTGCAACAAAACAAAACAAATATGTGACCATAACTGTGGGGGATAAATATTCTCAAGTTTTTAGTGAGTTAGGGATAGACGATGGAAAGGTATTGTTTAGTAACTGCTTTTTTTAAAAAAAAATAAAATCAAGATATGTAAAAAGCCATTGATTTTTTTTCTTTATTTTGTGTCATTGTCTTTTATTCCTGGCTTTGTTGTTATTATTGTATATATAAACAATGTTTTAAATGCTTTCACAGATTTGATTATGACTCCGTCTTTCTAACCATGTTTACTTCATAAATCCTTAAGTTATTCATAATATTAAATTCTTTAACAAACATGTTTAGAAGCATAGCTAAAGAGATTAGTGGAGAGAGAATATACTGATATATTCTTAATGCCTTTTCTCTCACCAAGATTTTGATCAACTCTCTCCTTCAAAATTTCCAAATCCAAAGTATTTAATATCTGCCAAGTTAGATGGAGATAGAGAGGCCAGGTATGGAAAAAAAGCAGCAGGGGCTATTTAGGCCATCCTAACCCCCTAGATATTCCTTTGGCCTAATCTTAGATTTGTACCTTAAGGAGGTGTCACCATTTTTATTTTATATATACTTTAATCTTATAGCTTTTGTCTCTAAAAGCCTCTGTGAAAAATCTTTCTTTGCCTTCATCAGCGGTATTTCAATATTTATCAGATCAGAGGTGTTAGATTCTCTTTATTATCAATGATTCAGAGCCTAGTGTCAACATGAATCGATTGATAGCTACTGAAATGCTGTTATAGAGTCTGAGTTGAACTTGGACAAAGATGGGTTATTTACATTGTCTGAACACAATTAGATAAGCATATTTAAGTGGTTTTTCTTAATAAGGGGATGTCTTAGACACCTGAAGTAATGGCAGAGCCCACTGCATAAGTGACTGAAGCAAGCAATTTCCCATGCAGCTGCCATTGAGGTACTGGGGATCTTTAACAAAATGGAATCCACTGGTCTTATGTACTTGAATACATACATGTTTGATGTTTCATCATGAAAAATTTAAAACATATGTAAAAGTAGAGAGAATAGTAAAATGAACAACTAGAAACCCATCCTCTAGATTTAACAATGGTTAGTATTTGGCCATATTTGCTTTATGTATTACACACACACACACAGATACACATGTATATATGTGTGTGTGTCTCTCTATATTTTTGTTGCTAAAATATATTAAGGTAAATAATAATATATATGTTTTGAAATTACTACAGCATTGTGCCTATTGTGTGTTTATTTAGCTTATTTTTATTAGTTATGGGAGAGACACAAAGGGAATGTTAAGAATCTTAAATATCTTTTTTGTTGTGGTGACATACCTTGTTTTTCATTGGAAGATACAGTATCATACTTGTATCAGTTTTTAATGGAAAATATAGTTGAAAATGCAAATACTCATTCTATACAAATTGAAATATTTCTGACAAGTTCTTGGGTAGCTATATTCCTGATAAATTATCTTTTCCAATACAAAGATGTTAGGATAGTATTCAATAAAGGGAAATGTAGCTACAAGGTTTTCCAAAACTCCAGGAGGATGACTTAGTTGTATCTGAAAAGAGTATAGCACATTTTTGATACCTAAGGGACACAGGTTCTAGAATTGGAATTTAAGCATACTTTAAATAGTCCTAGAACTTTAAAGATAGAAACAGTATACAAGTGAGGTCACACTGGGATGCCAAAAGTCTTTACTTGCTTCAAATACGATTGAAACTTAATTCTGTAGAGTTATCAGCTATAGTCACATCTGGTTACTATGCTTATCTTTATTTAAATCTTTCTTAGGTTCCACATCATGCTATACCTTCCTTTCTATCTGAGCTGACATCTCAATTTTATTCTTGTCCATGGCAAGACTATAGTCTTATTCCAGTATTTACAGCCTTTGTCTGCATATCTGCATGCAAGTTGACTCTTTCCTAGAATGCTGTCCAGTGATAAATATAATATTTTATTATATTTATCCACTAACTTTTAATTTAAAAATACTTTTCCATATAATCTGCTTACTTGTTGGCTCAGCTCTAAGATTTGTCTGTTGATCAATTGATCTTATTGAGTCCCTTTGCTGGAGGTATCACAATGTAGGAGAAAGACGATGGACATGAGTATTGGCTATCTGGCTGTACTTTGAGTCTCCACAACTTAGCAGTGGGCCGGCATGATTTTTGAGCTCAGCTTTCTCTAAGGACAATGTTGTTATTATAATTGAGTTAATTGAGATAAAACAGAGCTTACCTAGCACATAGTAGGTGTTTTGTACAAGCCATTTTTTTTTTTAATTTTCTGCCTGCCAGAGAAAGAGGGAGAAGGAGGGAGGAAAGTAGAGAGAAAATGTAATGTGTATTTTAAGAGATGCTTCAGATTTGAAGTAGAAGAGATCATTTCCTCTCTCAGCTGTTTATATTCTCTCACTGAATTCAGCTTTTGTCTTTAGCTGTACTTACCTGTGGAGAGAAAATGTGGGACAGCTGCTTTCAGCAGTTTACTCAAAACTACATTTAGATGGTGATTGCCTTCTCATAGAGGTCCTACAAACTTTCAATAGGGCTAACACATCATGGTGACTAAATCCTCAGTTTGCTAGCATCTTTGAATGAGACTGCAGCCTGAAAAAGGAAAATACACAAATTCATTACTTTGAATAAATAGTTTCTGAACAACTGCAATTGACACATTGCTGGGCTCTGAGAGGGTTGCAAATATGAGGCACATATTGACCATATTTTTTCCATTTAATACACACCACCCCCATCCCTGAAAGCAGCCACTTTCTGGAAGGATGACAGTCTAAATTCTAATTTACAAAGTCAGATCTGCTCAGTTATAAAATGGTGTATTCCTTGGGACTAACTACCCAAGGAACATATTAAAGAGTCTCCTTACATAATAGTCTTTTTATATTTTTACTTAAGGAAAGGCAAGGCAAATGGCTCCCAAATGTTCTGAATTGACAGCAATTTTTGTCCATTTACACATGAAAGCATGTGGAATAAATAGGCATGGATGGAGAATGGTGTACAGACCCATCAAGTAAGCGAAGAGCATGATTCCCATGCTAATGGGAGAAATTACAAGAAATCAGGTTTGCCAAATCTTTTCCCGAATGTGTTATTAAAAGGAAGACTCATAGATTTTTAGTTATTTGGTCACCTCTATATGAAAAGCATTTGGAAGGTAATTCTGGATGTTATTTGATCAATGGAAAGTGATGAATCATCACATTTCAATAATACCATATGTATAAGAATGATAGATGAGCAAGTGATTGGTGTCAGGGTAATGAGAGAAAATGCAAGTGATGCAGATGTTACTAAGCTCTGAACGTGAAAATTAAGTGGTAAGGCACATTTGTCAGAAAATTCTCTCACAGAGTTTTATTTATTTCCCCTTCCTTCATTGGTCATCTATCTTTTCTTAATGCTTTATTAACGGTCCCAGCTTTGTTTAGGTAGCCCAGATCAAATGTACAGAAAAAGAACTAATAAGAATCCTTCCTTCCTTCCTTCCTTCCTTCCTTCCTTCCTTCCTTCCTTCCTCCCTCCCTCCCTCCCTCCCTCCCTCCCTCCCTCCCTCTCTCTCTCTCCTCTCTCTCTCTCTCTCTTTCTTCTCTCTCTCTTTCTTTCTTTCTTTCTTTCTTTCTTTCTTTCTTTCTTTCTTTCTTTCTTTCTTTCTTTCTTTCTTTTTTTTTCTTTCTTTCTTTCTTTCTTTCTTTCTTTCTTTCTTTCTTTCTTTCTTTCTTTCATTTTTAATTTTTACCCGTTTTACTATTTTCTATGCCATGCATTTTATGCTTACTTCTTATTTAAAACTTATTTTATTTGAATGTGAAAATTATTTACATGTAATACTGAGTATCTATAGTCTTGGTTTGTAGTTTAATTTATTATTACTATGTAATGAAATTGGAACTCTGAATGGTTTCAGAAAAATATTGGATTTCCAAATCTACTCTTGCCAAATGAAAATTCATTTATAAATTACCTACTTTATCAGTAGCTGAAGAAAAAAGATTAATGAGAAATAACTTTAACCTGGAAAGGATAAAAAACAGGAGTTCAACAAATGTACATCCTGTGTAAAATAAAATAAAACTGTGTTTCTGAAATTGTTTGGAAAATAATTCCCTTGAAAAGTGAACACATGTGTTTGAAAAAAATGAGAAATTATTTGTGATTTTTTCCTCTTGTTTGATATAGCTCATGGTAGACAAGAAAAGAGAAATGTATCTTTCCTAGAGTAAGATTACAAATGAATGAGCAGAATAAAAATCTTGGATCAATTTGGGTTGCTCATTCCCTCTCCCCTACCCCAGAGCTAGTCCTTAAACTATATAAAGCAATTCGTCTGGAGGAAATTAAGGATTTATTATATGTCAACCATGTACAACCCCTGTTGCTATAGTGTGAGGAAACCTTATTACAAATTAAAGTCTATGACTTTATTAGCTTCCTGTGTTTGCTGAAACAAATGATCACAAATGGGGTGGCTTAAAACAGAGAAATTTATTCTCTCACGGTTCTGGAGGCCCGAGACTGAAATTAAGGTGTATCAACAGGACAATGCTCCCTCTGAAGACTCTAGCTGAGAATCCTTCTTTGCCTCTTCCAAGTTCTGGTGGTGCTAGATAATCCTTGGCCTGTGGATACATCATTCCAGTCTCTGCCTCCATCTTCACATGGCCTTCTCCTCTTCTCCCTCTATATCTCTTGTTGGAACACTTGTTAATGGATTAAGTTCTACTGGGTAAAGCAAAATTATCTCATTTTGAATCCTTAATTACATCTTCAAGATCCTTTTCCAAATGATGTAACACTCACAGATTCTAGGAGTTAGGGAATGGACATATGTTTGGTGGTGGACTCTATTCAACCTATTATAGCCTCAGTGGAGGCTGCTGAAAAACATTCGGAGATGAGACTTGATATAGCAGAACTACACTTTGTGGAACCTTTCTGAGATTTTAATGTGGCTATTCTTTCTCAGCTTGTCTATATCCTCTTACCATGACAGTAAAACTTTTCCCTGCAGCCAGAATAGCTAGAATAGGGCCTAATACATAGTATGTATGTGATGAATAGTTGTTAAATGAATAAATAAATGAACTGTCACTTTATAGGTTTATTATGGAAGTGTTTCAAATGTGATTTGAAATTAGAATTTTGAAACTGCTTTTTGGAGCATACATTTCTCCAATACTCGGTCACTTCTCCAAGTGTGATATGCCCCCACTAACTGAGGATCACTTATTTAGAAAATATGAAATCAATGAATCTTTTGGATCAGGAGAGTGGTATGATAAATCCACACATAAAGATTGAGCCAGGAGAAAGTTCTAACATTCAGAACATCCTAAATTTAGCTACAATTGAGGTGCACAAGAAGGATTTGATAAATGGTGGGCATTAGTCAGGAAGGCCATGGGGAACTTGGTGAGGGTTCTGTTCATAGAAAGCTGATGATTTGAGAACAGGATGATCAGGTGAATTACACTGTTGAACTTTTTAATTAAAATAGAAGTTATTTTCTTTTTCAACCTCTTTCATTATAATGATATTATTAAAATATCTTTATATATGAAAACATTAGGAGAAAAAATTATTCCAATCACTCTATAGCCCAGAAATAAACTTGTACATACCTACATAGACAGTATAATAAAGGCAGCTGAAGATCTTTGACCTGGAGAGAAAGTTGGATTCATGACAAAGGAGAGATCTGAGTCTTCCTTAAGCTACAGAAGCAGGGCTAACCATAAGTGGTAGTGAGTGAAGATGAATCCTGAGGTCAAAAGTCAGAGAGGGTAGAAAGAAACCAGGAACTGTGTTGTGAGATGAGATAAGACAAATGGTTTAGGACATTTGTCCTTAGATAGTAATAACAGATTGCCATGATTATAAACCTCATGAGTCAAGAGAATTGGAAAGTACCAGATAGCATGAGATTCAGGAGAGATGACTAGTATGGGAGTGGAATAGATTCTCTAATGCAAAGAAACTCTTGAAGCAATAATTTAATCATGCCAAGATTAAACATGGCAGTAAATTCTCACAAAAATAATTTCTATATGGTGATATCTTTTTATTACTTTATGATTTATTGCCTGGCCACTTCTAAAAATGTTGAAGCAGCCTCCAAACTAGAATTGTGTATACACTACATGTTTTCTGTCATATTGGTCTTGGTATCTTTGGCAGTTATTCTCACTCTGAGGGAATAGAATTGAACTTCAAGCTGATTCTGATGTACAGGGTTAAGAGCCACTACTCTTGGATGTTCAATTCTAAAGGACATGGTGGTACTTTCAGTGGTGGCGGTTCTCAGTGTTGGGGGTATGAGTTGATTTGAGGAGCAGGATCTAATCCTGTGAGAAATCATTGCAGAAATAGTCAAGATCATCAAGGTTAGACTTCAGTTCGAGGGAGCTATATTGGAGATCTGGGCTCAGAGTCCTTAGATACGGGGCTAGTTGGACAGAGCAGTCAACACAATGGGAAGTTGGGTATAGTGACAATATTGAGAGGTGCCACAAAAGCCCAGGGAAGACGATTTACTCAGAACATAGGAAATTACTTCTAGGCTTAGAGTGCTCATGAATCAAAAGGACTTATTCACTGCCAAGCTGGATTCTCATGGGTGCAGCAGCTAACAGGGCGAGACCTGTCAATGGCAGAACTTTGGCACTTGCACCTGGGTAGGATGGGAACTGGCAGAAAGAGACACTTGTGGAACCGGGCCTTGTTCAGCTCCTCTTTTGTCTGGACTATTAATGGGGGATGTGATAGCTTAAGAGAGCCAGCCTGAATTAATTACCCTTTGCAGGGCAAAATGGCTGCTGATCATAGAACAAGAATAGATGCATTTTCAGAGTTAAGGTCAAAGCCACCTTTTTAATCCCTAGGACTAGAATCTTTGGCATTATTTAAGCACCAGCTACTTTAAATCCTATATCTAATCAGCTCTTTGTTAAACCAAAATGACTCTTTTAGAATATATAGGAATAACATGTTTCCATTTAGATTACGTGTATATGAGTGTGTGTGTGTGTGTGTGTGTGTGTGTGTGTGTGTGTGTGTGTGTGTGTATTGGGGGAGGTTATAAAGGATTCAAGAGTTTTGGGGAAAAATAGCAAAATGCTCAGTGAATACAGATAGCAAAGCTACTGTACCACCATCAGTTAAAATGCAAACTAGAAAGTTTGATGAAACTAAGCTATTAAGCAGAAATTTTATGTGACCTAAACTTAAAAATAATTTTAGATTAAGGATACATTTAAGCAATACTAAGATCAATTAGCTAATTTAGTAAAGGATTTTATTTTTTTCTGAAGTGGAAAACACATATAAAAGGAATTTGGAAATTAAGAAAAGCAAATCTTTAAAAAACAGATTTTGAAGGACAATAGCAGATTTCAATTCCGCTGAAAGAAAGTATGATATGGTGAGGCTGTGGCACTCACCTGTGCTCGTCAGCACTGGCAAAAAATAGGCCATGACAGGCCTTTGACAGTGATTATTGCTGATAGGTGAGGCAGGATCCCTGGGATTCAGAGCAGGCCAGGTCTCTGGCATGACTGTGGACTCACTGACTTTCAATCCTCACAGGTCGGCTTTCCCTGTTGGGGCATCTTCAACTCAGGGTAATATCAGTCATTTTCACTTTATTCATTTCTGCATCTTGGCTGGAGATTCTTTAGCACATCACTTAGTGAGAGCATTGGCCAGTTCCCAATAGTTTTTGATGAAAATAAGACTTGATTGTGATACCATTTTAAGCTCTCATATCTGCCTTTGACTCAATCAGTTATTTTCTGGATCATTTTACATGTGCCTTATATTGGAATAGATGTTTTTTTTTTTTAATTTTCTTAAAAAAATAAAAAAATAACAAACCTTTTCTCTGTCAGGAAATTTTCCTACTATGTAATATCACAATTAGGGGAAAATAATAATTTATAACCCATTAGGAAAATACTAGCCGCCCCTTCTTTTATGTGGTAATGTTCTAATGCTGATTATGTACTTCCCCTGGAAAATCTGAAAAGTTAAAGAGTACAGTGACCCATGATGAGTACTGTCTGTATAAAACATTTTCCATCTTGCACATCTATGTGGGTGAGTTTAGCCTCACAGAAATGCCCTCTTAATTGATTCACAATTTCTCCAAGCAAATTTCCCAACCTTAGGAATAATAGACTCATACCTAAAGTGTTATGGAAAATGTGTCTTTAGAAGAATGCGTTAAAGAAAATAACTTGCCAAATGTTGAGCAATGATGAATTAATGCAAAAATATCTTCCGAACATCCTCTTTGCTGGGCTCCCTCTTGCAGGCCTACTACCTCTGAGTCACCAGTGATGACAATTCAGTCTTTCTTTCTGAGTTTTTTCTGCTTTGACATGGGCTTTCAAATGGTGTGATACTGCTTTTAAAATGCCTCTTAAGCTGGACCCTCTGTTTTATTCTAATGGTCACTGTTCCAGTTATGATCTCTATCATCTATTGCAGATTCTATTGCAATACTCCCATTCTTTTCTTTTTGTTCTGCTTTACACTATCATTACAGATACCTTTCTAAAACTTTGATTGAATCATTTCACTTTCTTCCTCAAAACAGTGGATAACTACCAGTGTCTAATCAGGAATAAAAGTTAATTCACACAACCTAGAAAGTGAGATCCCCTTAGGATTCTGAATAACTTGAACTTTTAAAAGCAAACTTAAAGAGATAATTTAGACTGAACATGCATATTTTAAGTTGATAAAAAGAGCAAACCTAAAAAATTCATATGTATTTGGTTTAACTTCATCTGAATATATACTAATAACTTTATCCAGTAGATTAAAATTCTTTAGTCATCTAAATAATTGACAGAAAATATTACTTGGTCACCAGAAGTAGCCTAAGGTTTTCAAAAATTATATTTGAATATGCTATAAATATTATATAATTTTATTTTAATTGTAGAATTTTAAAAAATCAGAAAACTTCAACTATCAAGGCTTCAGAATTTTATAAAATATAAAAATTCACTTTTTGACAATTTAGTAATATGAATGTTAATGAACATACATAAACACAGTGAAGTTATCAAAATTAGGAAATCAACATTAATGTAATATTATTATTTTATGTACTTTTTAAAAATGTTTTCAATTGTCCTATAAATATCCTTTTTGTTGTCCAGGCTCTCAAACAGAATTACATGTTACTTTTAGCTGACATTTATCTCTTTAGTATCCTTTACTCTATCTGTCATGTATTTTGGGACCACAGAAAATAAGACTCTTTCACAGTCTTTATGACTCCATTCTCCACCAAAAAAAACGCTAAACTCTGAAGTCTTAAGAGGCTAAACTTAGATTCCAGAAGCCAATAAGAAATAAAATTACTTAAATCTTGGGCTTCCTAAAGCGAAATCAAATTTCCCAGAGATTTTGTTCTCCTTTTATGCAACTCATGAAAAAATGTATTTTAGATTTCCTGAGGCTTTCCAGGTATCTAACTGGAATTCCAGTAGTAAATGAGCAGATTTGCTGGACCTTGGGGGCTATTACCTGCCATCTTTTTTTTCATTTCAACTCTAGCTAGTTACCATGCCAGACAGAGTCAGGGCATAGTGTTTGCCTATCTGCTGAACAGTCAAGTGACATTTCAGGAAAGTTGTTTCTGTGTAATATGCCAGGTTGAATACCTGAGAAAGGGATGTGAACTCAAAGAAATGAGATGGAGAATTAATAAAATTAAATCATCTGTACAAAAAAAAATTTGGAATTGTTCTCAAACTATCCTATCTTAAGAAATGAAAACAAAAAAATTTAGAGGCTATCAGGTGTTTCAATCCTAAAGGAACTTTTGCCTCTGCAAATAAGCATCTTGTTCTTAGCTCTAGGACATTAACAATGGCCTTTCAAACATACACTCAGTTAACAAATATTTATCTAACACCTTCATTCTTTGTTGAACTGGTTCCTAAATACAGGAAGTAGTAAAATATGATCCTTATTCTCACAGGGTAGCTCTGTGAAATAAAAATATAATACTAGCCACATTTGTCACTTTAAATTTTCTAATAGCTACAGTAAAAAATAGAAACAGGTGAAGTCAATTTTAATAATTTATTTTACCCAACATACCAAATATTATCACCAGGTTATATCGGCATAATACAAAACACTATTAATTAGGTATTTTATATATTGTTTTTACAGTCTAAGATTTTAAAATTTGGTATGTGCATTACACTTACAGCACAACTCAATTTGGACTAGACACATATCAACTGATGAATAGCCACATATGGCTACCATATTGTACAGTGCAGATCTGGAGTAAGATAAAAATGGAGATAAAATTATATTACAAATGAATAGGTCAATGATTCAAGTATATTCAATGCTTCTGGAAAGAACAAAGTTAAGTGACTTGCTCCTTATACCAAAATAGTATCTTATATTCCAGTGTATATGAGCACTTATATATACAACATGTATATTTTTAATACATTCACTTTTTTAAATGAATAAGTAGAGACAGAATCGAAGAGGTAAACCCTGAGACATTTGAGCTGAGTCTTAAGGGACACATTGGCCTCTATCTAATAGCAAAGGAGGTAAGAGTAGAAAAAAAAGAAAAATATTGCTAAGAAGAAGGAGGAGGATGCAGAAAGTCCCCAAGACTTAAAGTTTAGTTCATAAGAATCTGTCTTTGCTGTAATCACAAGATTTGACTCCATTTCATAATCGAAATGATCTATTAAGCTTGCTCATACTTTTCTGATCATACATGATTTTGGACGAGAACACTGCAGACATTAACTATAGAGTTGACTAGTTGTTAGGATAATTTGTGCGAGAAAGTTAATCAATCTGGAGAATTCAGGTCAGTTTTAAATTTTTTTTGCAGCCTTGTTTAGCTTAGATTCTTTCTACATGCCCCTACCGTACACACACACACACACACACACACACACACACACACACACACACACACACACAGTGTTATATACTGGTTGTTTATGCTGACTAAGATTAGTGTTGAAGTTTCTGAATTCTGATCAAGTCAGGAATTGTGAACATAGGTTTTAGCTTTAAAAAAAAACATGAAATGAATATCAGCAGCACCGTCTGTTAATGTTTGAAAGATGCTTCACAGCTTTGAATGAATTCAATACAGAGTAACATTTCTAAAATCCACTTGACTAACGCCAGCTCCTTGTGAGGAAAACAGATTGTTCCCTCTCAGTGGAAAAAATCATATGGGGAAAAGGTATGTTAACAACTCTTTCCCCTTTTAAGTCTAATTCAAACTCCCCAAAAGTTGTCATAAGGTCATTTCCTTCCTTTTAATTTTGTCCTTGTTCTGTAGATAAATGATGATTTTATGTGTCTAATACTCTCAGTTAACAACCATTCACAGCTGCTAAGCTAAGTAAAGAAAGAAAAACTAAAGATAAAAAACGACTTGAAAAATGCAGGAGAGGAATATAAACCCTTTTACTTACAAGTTTAAATATGCAGGCCTTTCTTTTATAAAAAAGGTTGGGGCTGATAGTTACTGAACAATCCTAGAATTGAAAAGCACACCAGCCTCACAGAATTGCTCATTTTCCTCAGGAAATAGCAAGAAAGGTGAAAATGAAGACCTCGTCCAAATGCAAACCCACTCAAATGAAGTGTGAATGCCAATCAATTTTAGCAGTGGTCTGGCAGCCTTGGTTCCAAATAGCAAGTTGAGACAGCAAGTGCCTAAGTGTTACTGCCAGCTCTGTTCTGTGAGCTTGCCTGGCTGGGCCATGGGATGCAGTCGGTGCACACACGGAGCAAAAGGCCCATCTTGTATCCATAATGAGAGGCAGATTCTGCACTAATTATTCTGGCAGCAAGCTTGAGCAAAAGTGATGCACAGAATTTTTGCTGAGGTCTGTTTGTTATTGGTATGCTTCTTCTGTTTGTGATCCATGTATAAAGAGCACATGGAAAATGTGAGTTAATGGTTAAGTGAAAAATGCCTACATGTAAAGCAACCTTTGTATTTACACTAAATTTATTTAACTTTTAATTTAAAGGCCAATTTCTCTTAACATTTCTTTTTTTTGGAAGGATTGACATAAAGTCTTTGTGCATGCGATTTTTATTAAATGCCATATATGACAAATTATGATTTATTTTTTTTTTACCAGACAAAACAGAAAACTTTCAAAAGTGGAGTTACATTTACAACAGTTAATGATTTTAAAAATTCTCTTAGATTTAATGAGTTTTGCCAATTCTAATCTGGAGCAAGATATTTTGGAAAAAAATCTCTGCAAAGTCCACAAACATTATATATAATATAATACTGTTCTTTTAATAAAATGTTTCAAAGTTGAAGAGGGAAAATCTGAATAGCTATTGTTTCAAATTTTCATGAAAAGCAATAATTAAATCTGTTATGAAGCTTGCTTAAGTCTGAATGAAATTTAAAGTTGGCAAAACACTTGAACTAAATTTGTAGGGGTTGCACTCTCTACTTCTGTTTGGCTAAGCTTTGTGGGATGAGAAAAAAAAGTGGTGACAATGTCACAAAGGTAACAAAATAAAAATGGCAACACCTTTTGAATAACCTCAACAAGCATTAACAGAATTTAAATAATCCATATTTTGACTCTCCCAAGAGTTTTTCTTTGTAAAACCCCAACTATGACCACACATCTGACCAGATCTTATTTTGATTGTATTTTCTTCCCACTTGGTATATTAAAACCTTTAAAATGTCCAATTCACTTTTGTTCCTTGTGCTGCTTTGCATGCTTAAAATGAGATGCAAGTTGTGTCCATGATAGATAGTGCTTTCACTGTATCTTATAAATAGGCATTTCTGGAGTTTCTGGAACCCTGTTTCTCATCCATTATCTCAGTCTACAGCATCCTTACAGCCAGCCATTCCTGAGAATTTTGTCTTGAAGATTTTTGCCTTGACCACATACTCCATTTAACATAGAATTTCCCTTCTCTTTCTCTGAATGCTGTCAGAGTGTGTACCATGGTAATTCCTTACTGTGGTCTCTTTTCTTCTCTACTATGTCTAAGGTTAGCATTCTCATTTCCTTGTCCTTTTCTTCTTCTTTTGAGTCCAGTCATTTGCTGTCATAACACACTCTTCCAGGTTCATCCTGTGTAAAACTTGTGAGTTATAGAAATGCTCAGCAAGTCTGTGTCAACAGTTACCTCTTTCAGTTGGCTGCCCAGGACATGCATTTCTTCAGAACATGGCTTCAGATTAACATGCCTCATCATTTTGGTACTTTTCTCTCATTCTACATTTCTTAGTCTTTCAGGGCACAGGTGAGACTGGTGTTTCCAATTGAGATTGATGCATCTTTTCAAAATTCACTTGGAACTTGTTGAGAATTTTACTGGACTTTCCAGATCTCAAATTTGCCCAAGTTGCTGCAATCAATTTACCAAGTTTTCTCTTTCAAAAGGTTTTTTTCTCAGTAGGGATAGTCCTAATATTTGAATTCTAGTTTCTACTTCTATTTTAGCCTCTGAGATCTTGCCTTTCTTTGCTTGTTGGATTTCTTTAGACTCCATTGTATTTTCTGAACTGCTAGTCACTAAAACATTTTCCCTTTTTCTAATGCCTACTTTGAGCATAATTAGATTTAAGTATATCTCTTTATACCAAATATGCATCTCTTTAAATATATAAAAATAAATCTCTTTCTCTCACTAGTTTAATCAATATCTGGCTTCCTTAATTTATTTTTATTATTTCATTGCCCCTGTTTTGATAATAAGACTGAAGTATATTTTCTAAAACATTCTATTTTAGGCATTTGAACTGTTTAAATTCCTGAGTAAATTTGATTTGTAAAAAAAATCAATGGATGTACCATTTTAAATTGCTTTCTTAAGGTTAATAAAATTGACAAACCCCTGGCTAGACTCACTAAGGAAAAGAGAGAAAGGAAACAAATAAACAAAATTAGGGATGAAAGGGGAAATTACAACAGACACTGAAGAAATACAAAGGATCATACAAGAATACTATGAAAAAGTATATAACACCAAATTTAACAACCTAAAAGTAATGGACCAGTACTTAGAAAAATACAACCAACCTTCCTAGACTGAATCAAGAAGAACTGGAAAATCTAAATAGACTGACCAGCAGTGTAGAAATAGAAACAATCATCAAAAACCTACCAAAAAGTAAAAGTCCAGGCTTCACCAGTGAATTCTACCAAACATTCAAGGAAGATTTAATACCTGTTCTCCTCAAACTATTAAAAAAAATCAAAGAGGAGGCAATATTTCCCAAGTCATTTTATGATGCCAATATTACTCTGATACAAAAATCTAGTAAAGATAACACACAAAAAGAAAACTACAGACCAATATCTCTCATGAACACAAATGCAAAAATTCTAAATAAGATACTAGCAAACCAAATACAGCAATATGTTAAAAAAGCTTTTATACCATGATCATGTGGGCTTCATTCCAGGGGCACAGGGATGGTTCAATATATGCAAATCAATTAATATGATACACCACGTAAACAAATTAAAAAATAAGAATCATATGATCATATCAATAGATGCAGAAAAAGCCTTCGATAAGATACAGCATCCATTTATGATCAAAACACTTAACAATCGATATAGAAGGAAAGCACCTTAACATAATAAAGGTCATATATGACAAGTCCTCAGAGAACATTATACTTAATGGTGAAAACCTAAAAAACTTCACTCTAAGATCAGGAACAAGGTACAAGTTAGTTCACTATCACCACTGTTATTCAATATAACACTGGAGGTCCTAACAAGTTCAACCAGACAAAACAAAGATGTAAAAGGCATCCAAATAAAAAATGAAGTCATACTGTCACTACTTGCAGGTGATATGATTCTCTATATAGAAAATCCTAAAGATTCCACAAGAACACTACTAGAAACAACAAGCAAATACAGTAAAGTTTCTGAATATAAAATCAATGTTCAAAAATCCATAGTGTTCCTATACTCTAATAATGAAGTGTCAAAAAAATTTCTTTTGCAGTTGCAACAAGAAGAATAAAATACCTAGGAATAAATTTAATGTAACATGTGAAGGACATATATAATGAAAACTACAAGACCTTGTTAAAATAAATCGAAGGATATTCAAAGAAATGGAAAAATATTTTGTATTTTTGGATTGGAAGAAAGGACTTATCGAAAATGACCATATTACTTAAAGCATTATATAAATTTAATCCAATCCTCATCAAAATCCCATTTAAAAAATAGAAAAAAAAATCATTAAATTTGTATGGAAGCACAAAAAGCCTTGAACTGCCAAAGCTATCCTGAGCAAAAAGAATGAGGCTGGAGGCATCACTCTATTGACTTCAAATTGTACATAAAGTGACAGTAATCAAAATGGCATGGTATTGGCAGCAAAGCAGACACATGGACCAGTGGAACAGAATTGAGAATCCAGAAATAAACCCATATTTGTATGGGCAAATAATTTTTGACAAGCCAAAAACATACAGTGAAGAAAGAAAAGCCTCTTTATAAATGGTACTGGGAAAACTGGAAAGCCACCTGCAAAAGAATGAAACTAGACTGTTGTCTATCACTACACACCCAAATTAACTAAAAATAGATTAAGGACCTGAATATAAAACCTGAAATGATAAAATTCTTTGAAAAAAAAATAGGAGCTAAACTCCAGGACCTTAGACTTAAAGAGGATTTTATGAATTTGACCTCAAAGGCAAGGGAAGTAAAAGCTAAAATAAATGAATGGGACTACATCAAATTAAAAAACTTCTGCTCAGCAAAAGAAATCATCAACAAGGTAAAGAGAGAACTGTTCTAATGGAAAAATATATTTGCAAGCAATACCTCCAATAAGGGCCTAATATCCAAAATATACAAAGAACTCATACGACTCAATAACAACAACAACAATAAAAAATGATCCAATCAAGAAATAGAGGACCTGAACAGACACTTCTCTCTAGAGGACATATAAATGACCAATGAATATATAAAAAAGATGCTTAACATCGCTAGCTATTAGGAAAATGCAAATCAAAACCACAATGAGATACCATCTCACACCTGTTAGAATAGCTATAATCAACAGGACAAGTAATAACAAATGTTGGAGAGGATGTGGAGAAAAAGAACCCTCATATACTGCTGGTGGGACTGCAAATTGGTACAGCCACTATGGAAAACAGTATGAAGTTTCCTCAGAAAACTGAGAATTGATCTACCATATGATCCAGCAATCCCACTACTGGGTATTTACCCCAAAGACTTGAGAACCCATATACAAAAAAATATTTGCACACCGATGTTCATAGCAGGATTATTCACAGTGGCCAGGACATAAAAACAACTGAAGTGTCCTATGATAGATGATTGGCTAAAGAAGCTGTGGTATATATATACAGTGGAATATTACTCAGCCATAAGAAGACATGAAATACTGCCATTTGCAATGACCCAGATGGACCTTGAAATAATCATGCTAAGTGAAATAAGCCAGATAGAAAAATTTGAAAACCACATGATATTACTTATACGTGGGATATAAACCTAAAAGCAACAAATGAGCAGGACAAACAAACAAAGATTCATGGACATGGACTATAGGCTACTGGTTACCAGAGGTCTATAGACTAGTGGTTATTAGGGGGATGGAAGAGGAGGGGGTAGGTAGATGGGGTAAAGGGGTCAATATAGAGTTTAGAGGGAGAGTGAAGTGAGTAAAGGGGATCAAATACATGGTAGTTGAAGGAAACTGGATTTTGGGTGGTAAACACACAGTAGAATATGCAGAAGTCAAATGATAATGTACACTTGAAAATTATATAATTGTGTTAACCAATGTTACCCAATAAACTTAATTAAAACCAAAAAAAGAAAAAAAATAAATTGCTCTTTTTAGCAATAATTTTTTTACTTTCTTTAACAAATGTTAGTAGAAAATCATTTCATAAAAGCCTTATTCTTTTTCATTTGTTATTAATAAAGCAACCCTCCAAATTTGAATTTTTAAGTCTAGAGCCTTAGAGCTTTTGCATTAACAAATCCAGAACCAATTTAGAACTATGTGGTGTCTTATAACTAAGAGCCTAATCCAGTTTTTAAAAATAAGCAAGAGCAGAATTTGAGGCCACCAATTCAACACTTCTACTCTCTACTAGTTTCAAAAATTTATGGCCAAGAATGTGATCTATCTTGGTAAATATTCCATGTGAACTTGAAGAGTGTGTATATTCTACTGCTGTTGGGTGAATTTTTCTATAAATATCAATTAATGTTGATTGATAAGAATTTAGGTTAACTCCCTACTGATTTTTGAACTGCTTAATCTACCAATTATTAAAAAAAGAGTATTAAAGTAAAAAATTATAACAATGCATTTTACTATTTCTTCTCACAGTTCTATCAGTTTTGCTACAGGTAGTTTGATGCTCTGTTGCTATGTCCATATACATTAAGGCTTGTTATATATTTTGGATTAACTAACTCCTTTATCATTTTGAATCATCCCTCTTTATCTCTTCCTTGTTCTGACATTTGTTTTGTCTGAAATTAATGTAGCTATTCCAATCTTTTGATTATTATTAACATGGCATATCTTTTTCAATCCCTTTCATTTTAAACAATCTGAGAATTTATATTTAAGTGGCATTCTTGTAGACAATGTATAATTGGGTCTTATTTTTTTATTTGCTTTGAAAAAAATTGCTGTTTAATTGTATTTACATATCATATTTAAAGTGATTATTAATATAGCTGCATTAATATCTACTATGTTTGTAACTCTTTTTTATTTATTGAACTTGTTTTTTGTTTCTGTTTTTTAATCTCTCTTCTGCCTTCTCTAGTTTTAATAGAAGATTTTATGTGATTTTATTTGATCTCCTCTCTTACCATATAAATTATTTAATCTAATTAGCTTCTGTGTACCAAATTATGTTCCTCCAAAATTCATATGTTAAAGCCTTAACCCATTTTGTGACTGTATTTGGAGAAAGGGTCTATAGGAGGTAATTAATGTTAAATGAGGTCATAAGAATGGTGCTCCAATACAATAGGACTGTGGCCTTATAAGAAGAAAACAAGAGTTCTGTCTTTTTCTCTCTCTTCCTTCATGTGAGGACATAGTGAGAAGGTGGCCATCTGGAAGCCAAGAAGAGGGTTCTCAGTCTCCAAAATTTCTAGCCTCTAGAATTGAGACAAAATAAGTTTCTATTTTTTAAGGCACCTAGTCTAAGATATTTTGTTATGGCAGCCTGAGTTGACTACAAGTGCTTTTTTTAAACTTTCTTTTTAGTGGTTGCCCTAGAGTTTACAATATACATTGTTAATTACTATAAGTCCATCTTCAAATAATACTATTCTGGTTTATAAATTACTCAGATAACTTATATCTCCCATTCTTTATGGTGTCACTGTCATTCATTTAACTTATTCATGTGCTAGAATTACCCTATACATGTGACTATTCTTGTATAAATATTTATCCTCTTGCTCAATTAAGAATAAGAAAAATATAAGATTTTATTCTACCTTCATTTATTTCTTCTCTGACACTCTTCCTTTCTTTATATAAATCTAGGTTTTGGACCTATATCATTTTCCTTTTCTCTAAAAAGCTTCTTTTAACATTTCTCGCACGGCGAATCTTCTGGCAATGAAGCTCTTTTTACTTTTGAAGATTTGTTCACTCGATATAGAATTTTAGGTTGGTGGGATTTTTTTTTCTTTCAACATTTTAAATATTTTACCACATTCTCTTTTTGCTTGCATAGGTTCTGGAGAGAAATCCAGTATAATTCTCATCCTTATTCTTCTATAGGTAAAATTTTTATTCCGTGAGTTTTTTCCCCCAAGATTTTCTCTTTGTCTTTGATTTTCTGCAAATTGAATTTCCACCCCCACCCCCACAAAAGTTAGGTATTCTTTGAGATTCTTAAATCTGTAGTATAGTGTCTTTTATTAGTTTTTGAGTGTTTTTAAGCTATGATTACTTCAAATATTTCTTCTGTTTCTTTCTCTCTTCTGATATTCCAATTATGTGTATGTCATATCTTTTGAAATTGCACTACAGTTCTTAGATGCTCTCTTTTATTTATTTTTTTCTCTAGAAGTTTATATTGTTGTATCTTCAAGCTCACCAATCCTTTTTCATCTATGTCCAGTCTACTCATATGCCCATTAAAAAATTTTTCATTTCTGTTATAATGTTTTATATTTTTATCATTTTTAAAAATTAGTTATTAGAGTTTTTTCTCTGCTATGTTACCACCCTGAATGTTGTCTACTTTTGCCATTAGATTTCTTAACATGTTAATCATAATTTTTATAAATTCTCCGTCTGATAATTTCAAAATCCTTGTCTTATGCAAGTCTGATTCTGATGTTTTTTTTTTTTTTTGCCTCTTGAGACTATATTTTTTTCTTACCTTTTAACATACCTTGTAATTTTTTTTTGTGGAAAGTTAGATATGATATGTTGGGTAATGGGAACTCAGGTATATTAGCCTTTTATGTTAATCTAAGTAAAAGTTTGGGTGTGTTTAATATTTGCTATAGCTGAAGGTGCCAACATCTCCAAATTTCTCTAGTGCCCCTGATTTTATCTCCTCTACCTTCTTTGTACTTCTCTAAGAACTCTTCTTTAAATAGAATCTATACCTTGCCATTCTGTTAGCTGTAATTCACTGTTATTGCACAGGAGTCCTGTTGACTTGTTGGTAAATTACTGAGTAGGGGAAGTATTCTATTATGACTACATCTCAGTCTTTCAATTGGCCTGTGTTCAGGGCTGTGAACTTGACAAGTGTTCCTTGGCTTATGTCTCTCCACTCACCAACCTCTTATGTGAGACAGCAAAGTTAGCGAGAACTAGAGTTGGGTAATCATTCTTTCTTTGAAAGAGTGGGTAAGGCTCTAGTAACTCTTTCCCCAGCAGAATAGGTGTTTTAAAACAGAGTATATTAATTTTAAAAATTGAAGTATAGTTAGGCCAACAGACCTGGAGATGTTTGCCATTGAAAGGATAGTTTATTTCTCAATGTCCCCAAGAGAAGGGGGCAGGCCATATCCTGGTTGGCCACACAGGGAAGCACCAGGGTCTGTCATGAGGCAGAGAGAGAAGGAGGAACTGTGAGTAAGAGCCTTTATTATGGTTTCCATGAGAAATGATGAATGAGCAGGCTAAAGAGTCGTAGTATTGACTAGCTTGAATAATTTCAGTAGACTCTGGGGCATAGGAGCTGTCTCTAGTTATCTTGTACCCACTTCTGGGGTAATGAGGGTAGGTAGATACTGCCTAAGAATGTGAGAGCCTGATAAAGGAGGTGATTGGGGTATGAGATCTGGATTGGTTTGTTTTCATTTGAAAATTGCATTCTACATTCTCAGGAGAGCTATTTACACATTACTAGGAATTGGCTAACACTGGGAAGGTCAATCCCTCCAGAGTAAGCAGGAATCCAAGATATCAAAGCATCAGAATACAAATATTTTTTAAAAAAGTTTTTTAAGGCTTTTTTTTTTTCCCCCTAGAAGACTCTTTTGGTATTTTTTTTTTTTTTTTTACAATTTACTTTTTTCCTTTGTTGCTAGAACTAGAAAGGATCATTTCTGGTTCTTTGCTGTGAGAGTCTGGTGAAGTTCTTGGAGATAAAACCCACAAAAGCATAAGGACATGAAGACTGTGGCCCCAGGATTTTCTATCCCTTATAATTGTCCACACTGACCCTTCAACAGTTAGCCTGAACTACCATTTTAGTGTTCCTACCAACTTGTTGCTCTAGCAGCTTTTTCTCTGGGTCAGCAGATCTTGGCTGTGACTCTTTATCATTTTGCCTGTCTCCTGATTAAATTGTGGTGGTTGGTCCTGCAACTTTTAATCTCTGATAGATCCAGAAAAAATCATTGCTTTTGTTTATTTTTATTGTAAAAATGGAAATGACAGCTTCAAAATTCTTTACATGTTAGAGCTGAAAATGGAAGTGTTGCAAATAAGACCAGAAATCCGGACATTTAAAACTACAACATCACCAGTACCTTCTAGAGATGAGGGCATTCAGCTCTTTACAGGTTAAATTTCCTTGTCTTCCACTCTACAGAATTGGCCCAAGAAACAGTAAAATGCAGAAAGAAAACATTCCAACACTTAAAAAGTTTTAGAAGTTGTTAAAATATACTTCCTCCCTCCCCCCCATAATGATATATTCTCAATAGCTCTGTCTGCTTTCTAAAGAGTCTGATGCTGTACCAGAATAGCCATTTTCCTGCCCATAAACAGTCACTGATGTGGACAAAGTCATCATACTACTGTGATCCACAAATGTCAAAATTGTAATTTACCAGTATGTGCTAAAATCAATCCTAAAGCTATCCTTTCAAACCATGCCAATTAAAAAGCTAACTACATCATTTTAATAACTAGCTGCATAGACAAATATAACCTACTAAAAATGCTCAAAATCTTTCATGGTTCATACTTGTAAGAGCCCAACACGTAGTCTCATACCCTAGTTCATCACATGACAATCCTCAAATACTGAGCATTATTTTGCCTTCTCAAATTCTACTCCTTATGTATTTCTCAATGTTTCTGGTCAGTGGGCTGGGTGAAGGGTTTTGATAGGATCCAATCAATAACACTACAATACCCTGTCCAAATTCAGAAACAGTTGAGAGATTGGCAAAGGAGTTAGATAGATGGAAATATAAATATCACCTATAATGTTGATAAAGCTATATTGAAGGACATGAAGAAAGTCTGATAGAAAGTGAGATTTCTAGTTCTACCTGATCTTCAATCTAGACATTATTATAGCCTACGTATGGGAAATAGCAAATATAGTTATCCAGAATCACTACCTTCCATTCACTTTTTCTGTGGTAGAGAGGGCAGAAAAAGTAAAACCTCTCGTTTTTAAGTTTCTTTCAAATATTAGCTCAATTCAACTGAGAAATGTTATACCTACTAAAAAGATAGCTCATTCTAAATTCATAGGGAAGAGTGAGATTGGTCAAGTGTTTAGGAAAATGCCTACTTGTGAAAACTCAAGGAATGGGGATTACATGTTCTCTTCCTAAGAGGGAAGAAAGAAGGAAAGTATTAAATCATTTCATAAATTTTTATATCCCAATTAGTAGAATTATAAAATGAAATACTTAAGTAGATAGGCTTCAGTTGGCTAGAAAAATACTCATTTAAACAGCAAATATCTAATAAAAAGGAAGCAAGAGGGAATTTATAATTGCCTGAGACTCTGAAAGCTAAACATTGGTATAAGTTCCCAATAATCATTCCAGGAATCAAAAAATTCTATTCGTTTATCATATACAAGACCAAAAACTTTATGAACTTTTAGTTATGCCCTTGAAACATTGTTTGTAAAATTTTAAAGATGTTAATTTTTAACCTAAATTATTCTTCAATTATATGTTAACATGTCTATCTCAGTAATCTTTAGTTCATTATATTCTGTATTCAATTGTCTTCATACATGTGCCCAATTATAGTTAAGGAATAAAGTCCATTAAAATTATTTTTGTGTAACTATCTCAAATAAGAGTATTCTCAATGTGATCAATTAAAAATTGAGAAAACATGTTTACGTTGTGGTTGTAAAAGTATATTGTATAGTCTTCATTTCCTTTACTGCTAGAGATTATATATTAGTAGAGGCAAGACAGATGATAAATGTACACAAGTAAATAAGTAAATAAATAAATAAATAAATAAACAAAACAGATAGACAGATATTTAAGTATTGGTCATTACTTTGGAATCATGATAGAAAGTGACTGAAGAAAATGTGAACTTGTTGGACACAAAGGCCTCTCTAGAGAGGTGACATTTAAAATGAGACCTGATGGCAAGGAGGCAGGCATGTGAAGAAGCATAAACATCCAGGAAGATAACTCAAGTACCACAAAGATTGTAAGATGGGAATGAGCTCGGTATGTTTGAAGAAGGAAATTATGAGTGTGGCATGAAAAGAGAGATTGAAGAGAAGATTGGTGACACATGAATTTTGATAGTTTTGCACTGATGGATCATGTAGGACCCTCAGGCATAGCTAAAGAGTTTGGATCTTAATCTAGTGCATTTAAAAACCATTGGAGGGTTCTCATAGCTTTGAGGTAATTTCAATTATATTTTATAGATTATGTGAAGAAAGTGGGATGGCGGAAGACAAGAGTAAAAGAGGAAGATGAGTTTCAAGGTCATTTTATTGATCCAGGTAGAAAGTGATATCTGATAGCAGATGGCATGGAGAGAAGTGGAGAGATTATGAGAACCTTCAGCAGTATAATCAAAAGAACTTGCAGGTGGATTGACCATAGAGAATAAGATAATAAAAGGAATTAATAGATTTTTTATTTAAAAAATTTTAGCCATTGAATGTGTGTCAGTGCCATTTATAGTGACTGGGAGAAGAGCAGTTTTTGTATCTGAGAATCAAGGTGTCTGTTTTCACATGTTAAATTTCAAACATCTATTAGATATTTGGTAGAGAGAGTTGTTGGAAGCCCTTCTTGATGAATGCCCTGCAGACAGGATTGGAGTTGCCTGCAAACTAGAAGTTTGCAGAGCAGGTGGGCTTGTTTACTGAAGGAGGAAATTTGGCCTAATGTTGAATGTTTCTTGCCCCGGGGAATAAGAGACATTCCTTGCCCCAGGGAATAAGAGACAAAAACAGGAACAAGGATGTTTTGCCAGAACTTACGGTAAAGGTCAGCGATCATTTGCATTTGTGTGGGTGTTGCTTCTCCAAGGGTATATATATGCTGTGCTAAATAAATTTGGGGCTCAGTATTCACCGTTTGCCCTCCCCACTTTATCTTCTGTCTCTCTCTTTTCTCAATCCTCACTCTCCTTCTCGAGAACTGTTCGATCTTAGCTAGCGGGCTTCAGCAAAGCATCAAATAGGTAATTTGGTATATGAATCTGGAGTTCAAGGAAGAGGACAGAGCTGGAAATAAATTTGTGATTTAGTAGTAGATGGGTGTTTTTTAAAGCTATCGGACTGAATGTTTTTAGGGAGAAATTGTCTTAGGTGCAAAGGGAGTCACACGACCTGGGGTAGAAAAGGGACCCAGAGGGAGAGAGTCATTGTCCATACCCAGTTCCTGGCATGGTTCTTCCATCCATTTTGATGCTCCAATGTTATTAATATGTTATTTTTTTGGAATTAAAGAGATTAATTGGGATTAAAGTTGGTCACAATTTGTTTTCTCTCCCAAGAATATTGCAGAATTAACTATAAAGTAATGAATGGCACGTTAAGTGGCTATTATTGTAAGGCAAAAGAGAGATTAATCCCCAACTGACACTAAAAAGGCCCCATCATAGTAGAATCAAGAGACATGCTCACCTTTATTCTTAGCTGTTTTCTCTTGCCAGGGCTTCACTGCCCAATGGACAGTGTTTTTGTAATTCTTAGTATTCTAATTCGATCAGCTATTCCCTATAGGATTGTGACCAGAGTTTTATTCTTTTAACTTCTGGTCTTGATATTCCAGATTGTCTGCCACACCTTGGGTCAAATTTACTTCCACAGATTTATGAATCCCAGATATCTCTTGCTTCTTAGACAGATCCCAGTTTGCTGCAAGGGTAAATAGCTCATGCTAATCTTCTCGTTTCTTTCAAAAAGCTGCATGAACATCATCCTTTTAAACTATTGGCATCTGTGGTCTTGCACAATTCTTTCCAGAGCAAGTTATTTCAAAGGAAGTGCTTAAGCAACTCTAGAGCTACATTAGAGAACAGGGATGAAATGAGAAACAACAGATGCCATCTTACTTCTTTTTTTCAAAGTATTCACTTCTGAACAACATACAGCACAAAGCTCAGATCCCCTGTTTTCTCCTTGCTGGGAACTATTTACTCATTCCCCTTAGAGTATGTCCTTAGAATGGTGGAAACGGCAATCGGCATAGTATGGAGGCCAAGAAGCAGTTGAGTTCCCACTCTGCGACTTTTTTCTTCATGTTACATAAGTGAGGGTCCTTCTACTCTTTATAATATGCATATAGAATGTGTCATATCTCATGTATAAGTTCATGTTCTTGAATTTGAGGTTCATATAAATATGACTATGTTAGAGGTTTCCAAACTTTCTGGATTCCTGACACTCTTAGTGTCACAGTAATTTTTTCATAGTTCCCCTAGCCCATAAGAAGTATCTAAAAATTCTGTTGTTTTTTTTTTTTTATAGTTAGGTCCAAAAAATTTAATTATAGTAGCTTGTGTTGGATGGCTGGCTTTTACTTTCAAAATTTAAAATATTCTGCAGCACCAATATGAGTTTGTATCAGCAGCCTCCCGAGTCTTGGTGCTTAGTTGGGAACCATGGGGCCATGTGACTAGCTACAAAGTGTTAAATCTAGCATACCCAGAGCATCCCTCATGGAAGAGAATTTTATATCTATAAGTCTCTTAAATTCCTTAATAGGAATCTTGGCTTTGAATATTTGGGAAATTGTACATGATGACCTTAGGAGTTCCCAGTTTCCAGCAAATATAAAACAAATGGCAGGAGAGTTAATCTTTTCCACAAGGAGTGGAGGAATTAGTCCAACCATTCACTGTTTGTTATTAGTAGCAGTAGTGTGCAAAATAAGGCATGCTTGTGTGAATGTGAATTCTCTTCCAACTCAATGTCAATCTGAAAGTTTATAAAATGTAATAAAAAGCCATTCCTTGGCTGTTGGTGGACGACATGTGTTTAGCATTTGTTGCCTCCCTCTTATCCATTCTAAATGTGAAAGTCTGCCTGCAGTTGATCAAGTTCTCTAATCATTAACAGCCTATAAAAAGGCACGAGACGATAGAAAAAAATATTTCTGCATATTTAAAGAAAAAAGTGATGAATGATGCATTTCCCCCAGGATTTAGGTGTTCTTCCTCCACAGTCTGCCTGTGAACATTTTACTGCTGGGTTTAACAGCCAAGTTTCAGCAAGCAAAACAAGATGTCCCTTTGCTTCCTATCGGAGGGTATAAAACGTTTGCATATTTTGGACTGCATTTAATGTTACCTATAAAGTGGATGTAGTTATAAGGGTCAGGATCTGTGACAAAAGGTAAAATTATGCTTCATTGCTGGCGGATTTTTAAGTTCTCTTTTGTTCCTTTTATGTGGCCGTTTTATATTTTCCCAGATCTGTGTGGAATATATTCTATATGCAGCAATACTGAATTGCTCTGCCATGGAGATTAGAAGAATGTTTGAGTGTAATTAGTTGATTGGTTGCTTGGCACTTTGAAAAGTGTGAGCAAGGTTTTTCCTGTCCTGGAGTCTAACCTCTGAATGACCACCCACAGTCAGCTCCACACAGGAGTTTTGGGACAGACCCACTTATTTATTTATTTGTTTGAGAATTGGTTAAAAATGTGTGCCAGATGAGCTTCCTGCCAGAAAATAACATTTAAATTAAAAATGATGGATTACGCATTTGCTGAGAAACAGGAAGAAGAGAGAAGGAAGCAAGGCAAGTGGCCTGCCCGGATTGTATGTTTCAACCCAATGTTGCACACAAGACAAAGTGTATACTCTAGAGTTTGCCTTTCTATATTTTATCTTGACTTTATACAAAACTACAGGGTAATGGAGCCAAATCTATTATTTCTTTCATGTCTAGGACATAAGCAGGCATATACCCATATTGCCTTAGGACAGCACTCAGCATGTGTTGGACATTCAGTAAAGTTTACTGACTTCAACCATGAAAGCTTTTCCATTCACTTCCTCTCTGGAGCAGGTCTTGCCAGACAGGCAAGTGGTTCATGATGAAGGCCAGGTTTGGCAGGGCTGAGAATTACTTCCAAGTAATTAGGAATACTGGAAACCAAAGATCAAAACCAAAAGACTAAAACCCAGGGTGAAACCACATCTAAATGACAGAACCTGGATTCAATACTGTGGTTGGCAACATATCAAGAATGCAATCCAAGAGAAAACAAGGCAGAAGGAGATGGTCTTAAGTAGTTTTACTCTACTTCCTTCTCTGTTTGATTGTGGCAGAGGCAGCAGAACAAATGTAATCTCTAGATGATAACTACTATTTGTCCATCTTTTCTAATTCCCTTCACTGACCATAAGGCTACTTTTTCTTATTTCCTGTTTGCTTCAGTCAGAAGCATTTTTTAAATGAACATGATTTGATTTAAGAATTTAAACTGTGAAAATTATCACTGAAGTAAACATAAAGGCATGATAACATTACATATAATAATTACTTATTGAGTCATGTACATTTTTGACAATTCAATAAGATATCATCATCATCATCATCCTCTTTTCAGAAATAAGAAAATTGACAATTTTAGAAATTTTTTTGTGACTTAGCCAATGCTATAAAATTGTTAAGAGGCAGAGTCAAAATTCTAACCGAGGCTATCAGCCATCAAAACCAACACTCAACTAACCTCCTTTGATATTCCCTCTTGGAGATCCATATTCAAATAGACACAGAGCATTATCATGTGAAAAGTGCTGATGAACATTTCTGGTGCAGCAAAAGAAATGGACATGGTTTTTAGATAGAAAAGTAGTGATGAGATTCCTTAGTTTTGAAAGTCATGACTAATATGTGAGGAGAATAAATATAAAATAAATGGCTTCCTTGTCAGAGGTAGTACATAAAAATAGTGACACTGAGTATTTAGAAATTTAGAAATTTTATTTCAATTATTTTGAATAAGTGAAGCACCTGATTTAAAATACAACAAACACAAAAGTAGAAAAGTAAGTCTCCCTCCAGTCTCGTTTTAAGACCCTCAGTTTCCCTGTACAGAGACAGCTGCTGTCACCATTTTCATGGGTATCCTTGTATTATCTGTTTGAAATTTATTTTCTCTAGATTGTGGTAATCAAAGAAGCCTCTAAAACACTAATTTTGGAGCAGAAAAGTAGTGGTTGTTTACGAACCCTTTCTCAGATATGCCTTAGTTTCTATAAGATCTGATTAATCGGGTCTCACATGTTTAAATTTTGTGATGAGCCACTTTAGACCAAGTGACTTTTTGTCCATTCTATTTAAAATTTTCCAAAGAGAACAAGAGTGTAATCAAGATCAAAAGGGTGGAATTTCTCACCTACCATTGAAAAGAAATTTCTTTCAAGCACTTTAGAAGAACTAACTGATACAAATCATTCTTAGTTTTTCATCTAGCCTCCCAAAGAATCTCAAATTCTCAACTGCCTCTGTTTCAATGCATTCTTTGCTAACATATATACACCTACACATATGTGTGTGTGCATTTGTCATATTCTGTGAAGTAGTAATTCATTGAAGACTATAGTGTTTGAACTTCTCAGATTCTCCTGGTGTCCCATGTGTTCTGACTCACTGAGATTTGTGACAGCTTTAGCATCATCTCTGTATTATGATAGAGAAAGGAGAGACAGCTCTGAGAGCAGTGAAACATTACCCACTGCTAAGTGGGGAGAGTAGAGAATAAAAATAAAGAGATAGTCCCTCTTTCTTCTTTAGGATGGCCAGGGATTCATAACTGTACACTGAGCAAATCAATGCCCCTGCAATGTAGCCTCCTGTATTGAAGTATCACATACACTTCTGCATATCAGTTGGCAAGATACATTGTAACACTTTCAAGAAATCACTGTGGACTGGAGTCACAATAAAGTGATGAATTCTGTAACTGGTCTTTACCATACTGAGTCTTTCCAGGGCACAGCAGCTTATAAGTCAAAGATTTGGGGTTTTAAGGCATGTGCCAACAATACTTCTGGATATAAGGCCAGAGCCCATCTACTTCACATCAAAGGGTTCTCTCATCTTCTATGGAAAAAGAGAATGGGAAGTTTTTTCTTCTGAAAGCTTAGCTTTGAAGAAAGAGGGCTTCTCTCCATAGAGTATAGTGACACTAGCAAGGGTTTTGGAACCAGAGCTAAGTCCAAATCTCTTCTTTGTTACTATAAAATCTGTTATTTTTGTCAGTGTCCTTGGTTTGAACCTAAATTCCTTCACCTATAAAATAGGGATAATCATTATATAGTGACACCAATTTTGTGGTGTTATGTCAATTATACAAAATAATGTGTCACTGTCACTTTCCAAGTATATGCATTGGAGGTGAAGAACTTTAATGTTGCAGAAAATCTAAAGCCTGTCTTGTTCACTTCACCACAGTAGCAGCTTCAAATTCTTGGAAAGTTGCTCGTGGAGGCAGAGATGAGAGATGGTTTTGGATTTCTTTTCATGAATTCTCCCTCACATTTCTTCTCTTCTTTTCCTCTTAGAGAGCAGAATTGTGGGGAATTGAGCTCTGGGCACGGGTGTAGTAAGTGCTCAGTCTTTTGGGGTAAGAGGCATCATCTGATCACCTAAGTTTTCCTAAACTTCCCAAACTATTTTCTTATCAAAATACTTATTTGTCTTGCAGGTTCTTATCCCAACATTTAAAAAAATAGTGAGATGTAGTATTTATGAGAAGTAACTCTATTTCAGTCCCTGCATCCCAGTGTCTAATGACATCTATGAACCAAGAGAATGAATGGGGAGAGGCTTTGAGTCACAAAGAATTACTTACATCTCTCAGCATCTACCAGTAACATATTCCTATTAAATTGCTACAAAATTCTAGTATAATTAACTTCTCTTGTCCCCCCCCATTTTATGTGCAACTATTAATTATTTAAAATTGGTAACTTGTGAATATCGCTGTTTAACAAAACATCCACATCTCTCCCTGAACACATATACACGATGAGAAAACATTCTCTGGTGAAATCAAGAATCTCTTTGAGACTCTGAGGTTTAGTGTCAGCAATCACTTGGTGATTGAGTTTTTATGTTCTTGACATTTTTCTAAACGAATTCTTCTCTGATGTCAAAGCAGGAATAGTAGCTTGTCTTTCAAAGTATTGAGTAAAATGTTAAGGGGAGAACATCATCCAGGAAAATCCCTTTGGTGTTGTAGCAAATCCTACGTAATAACATGTAGGCAATTGTGAGTGGGCTGCCAAACATGGTCAGGACCCTATGGATAATCTGATCACTGTGAATGTTCCAAGTGCCCAATATGTGAAATTCAGGTTGATTCAACCATTCTCCATGGCCACCCAGGCAGCTTCCTGGGGTATATTTTTAAAAATGATCCAGACAGCAGTTGCAGAAAATTTGGGGACCCTTTTCCCTTTGAGTGAGTATTTCCAGAAAGCAAAATAAATAAAATGTCAAAGTTTGTTCATCTGGTTGGCAAGGCAGTCTTTCCACCTTCTGTGGAGGAGGCTGAGTTGAGGAATGTTGTGGTTTCTTAGATTCAAAGCTGGAGACAGAGCACAACACACACCTTATTTGAGAGCAATTCACATCATACATTTTCATAAGGCATAGACCAGAAAGCATGCTTTGTTTTCAAAATGTGTTTCCTTGGCATTAGTTACAGCAGTTTGGTGTGTGGTTCATTGTCAAAATGCTGTGGGTGGCAAAAGCAATCGACCAAAGGTGCATAAAATATTTAAATTGGGGTGGCTTGCTCAGGCCATTTACCTTGTTCCTAACACCTGTATTCCAATGACAACAGTTAAGCCTCTTGGGGGGTGATAATCAGTATATGGGATGTCAGAGCTAGCAGAAACTTTACTGAGGAAACTTTTTCTCTATGGGGCTGAGTGTAAATATTTTAAGCTCTATTGACCATACAGTTTCTGTCCCAACTACTCAACTCTATTCAACTCTGCCATTATAGAATAAAAGCAGCCATAGGCAATACATAAACAAGTGGGTGTGGCTGTGCTCCAATAAAATGTTTATGTATAAAAACAGTTGGTGTCTGGATTTGGCCTGTTGGTTGCTGTTTGCTATTCCCCAGTTGAGAGCACTGCCTCCTTTTTACACATGAGGAAACCAAAACCCAAGGAGCTTAAAAAAGTTTGTCACTGTCACAGATCAGTTAGAGGCAGAATATAACATCAAAATCCTGTATTAGGTTTCTTTCTTTCTTTCTTTCTTTCTTTCTTTTTTAACGTGTAGTTTTCTCTGAGCCAAAAACAGTCCCCCTGTTGCCGCAGAAGCCTCAAGAAGAAAGAGAAAAATTTCTCTTCTGTTTTGACATTTCCTTAGCTAATGTAAGTGTCTAAACCTGAGAATGCTACTGTCCTTTGAACATTTAACGTAGAAAAATTCTGTAATGGAATAGGCAGATATAAATATGTTATGGAAAATATAAGTGCACATGTTAAATACAGAATTTGTTACTTAAAATTATAGGGGAAAAGTTATTTCTAATAGGGGAAGAGCAAAAGATTTGGACACTGATGACCTGTTTCTCTGCTCAGAATGTGGCATCCTGGTTTTCCAGAACCCCCATTTCTATTCTATTTATTTTATTGTGACCAATGAATACTTTCTGTGTTTTATGAACCCCCTGCTGTCAATAATCCCTTGTCACAGAATTTATTTTGCACTTTATTTTTTGGTATTATGGTATTCCTTTGGTGATTTTATAGTGAGCTTTGTTTTATTATTTAAATTTTTATTAATTTTTGATAATAGTTAATAAAAGAGAATTTAGCAGTGAGAAGAGGGGAAAGAGAGAGAGAGAGAGAGAGAGAGAGAGAGAGAGAGAGAGAGAGAGAGAGAGAGAGAGGTGTTTTGTTTTGTTTTGTTTTGATGGAGACTATTGATGACTCTCTGCTAGGGAGAAGAAGGTTGAGAAGTGGGCAAAGGACTAAATGGGACCAGGTCACAGTGTTAAGCTCTGTTTAGATGAGTTCTAGTTCAAGACTGTCATCTTAGGCAGGACTGATACTTTATGAAAACTCTGAGTGTGCTAATGAGAAGAGGGTTCTTAAAGGACAGAGTAAGTTCACTCTGGCATTTCTCCTTTAGCCGTGCCAGGTCATTACGCTCAGCAAGTTCACCAAAGGCTGTTCCCGGCAGCAGACTCCATGGCTCATTAATTCTGATACATATAACCATATGTTACTCAAATGAAAGGATTCCTTATCTAAGTAAATTTGGGAAATTGTGGATTAAACAAGATTCTACAGGTTTCTTATCGCAGAACTTGATGTACAACGTGCATGAGGAATCTCTAAGTCAATGGTATAGTTTGCAACATTTTTGTAATGTATTGGATCATTGGACCTTTTTATCAGAAAACATATAAAGGGACAGCATCCCCAGAATCATCTGGGAAATGCTGATATCAGTTATTGCACCATTCTGCACTGGTGCAGTCTCACTTTCCCAGTGGAAGACTCAACACGTATGTCCTAGTGGGTGTCCAATGGATCACTATTGATAGGTCAACAGACCAATTTTTCACTGTGCAATTCCAATGCATGTACCTTATTTACTTTCATATTTCTTTCACTCAAATCTTCTATTCCTCCCAAATATTGCTTCTTTTATATAGTCCCTCCTATTCCTTGTTCTGTTCACCTGCCTGTTGCATACAAATACACAATAAACAGTTCCTGATTACCTAGGGCACCCAAAGAGCTCCTCTGTTTCCCTCTGGGCTTTTCGATTGTGAACAAATAGCTACTGGACACTTCTGCCACTTTGGTCTCCTTGCCCTATTCCTGCATGAAGGCCTTTGTCTAGCTTTCCCATCCTGTTCCCCTTCTTTTTCCACACCTGATATTCCTGGTCCCATTTATCCTGCAGTCCTATGCTAATTAGCCTATTTAATAAAGTTCATATTTTGGCAGTGGCATAAATAATATTTTCTCAATTTTCTAATTATTTTTTTATATTAACCTAGTTTTGTTTTATGGAGTATAATTTTTTTAAATCCCTTATTTGTCTCTGATTCACTTCCCTTACAAACCATTTTATATAAGAAGGAAATTGCTTCTTACATGATACTTTCTCTGGAAAACTATATCTTTAGTCTTAACCCTGTATGCTTTTTGCCTATCTCCCCAGAGGGGTAGGCCAACTCAGAGTGTGCTCATTTAAAAATTCTGATATGGACACTGATGACACCCATCCAACATCCCTGTTGTGGTGCATACTAGGTGCATACTAGGTACATTATGGAGCTGCAAAGCTGGATCATGAGGGCCACATTAATTTGTAACATATCCAGTTCAACAGTTCTATCTTGCTTCATAATGCAATAAACCATCTTAAATGAACCCACAGAGGTTGTGTGTTGCTTAAAGACAGCCTTGTGTTTAGGGTATTAGTAGTCCATTCATGAATAGAATCTAGAACTATTTTTACTTTCCTAGGAACTTCATAATTGCACAAAGCCAATTGCTTCTAATTGTACTTCAGGAGCCTTAAAGTAGGTAGTTTTGTCAAAGCATACTTTATTTCCTACTATTCCATCTGCTCACTCCATCTAGACACCCTGTTCTCCCTGCTGTTCTTCCAGCAGACCACGTACAGTCTAGTTTCAGAGTCTGTGCACTACCTGTTTTCTATGCCTGGAACTTTCTTTCCTGCAATATTCACATGGGTCCTTCACCTCCCTCTTTCATATGAGGTCTTCCAACTCATTATTCTATTGAAAATTAAAATAACGCACCCCATTTAAGCACTCCGTAATCATTATTTATTTTCTTTTTTACTATTGCTACTTTAAATTTAATATACTATATATTTTTCATTTTTTGGTTTCTTTTTTATTTTTTTCATAGACTGTTTCCACTAAAATATAAACATCATGAGGCATAATTTTCATTGCCCTTTCTTTTTCCTTCTTTTCTGCTGTATACCTAGCACTTAGAATAGTGCCTGGCACATGGTGGCTTTTACAAGAATAATTTTGAATCATTGTGACTCTGGAAAACAGGATTTAGAACAACAGGCCATAAGTTAGTTGTGATGGTAAATCTCAGTCACTGCAATGACTTAACTTGAGACCTGGGAGATATGGAGAGAGAGTAAACAATAACTTGCAGGTCATCAAGAGTAGTCACCTGGAAGAAGCATTTGTGTTTATGTCACCTTACTTGGGGGTTCATTGGAGAGGACTGAAGATAGCTATTCCAGTGATTCTTCTAAAATATGTCAGACTCCTCCGCTTAAAACCTTCCAATGCCTTTACAGTTCTCTCAGGTAAAATCTAAAGTCTTTTCCATGGTCTTCGAGGCCCTAAATGGTCTCCTTCCTTCCCTAGCCATTTTGTTCCTCAACTGGCACTAATATCTAGTTAGTATAATGTGACTTTCAAGTTTTTAGTAGAAATGTTAACAAATAAAAAGAAGTGCAATTACTTTTAATTTTATACATTTCACCTAATATACTCTCAATATTATCAATTCAGCAAGTATTCATTGTAAAAAATCATTAATGACGTATTTCACCTTCAATTTCATACTAAGTCTTTAGCATTCAGGTTGTATCACAGCACATCTCAACGTTAACTAGCCACATTTCAAATACTCCAAAACCCCACGTGGCCCATGACTACCTTACTGGACAATCTCTTCCTCAGCTTCTCTCTTGGAGATCACTCTGTTCTAGCCACCTTGGCATCCTTGCTCAGCCTCCTTGATGTCCCTGTAATAGTGTAAACACATTTTTACCTCAGTAAGCTTGCCAGATTGGGAAATAAAAAATATAGGCCATTTATTTAAATTTACATTTCATATAAATATCAAATATCTTTCTTTATAAGTGTGTTTCAAGTATTACAAGAGGCATATTGACAAAACACAGGGTTACACTGGCATCACATGAAACATACTCATATTTTTAACTGTCTGCTGTACACCTCAAGCCATTTGCATTTTCCTTTTTCTCTGCCTGAAACGTTCTTCCCCAGTTGCCACACTTCTCTTAGTTTATTTAGGTATTGGCTCCAGAGCCATAGAGTGGCTTTGACTCATGACTAAATAATAAATATGTCTGTGTTTCCACATCATTACTTATTATTTTCTTATCCTACATTATTTTTATTACTACTTTACAGTTTTTTTAAAAAATTACTTTTATTTGTCTATCTTCTCATTAGAATATAGGTTCTATGAAAGCATAACATTAGTTTTGTTTTTTGTTATTTCCCCAGTGTCAAGAAAAATGCCTGACACATAGTAGGCATTGAATAAATAGTGTTCAATAAAAAAGGGGAGAAAGAAATAGTGGAAAGTTATATATATATTGTATTGGACATTCATAGAATAGAATCTTGAATGTGTTTCTTACCAGGTGTCTGAATCTTAATTTCTTAACATGGGTTTTGATTATGTATCTAAAATACTATTGTTAGGGTTTAGAAAGTGTTTAATAAGCCACTTATAAAGAATTAGCCAAAAGGTTTAGGAGACAAAAATCTTTAAATGTTTGTTAAAATAACAATATTGATGTTGGTTATAAACTAAAAAAATAAACAAACCCATTTATTAAGTATTTGCCACACAATAAGCAGTAAATATAGTGGTATGAATAATAGTAATTGCAGTAATAGTAAATAAGAACAGTAATTTTTGCTTTTCAGGTTAACAATTCTTAGGTATCATTTCAAATTCCAAAAATCTCTAAAAACTGAGTATTTTTTTTTATTTGAAGGCAAAACCTGTCTTGAGGTCCCATGAAGCTAATTAGAGTTTCTACTTATATAATTTAGTGTGACTTTATATATATTCTTGCAGAAATGTTAATGCTACCTCAAACACATCTGTGAGCAGTTATATATTATAAAGAAAATGTGCAATAAACTTTCTTATATCTGAAAATTATCTAAATTCTCAAATATATCTGGCTCCAAAAGTTCAATATAGTAGACCTGTTTTAGCCAATCTCCAATCTCAAAACTTTTCCAAATAGAACTTGAAAGACCAGCATGCTATTGTGCTGTCCATTAAATTACTAGGTTTCCTGGAAGATATGATTCTACATTTTTTCTTGTCCCTAATAATGTTAATGTTTTTAGATAAAAAATTTTAAATTGTTTGGGAGACTACTGCTTTAACATGTATATTGTTTTTCTAATTCATTTGAAATAGAATAGAATAATGCCAATTAAAGCAGTTCAGGTAATCTATTATAAATGAGTGGTCCTCTCAGTGGAGGTGAAGTCCTGGAATTACTAGCCTTTCATTTTAAGAAATGCCTTTTTTTTTTTTGTTCAAAAAAAAAAATCCTGATAAGAATATATATCCATCCAAATATAAGATGCTGAATCTATACATAGAGTCCTGTATTTCCTTTATCTTATACTCTTAGGGCCAAACCTCTCTGCTACCAAAAAGGAGCATGAGTGCAATGAAGAGAGCAGTTGTAAGGCAGATGATATGTTTTGGTGAAGATATAACTGGTGAAGAATATAACTGAGAACTTGTTGGTTTTGTGTGCTTTTATCTACAAATGCTTTCCCATATGGCTTTAGTCTCATGTTCTGCACATGTTTTAAAAATACCTCTGCAGTTACTCATTCTCTATACTAGTCGTATGTAAATATATTTTTCTCTTTCTCTGTATAACAGCTGTGTGACCAAGTACCTTTCAGCCCCAAACATGTGCCTCCTGCCCATGTCATATTTTAGCCTAATTATATTGATTTGATAGTGTTCTATTCCCCAGTAAAATATAACAAACAAAATAATCCCAGGCATACATAATTACATAATTTTACTTTTTATGTAAAAAATCACTTATAAGACATATGTAATTTACATATTACCTAACCTATTTTTTCTATTTTAAATGCAGTATACTGCCATTCTTATCAATACTTTGACCACTGTTCCACTTGAAAATAAAACAGCAGATTTCTTAAAGCATTATTGCTATAATCTGAATGTTTATGTTCCCTTTCCTCCTTCCCCTGTCAATTTATATGTTGAAATCCTGATCCTAAGGTGTTGGTATTGGGAGATAGGGCCTTTGGGAGGTGATTAGGTCACAGAGCTGAGCTCTTATAAATGGAATTAGTGCTCTTACAAAAGAGTCTAAGAAAGCTCCCTTGCTCCTTGCAGCATGTGAGGACACTGAGAGAAAGTACCATCTATGAGAAAGTGGGCTCTCACCAACACTGTATCTGACAGTGCTACGATCTTGAACTTTTCAGCCTCCAAAACTGATAAATCCTTTTCTGTTGTTTATAAGCCACTGTGTGTGGCATTACGTTATTGCAATGTGAATAGAATAAGGCAGTTATTCTGAATGTATCTTCTATAGGTCTTTCTATATTTTGAAGAATTATTCAGGTGTTGATTATAATTGTAGTTTAGAACATACCAATATAAAAATAAATACTTTAAATTGATAAATATGTAACATTTTCCTGTAAATGTAAATGGAAACTCATGGACACACTTTATACTACCGATGCCCTTTTTGTACAGATCTTGGATTTGTGGCTTTTTAAACTTATTGTGCTCCAATGGACATCATCTATTTATTTAAGAATTTGAGGACATACCATGACTGGGCTTTGAAGTGGACTTGGAGGTGAATACTTTGATGGTTACATTTAAAAGCATCTTTACTTTGACCACAAGAAGGTCCAGGTCTGTATTTCTTTTGTTTAGCCCTATGGTATGGTTCCATTTATGACTGAAAGCAGTACTTCTTCAAATGGAATACAGTGTAAAGGTATGATGTGTGTTCATTCATCCCTTGACGATTATGTGCAAGGTTACCACAGAAACGGTATGTGTTATTTTAATGACATGCCACAAGACCTCATAGTTATGAGTCCAAGTAGATATTTTTAAACTAATTCTAACTCAGTTATATAGTTTCATGTCTTGCCTCAATATAAAAAATCCCATTTTATAAGTATTTTAGAAAAAAATAAGTATTTTTTTTACATGCAACACCTATTCTCCAATATTATGTATTTCATCAAACTCTGATTTATAATTACTGAATTATCAAACTTTTAATATTTGTTTACTTTGATAAGCTCAGATAACTTTCAAAAATACCAAAAATCAGTACTCATGGTGCATTTGTTTTTATGTGACATATTGTATTGTGATGAAAACTAAAATATATAGTTGACATATCCATGAGCTGTTGATTTTACCTCTTTTCCTGATCCTTGTCCTGAATGTCTTAGAGTGGTTTAGATCAGCGGTTCTGAAACTCTGGCAGGCATCAAATCACCAGGAGGGGTTGCTAAACTTCACTGCTGGGCTCCACCCCAGAGCTTCTGATTCAGTGGCATTTCTGACAAGTTCACTGGAGAAGCTGATGCCATTGGTCTTGGGATCACACTTTAATAACCTCCAGTTCCTGTGCTCCTCCATGTCAGTGTCTTCTCAACCCAGCACTGTCTACATCAAAAGGGAAGGAAATACCACCACCAACAGTGTGGGGAGGGTTGGGGCACTGGGAAAATTTAAGCCATATGTATCACAAAGCAACCCTTCTTTCTAGTGGGCAATAAGAATAGAAGACAGAGGCCAAGACAAATTCTAAAATCCTCCCATTTTTTTTTGTTTCTGTCTCTGGCCAAAATAGACTTTTTTTTTTCCTCCAAGCTAAACTGTGTTGTAGGTCTTTCTTTGTAACAGTTATTTTCTTTTACTTTCCTTTTTTTTTTTTTTTTTTGCAATATGGTTAATTCTCTTTCTCCTCGCCCCCCAAGAAGTTTAACTGAACATTTCTCAGAGCCCTGGGCTATATTCACAGAATTATTTTTGATAGTATGTCATTCTTTTACTATCTCCTAATTTATAAAGTCCAGTTAAAAAGACAAACAATAAAATTATTATAAAAATATAGGAACATATGTTAAATGCTGTAAACTCAAAACACCATTCAGAAAGATCTCAAAAACTTTCTATTTGTCTAGGTAACATAATGCTCTCAGAGTTCCTAATAACCAACAAGCAAGCCAGTAGCCCATTTTTTTTTAACATAAAAATGAACGTAAGCCTGTAGCTTTCAATTTTGCCTCCTTAATAATTTCACTATCACTGTGAAGAATAAATATCTAATCTCCACTAAAAGTAATCTATTTCACCATAATATTTTCTCTCAGTGTAATTAGGAGCATCATGTAATAAATTTCTTGAAACGATAGTTATTAAATCCTCTGGGCTTTTTACCCACACTTAGAAATCCTTCCTTTCATACCAGAGGTAACTTCCTTTGTTTTAATTCTGGGATTGTTGATAGAAGAGATGATCCAGGAAGTGAGAGAACCTTTGCTCTGTGGCTTTACTGCTGAGCTGGTTAAGGAAGAATAGCTAGTAGAGGCACTTTTTGATAAGGTAGCATTCAATAGAAGACTTTGAGAGCAAGAAAGAGAAATTTAAGTAGATTTCAATAAGAGCTTGATAAAAATCTCCAGAAGTGGACAACAATTCAACTTGTTCCAGCACAGTGGACTTTTTTTGCTCCTGTTTTCAAATATCTCACCATTCTTATTTCTCTTTTGGCCAAGTGCAATTGATGCAATTTTTGACTACCCTGATCTTATTGTAATATCTATCAGAAGAATGACTGTATAATACTTTTCTTTTCTCATTATTCCAATATTGTCACTAGAAATAACTAATGTGCCATTCTGTATTATTAAGAGATTTGCTACATGAGTGATAAAGAACTAACATTCCTTATCTCATTCTATAGTAGTATTTTGCTTGCAAAGGAGGTGGCTCAGATACAAATTAGTTTTGTGCTCATGTTGATTTTATTCTGTGAAGGGATACAATTCCAAATGCATTATAGGAGGATTTCCCTGTTCTAAGTTCTGATGTGGGAGGATTTGCCTAATGTTAAAAAAATGCTAAGAAAATACAAATGGTAATTTCAGTGCATTTAAAAGATTAAAATTGACCTTGTTACTACAAGTCCTCTATAATAAGAAATGAGAAAAATGGGGAAAAATCTCTACCATAAATGAAATATAAAATCATTAGGAAATTTGATCAGTGAATATGTATGTACATGCATGTTTGCACATGTATTTTGTATCTTTACAAAAAAATACATCTGCTAGATTTAGGTAACTATGAGAAGGCTATGTTAAACAAATATATTAGTACATACTATGGAATCTACTGTTTATTTGAAATGTGATCATAGAAATGTGAGAATTGTAGAAGATACCTCTAAATTAAAAAGAAAAATCTTGCTCACCCGAAGAATCCCCTTTGACTTCAAAAAGGGAAATACATATTTAAATATGCAATCAGCTCTTTGCAAATACTTGTGTGTACTGCTCAGTGTAGGGAAGGTTAGCAGAGTGCCTCTGTGTGTCTAGAAGAATTCAAAGCTGTTGCCATACAGACCTTTAAAAGAGAGAGAGAGAGAGAGAGAGAGAGAGAGAGAGAGAGAGAGAGAGAGAGAGAGAGAGAGTGTGTGTGTGTGTGTGTGTGTGTGTGTGTGGTGTGTGTGTGTACTGTAAAAGAATAGCAAGGACAAACCTATACTGACTGTTTACTGGGGGCTATGGTCTATTTTAGTTATGATATACATATGGTCTCCTTTTTCTTTACAAACTATACGGTAGGATTTTATAGCACCATTTTGTAGAGCAGGAAAAGGGCTCAGCAGAGTTAAGAAACTTCCTCAGTGTCACAGTCGCTAAATGTTAAAGGCAAAATTGAAACCTAGTTCTAATTAGTACCAAAGTCAATGCATCTTCTCACTATTCTCTAATGCCTCAGTTTGCAGCCTCTTCTGAAGTATTAAATGCAGGAAGGCCTCAAAGAGGGAACCATCTTGTGCTACGTATCATGTTAGAGTACAGCTAACTGTAGACAAATAAAAATTTGCATTTTATTAACTACCAGTGCACAAAGTATATTTTCTTAGATTGTAAATTGATACAATTTTGCAATTATAATTATTACACATCGAATTTCCAAGTGTAGGACACCTAATACAATATACATGAATAAATTCTTTGAAAGTATTACTGCTACTGTTAATAAATTACGCTTTTTCATATAAAGGCCCACTTACTTTTGTGAGCTTCTGGTGAAATAGCTTCAGTGGTTTTTTTTTTTTTTTTTTTTTTTTTTAATTAGGCAGAGCAGTTAACTAGGATCACTGTGTAGGTTTTTATAATTACTCAGAGGTTTGTGTGGATACTGGATATAGACTTTAATGACTAAGATAATGGATAATACTTTTTATTTTAGATAACTAAGTTCATTCAATAGCCATTAGAAGAAACAAAAATTGTCAGACCTACATCCAACGATATTGGGTTATCTGGGTGATTCAGGCACCAAACTTTAGAGCCACCAACCTTAATTTTTAGTTAGTTATTGAAACTAGTACCCAATTAAAATGCTCCTTGGCAAGCAACTTTCTTAAGCAAGGCAGACTAATTACTGTAGGGAATGAGAACAGACCCATGTTTTACATCATACTGGCTGACCTCAGAAAAAGGAACAAGTTAGTGCCAAGAATATAGCTGCAAAAGGTAGTGAATATGAAGGAATAAAATTAGCACTGATATTAAATCTTACCTACCTGAAAGGGCATGAAATGACACTCTACCTCATTCTTGAGTTTATTTGATGACTGTCTGAAAGTTGAATGTGCATACAATTCTTACATATTTGTGTATCTGATGTTTAAGTCCTTACCCTATTCATATTTTGAAGTTACTTTGTATTGGGATTGGTATTGCTATTATCATCTATGACAAATATCTGCTTAAAGTGACTTTTAAACTAATGGAGGTGAATTTGGCTTGCTTTTTTTTGATGTTTTTATTCTCCTTTTACCTGCTGTATTCTACTGTGCTTTGGTCACATGTAAGAAACAAGCTAGGGGATCTCAACATTTTCTTGAGCATAAGAGATGACATTATCTGACAAACATTTTCATCTTGAGAAAGAACTTATGTATAATCATAATTCTCTTCATGGCTAAAAAAAATCTCAGATTTATAGTCTTTTCCTGAAAGTTTGATCTGCTTCCCAGTTCAACCAAAGAAAAACTGGGTGATGTCTTCATGATCACTAGAGAAATTTATATAGTTGATGTAATCGAATGCTAGATTGCATTCAATGCAGTGTTTTTTAGATGATAATAACTAGATATCCCTTAACTAAGGAGTATTTGAAGATTTTTTTGAAGGTACAGTTGTCCCCCTTTTTCCATGGAGGATATGTTTCAAGACCCCCAGTGGATGCCTGAAACTGCAGATGGTAACCACACCCTACATTTCCATACATAACCATGATGAAGTTTAAATTTATAAATTAGGGACCATAATGATGCAGGACAGGGCAAATATCTCTGAGTAGGGTGGAGACCAAGCCCTGCACTGAGAAAAGAAGAGAGTCCTTTGGTGGAGAGTGTAGAAAGAATGCAACACACATGATAAAGTTAGGGTCAAAAAGGAAAGTTTATTAGAAAAGGGATAACAGTCCATAGACAGAATGTGGTCTCCTCTCAGAGGTAGAGAGTGAGAGGGACCCTGGGTATTCAGTTTATATATCATTCTTCGATCCCATATCCTTAGATATGGACATACAATGAGGAAGAAGATGGGGAAGAATATGTAGCCTGAAAGGCCTGCTGGCAGTTTCCAGCTTTTAATCCATAGGTTCCCATTGGTTTTAGCCATAGGGAATGAATGATTTTTGTGTAGAGCAGCCACTTAAAGAATCTGTTGCTATTGTTTTCCCTTCCCAGGTGTGGGAAATGGGTCGTTAGCAATCCCAGCAGAAATCTTCCTTTGTTCTGCAGGTGTCCTCCAGGCCTGGCTGTGGGGATGATCAGTATATTATTTAACATTTAATTATCTTGACTCCTCCCTACATTAGTAAGAAATTAATAACAATAACTAATAATAAAATAATTATAATAATATACTATAATAAAAGTTATGTGAATATGGTCTCTCTCTCAAAATATCTTATTGTACTGTACTCACTTTTTCATTTAAAGACAACACTTTATGGCTTCTCTTAGGCATATCCAATCTGCCAACCTCACTACTCTTAAACTTTGGGACCATCATTAAGTAAAATAAGGGTCACTTTAACGCAAATCCTTGATGCCATGACAATTGATCGATTACCAAGAAGATTACTAAGTAATTAATAGGTGGGTAGCATATTCAATGGACAAAAGAATGAGTCATGTCCTGGATGGGACAAAGCAGGACAGTATGAGATTTCATCATGTTACTCAAAATGGTGTGCAGTTTAAAACTTATGAGTTGTTTATTTCTGGAATTTTCCACTTAATATTTTGGACCATAGTGGACTGCAAAGAGCTGAAACCATGATAAATGAAACTGCAGATGAGGAGGGACTACTGTATTTTGAAAATTACAGAAACCAATTCATAAAATTAGAGCTTTAGAAATATTATATCTTCCTATAAATGAAAAGTATAAAAAATACATATTTGTTTCTAATATCAACTTGCTGACTTGGTTTTTTAAGAAAAAGGTGGTAAACATGAACCCATATAGCTAAAAAATACTGATAGATATTTTTATAGTATTCTCTGTCTTGTTTGTTTCAAACTGTTTTTCTGTGACCAGTTCTTTAAGGCTCTGTTACTAAATTATATGAATATATGGATAAATATATGTATGTATTGCTATGTACTTGTTAAAAGTCTTGTTTTTATCCAATGAGTCTCAATTAATTTATCTTTATGCATGGTTTTGCTGCTCTCCAATAAGCTCTGCATATGCTGACTACAGTTGAGTGATGTTTCAGCTCTTGTTCTTTTTGTCTGCATTATTTCTGCTCAGTATTTTTCTTGTTCTAGTGATTGTGTGGAGTTTTGCATCCTTTTTCATGTGAAGAGTTGTTGCCCATTTAAGACTCAAGCAAAAATCTGATCCTCCGTCTTTTCAGCACCATGAAATTTCCCCCTTAGTATTATTAAACATTCCTTTGGGAATCATTATTCAGAAGTGTGGCTTAGGGCCATTATTGCTTTAGCATCTAATATTGTGAAAAATCCATTGTCCTATGGCTGAAGGTCCTCTATATGGAGTAAGACTGAGTGTTTATGGTAAAGCTGTGTGAGGAAGAATTTGAAATATTGTAACACTTTTATAGAATTTCTTCTTGTTGAGAGGAAAGAGGGCTGTTTAATTCTTAGAGCAGTGCTGTCCAAAAGAACGTGCAGTATTCTATATCTGTGCTGTCCAGTATGATAGCAACTAGTTACACATGCTAATGAGCACTTGACATGAAGCTAGTGTAAATAAGAAAATAAATTTTAAAATTTATTTAATTTTAATTAATTTAAATATTATTTAAATGGCCATTTGTGGCTAGTAGCTACAATATTGGATAGTATAACCTTAGAGAATAACTAGAAAATTTGTCCAGAAATTTGGTTTGGAATCTATATGCATAGCCCTGTTTTATATTTGGGGTTCTATCATTGATTTTCAAACATAGTTATTAGGGAAAAATGCATGATATGTATTTATAGGTATATCTGTGTATAATATATAGATAGATATAGATATATCTCAATGACTGCTCTTTAGGGAACCATCAATCTTAATAGAGAGATGAACATATCCACATGGTTTAATTATAGAATGTCAGTATATTAAAATGTGTCTACATGCTAAATTCTTTTGATCTTCCTTGAGTCACCTGTCACCTGAAGAAAAAGGAATTTAGAAGTGTTATTATTTGCTTAATTTTTAAGTATCAGTCCCATTCTCATTTTTATTTATGCTATATAAAGAGTCTCCTCATTTTGATGGATATTTAAAAGATAAGATCTGGAGATTCCTTTGCTATGTAAGAAATTGCACATGAGCTTCCCTAACTCATAGAACTTCTGGCACCTGCAGATATATTTATATATTAAGAATCTATCATTTAACTCTTTAGATGGATTAGATGCCACACGATAATGCCATACCACTGCTGTACAAACAAGAATTTAAGATGTGTTTGATAAGATTATGTTCTGGACCCATCACTGTATTTCGCTAAAATTAACATCGACTTTTAGATTCGATTCTAGAACGTATTGTAGCAATATAATGCCACCATTTGAATACAGGGTAAAATTCTGTTTTTTTTTGCACTTGACATGTAGAAAATAATAAGTCACTATGAACTGTGCAAATCCTCTAGCCCATTTAGGTATTTGGTAAAAAATTAGTGAATATTATTATTGATTAAATTCTCTACTGAAAAGAATGTTCAGATTATATACCATTATATTTATTGGCAAATATAGATTTTTTCATTGAATTAAACAATGTTTATTTTACTTGTCCCTAATAATTTTTATTCTCTTTAGATTTTTTTGGTTTTAATAACAATGCAATATGATTATAATAGATTTTAAAAACAGAGAATAGGAGAAATCATAAAAGCTTATCAAATATTCAATAAAATACACTTATTTGTTAATGTTAAAAATTCTGATGAACCGAAAATAAAAACAGAAACATTTGCTTTAAAATCAAGAATAAAATATTTTTACTATTGTTTTTGTTTTTGTTTTAGTTAGTTAGAGAATAAGAGGAAATGAACAGATCATCATTTGCAGACAATCCCTCCCCTCCATGAGAAATTTTATAAACAAGCTAAAATTACTAGCAAATTTTAAAATTTAGTAAATTTACTGTGTGCCATCAATGGTAGCATATTGATTGAGATTGCAAACTCTGGAGTTAGATTGGCTGATTTCAAATACCATAAAGATGTGTAATTTGGGGTAAGTCACTTTCTCAGTACATCAGTTCCCTGAGCTATCAAATGGAGATAATAATAGTATTTACTTTATAGAGTTATGTATATTAAATGACATGATTCATGTAAATTAGTAAAATATCTGGCACAGAGTAAATTTTCAATAAATGCTAGTTTGTTAGTAAATTAATCATCATTGCTATTGCTACTTAAGCAATATAATAAAGAGAAATAATTCCACTTATGATAACAAAAATAAGAAAAACATATGAAAGTGTGAAAACTTTAGTTCAAAATTGTAGTGAGAAATTAGAAATTTTATTTTTTTCTTTTACTAGAAATGAAGAAAGACTCTACTTAATATATATTGCAAACTCTAGCAACTTGACTTAAAAGAGGTATAAATAATGAGTTTAGAGTGGATATAAAATAGAATAATAAAAAACAATAAAAAAGAAGGCAGTAAAGAGAACAAAGGACAATTAGAACCAATAGAAAACAATTTAAAAATGATAGGTTTGCATCCATCCATATCAATAAATGTAAATTATTTAACCATACAATTAAGAGACTGAGCTTACATATAAAAAAAGAAGCTTATCAAATTACATAAGATACAAGACCCAAATATAAAATTTCTAAAAGAAAACCACTTTAAATTTAAAAGCATACACATGTTAAAATAAATGTATGTATTATGCAAAAAGATGTACTATGCAAAGATTAATCAAAAGAAAAATGTAGTGGTTATATTAATATAATACAAACTATAATTCACAATAAGGAATATTACCAGGAATAACAAAATACATTAAATACTGACAAAGTGTTCAAATAACTAAGCAAAAATGACAATGTTAAGTGAGTTCGTACCTAACAAGAGGGCTTCTTCACAAAACAAAAACTGAAAAAAGTAAAAAAAAAAAAAGGACGAATCCACAATTATAGCTAGTTCATCGACATATGTGGCATGTAGCAAAACAACTCTCTTTACAACAAATCAAGTACTTTGAAAAACAATGAGAAAGTCTTTACTTACATAAATGCAGTGCATGACATACACAGCTATAAAATATCTCGAATGGCAATCAATACAAATCATCAATATATAAAGGAGAACCAATATCTAGAATTTGTTAAAATTCATGGACAATATTTAAGTTGATATAGAAAGTAAAAGTTGTGTTATGACTTCTTTGTTGCTAATTTGCATAATTGAATCATGCAAAAGCAATCCAACAACTTTTCCTAACTCCATCAGAGAACTGAAATAATAAGACTAATTGCTGTCCTAAAATTTGGAGATACGGACAGACAGATACAGAGAATCATACCTTCTCATATCAGAGACTCAGGAGCAGTAATATTAAAGGAACTAGTACCAGGAGACTTCAAAATTCCTCTTTTAATAAGCAATAAAATAGAAAATAATCAGTCAGAACGTGGAAGACCTTAACATAACTATCAACATGAACAGTCAACCAACCTGACCTAATTGACATTATAAGAACACTTCAAACATTAACAATAAATGTACACAGAACATTCACCAAGATACACTATATTCTGAGACATAAAAATATTTCAATAAATTTACAGAAATTAAAATCATACATAACATGATTCCAGTTTTGATTATGTTGTATCAATAGTTCAAGTGGGGAAGACCTGACATCTTAGCAGTATTGAATCTTCACATCCATGTACCTGGAATATCTCTCCATGTATTTACTTCTTTTGATTTCTTTCATCATATCCAAACTTTTGTATATTTTGTAAGATTTGTACTTAAGTATTTTATTTTTGGAAATGCTAATGTAAATATACTATACTAGAATTTGAAATAAAAACACTATAGTTTTTAATTATAAAATTCAATTGTTCATTGGCATATAGGAAAGCAACTGATTTTTGTATATTAACTTTATATCTTAATCAATAACCTAATAGATAAAACATTATCAATTAAAGCCCAGGGTTTTCCTTAAGTTTCACTTTTTGTGTTGTATAGGTTATAGGTTTTGACAAATGTGTAAGAACATGATTAAAGTATCATGCAGAATTACCACCCTAAAAATCCTGTGCTCTACCTATTTCATCCTTTCCATCTGTGTACTTTCATTTCCTCTTCTTTTCTTATTACTTTATGCAGGACTTCCAGAATATATTGAAGAGAAGGAGTGAAAGAGGAAATCTTGTCTTGTTTCCGATCTGAAAGGGAAGGCTTCTAGGCTATTATCACCACTGAGTATGATACTAGTTGCAGTTTTTTTGTAGATGTTCTCTATCAAGTTGAGGAAGATCCTACTATTCTCAGTTTCCTGACAATTTTTTTTTAAATCAGAAATGAGTATTAGATTTTGTTTAATGCTTTTTCATGTCTTGCCATCATCATATGGTTTTTTATCTTCAGCCTATAGATGCGATGGATTATATCAATTGATTTTCAAAATTTGAACAAGTCTTGCATACCCAGAATTATTCTCATTAAGCTGTTTTCTGTTCTTGTAATGTTTGCACAGTTTCAGTGTTAGAATATTGCTGGCCTTCTAGAATGAGTTAGGAAATATTCCCTCTTTTTCTATTTTCTAGAAGAGACTGCAGAGAATTTAAGGAAGAAATTCTTCCTTAAATGTTTGGAACCCATCTAGGCCTGTTTTTTTTTTTTTGCCTTTTTGTCTTTGCTTATTAACAATTGATTCAATTTCTTTAATAAACATAGACCTATTCATATAATCTATTTCTATTTGTTGTTTTGTAGATTGTCTTTAAAAAAATTGATCCATCCTATCTAAGTTATCAAATTTGTGGACAATGAGTTGTTTATTCCTTTATTATCTATTTATTGTACATGGGATTAGTATTGATTATCTGTTTTGGAAGGTTGTGTCTTCTCTCTTTTTTTCTTAGTCTAGCTAGCTTTTCTTCAATTTTATTGATTTTAAAAAATCAACTTTTGGTTTAGTTAATTTTTTCCTAATAAATTCTGTTTTCAATTTCATTGATTTCTGCTCTAATATTTCTTTCTTTCTTCTTACTTTGGACTTAATTTTCTCTTTTTTACTTAAGGTGGAAGCTTATATTATTGATTTTAGATTTTTCTTATTTTCTAATCATATATATATATTTATATATTATATATATAAACACCAAAAGTGTTATGTTGATGATGATAATATTTGAATATATATATACATATATATTCAATGCTACAAATTTTCATTTAAACACTCCTTGTGATGCATTCTACAAATTTTGATAATTTGTTTTCATTTTCATATAGTTGTTTTTCTTTTCTTTTGATATTTCTGTTTTGACTCATTGTCATATTAAAGTGTATTATTTTTTTAAAAAAAAACAGACTCAGATACAGAGAGCAAACTGATAGTTGCCAGATGGGAGGGGACTTTGGAGGATGGGTGAAAAGGATGAAGGAATTAAGAGGTACAAATTGGTAGTTATGAAATAGTTAAGAGGATGTAAAGTACAGTGTAGGGAATATAGTTAATAATATTGTAATAAACATGTATAGTGCCAGGTGGGTACTAGACTAATCAGGGAGGATTACTTTGTAAATTATAAAAATGTCTAACCACTGCAGTATACTTGAAACTAATATAAAAAAAATTGACTGTCAATTGTAATTGAAAAACAAAGAAAGGCATTAATGAGAAAGAAAAAGTGCATTGTTTAATCTCTATGTATTTTGGGATTTTCTAGCTATTTTTCTGTTAATTTCTAGTTTAATTCTACTCTGGTCTAAGGGCAGATATTGTATGATTTCTATTCTTTGAATTTGTTAAGGTACATTTATGTCTCTGAATGTAGCCTATTTTGGTGAGTGTTCCATGTGAGCTTGGAGGAATGTATATTCTGCTGTTGTTAGGTGAAATATTCTGTAAATGTCAATTATAAACAGTTGATTGATGGTGCTATGGAGTTCAACTATGTCCTTGCTATTTTTCTGCCTCCTGGCTCTGCTACTTACTGACAGAGCAGTGTTAAAGTCTCCAGTTATAATAGTGAATTCATCTCTCTTTTTATGCAGTTCTTTTAATTTTTCTCACATAATTTACTGCTCTGTTGTTAGGTATATACACATTAAGGATTATTGTTTTAGAGAACTGACACCTTCATCATTTTGTAAAAATTCTTATTCTTGATAATTTTCCTTGTTTGGATATTATATGTTGTCTATAAGAAACCAACATTAACTATAAAGACACATATAAATTCAGAGTAAAAGAATGAAAAAGATATACCATATTTGTAAACATTAATCAAAAGAAAGCTGAAATTTCTGACAAAGCCAAAATCCAAATAAAAAGATGCTATCTCATTTTTTGGTTCACTCTGACAGTCCATCCTTTTATTGATGTGTTTAGCTGTCACATTTAAACTGATTATCAAGATATTGTATTTATATGGGCTATATTTTTTGTTTTCTCTTTGTTGTCCTTGTTCTTTGTTTTTATATGTCTTCTTTTTTTTGCTTTATGATTTTAATTGAGCATTGCATAAGATTCAACTTTCTCACTTTTTTCAGCATATGAATTACACTTTTCTTTTTACTTTTTCTGTGCTTACTCTAAAGTTTAAAATATATAGTCAATTCAATTCCACTTGAACTAATCTGAGCAAATTCTAAAATAAATCAGAACTAATAAATGATTTCTCATTTAATCACTTAAAAAAATGCATTGTGCCATGTGATGATCATGCATACAGTAATTTGTTTGGAAATGTAGTCTTTGTCTGGTGCTAAGTATCAGAGAATCTTGCAAGGGTAAATGCAATTCAGGTTTAGCTTTGGAAGCTTTTAGTTTATTGAAAGAGAGATATAAAAGTATCTTATTGGTATAAGTGCAAGGATAGACTGAAAAAGCTGTTGAGGAAGCACAGAATGTTATTCCAAAAATACTAATAATCCAAACAGAAAATTATTTAAACACCAAAAGTGTCATGTTGATGATGATAATATTTATTTCAAGCTTAATGTGTTACTTTTAACAGCTCTAGGTTAGAAAAGAAAGTATTTTGCCTTTAATTTTACTAACAGAGTAAGGATTGAAGAGGTTAAGTGACTTGCTAAATAAAGATACACTATGTAGCAAATTATAGTCCAGAAACACAGTCACTGGACTCTAATAAAGTAAGATCATTAACTAGAATAAAAATTGTATTGCCTTTCAGTATTGAGCTTAATTAGAGCAAAGGAGTCTTTTAAATATTCAGTCTGACTCTAATTGTTCAAACACACCTGCCATATTAGACTAGTTGACCTGATGAAGTCATCTGTAACAAGAGACACATGTATTTGTTTAGTAGCTTTTTATCTTTCTGAGACTACTTGCTTTGTAAATAAAATATTCCCATTTTGAAGGAGAGTTTTCTGCAGCCACCTGAACAAAAGTAGACATATTTGTCTTTTTAGTTCTAGGGAGGCTGCCTTTAACCAAAGAAATCAATTTTGTCATCTCTGAAATAAAGATATAACAGAGAAAGTCCAGCTGTCAAGAGTACAACACTAAAGACTTCCTTCCATTTCTGGAGCCTCTTTTTAGTTGGCTTGAACAATAAACAGTTTCTCTGATTCTATTCTGTGTTTCTTTTCTTCTTTTTTGTGTCTGAAGCACCCCTTGATTAAACGACAGGTAAACCTCTGGTTTATCAGTACTCTTTTTATTTTTTCCCTACTCTTGACATTAATCATAGAAATTAGCAGTCCTTATTCTATTGATGTCTAAGAATATGCCCCATTTGGATCGCTGAAATCTATTACTGACTTAGTAGACAGTTGGCCCCATGCTTTCTTTTTTATCAGAGCAGAGAAACTTTTGGAGCAGAACTAACATGTCTTATGACTCAAAGAAAAAGCTGTGCCTTAATCATTTTTATACTAATGGTTTGATTTGATATTGAATTTCAACTTTTTGTTTAAACTAATAACTACTTCCCACCTCAATACTCAAGAAAAAGAGATTGAGGTGATTGTTTACATTTTTATAAACCTTTGATGGGACAAAACTGACTCATATTATTTTGGGTGGAAAGAAATAACCTTCTCTGTAAACTACAGGTCAATGTTTGTGCCAAGCACTTGTGCATGTCTGGGAATGTTTTGTCTTAGTCATGAGCTGGGGACAGACATCTCAGTGGATAAGCTGCATATATGTAAGTAGAGACTTATTCTACCTTGCCCCTGAAAACCTGGACAAGCCTCCTTATGATGGCCATCAAAACCCTTTCTATCTTTCAAGAAGAAACATTAGAGCTCTCTGACATAGAGCTAATGTAGGACCTGTATAGATTCCAGGCTGTTGACTTGTGAATCAGTTAGTCTTGAGATTACGTCAAAGTCTGAAAAGTCCTTGGAAGGTCTGAAATGTGATTCCTAGGCCAGATCAAGTACAACTGAGTGCTGGCGACTTTCTTGCCTTGAATAACACGGCAAGTCTTTCACACCATTTATAATGAACCTAAAAAACTTTTTTAAACTAAATTTATCGGAGTGACATTGATTAATAAAATTATATAGGTTTCAAGTGTAAAATTCAATAATGGGTTATATGTATATTGCATTGTATGTTTACCACTAAATGTTAAATTTCCTTCCATCACCATATATCTGACTCCCTGTATTCTTATCTACCTCCCCTCCTCCCACCTTTCCCTTTGCTAACCACCAAACTGTTGTTCATGTTCGTGAGACTCTATTCATCTTGTTCGTTTGTTGCTTTCAGTTTTATATCCCTCCTAAAGGGAAATCGTATGGTTCTCAACTTTTTCTCTCTGACTTATTTTGCTTAGCATGATAATCTCAAGATTCATCCATGTTGTTGCAAATGATAGTATCTGATCTTTTCTTGTGGCTGAGTAATAATCCATTGTATATATGTACCACATCTTCTTTATCCAATCATCTATCAAAGGGTACTTTGGTTGTTTCTATGTCTTAGTCACGATGAATAATGCTGCTATGAATGTCAGGGTGCATATATCTTTACAGACAAATGTTTTCAATATTTTTGGTAAATATCCAGAAGAGGGATTGCTAGATCATATGGTAATTCTATTCTTAATTTTTTGAGGAAACACCATACTGTTTTCTATAGTAACTGTACCAATTTGTAGTCCCATCAATAGTGTATGGTGAGAGATTCCTTTTCCCCCTACAATCTTTCTAACACTTTGTATTTGTCCTATTGATGATAGCCCTTCTAATAGGTGTAAGGTGGTATCTCAATGTGGTTTTGATTTGCATATCCCTAATAATTAGTGAAATGGACTATCTTTTCATATGTCTGTTGGCCATTAGTATGTCTTCCTGGGAGAAGTGTCTGTTCAGGTTCATTGCTTCTTTTTTAATTGGATTATTTGTGTTTTGTTGTTGTTATTGTTGTTGAGTTATATGAGTTCTCTGCATATTTTCAATATTAGCCCCTTATCAGAGGTGTTGCTTGCAAATATTTTCTCCCATTCAGTTGGTTGCCTCTTTGTCTTGATGGTTTCTTTTGCTGTGCAGAAGCTTTTTAGTTTGATTCAAGATTTGATTAAGTTTGTGGAGACATCATCAAACAGGCTTTTTTATTGAGTTGACTCAGTCAAAGTTCTCACTTCAAACGTACTGTATTGGTATAGCCCCATTTAAAGGAATATGAAAATTTCAGGTAAAGGCTGTACCTTTTTATTTCCAATGGAACAATAGTAAATATATTCAATTTAAACTAGGTAAAATGAATTTAATGCATTATTATGTTCTGATTTGGAATATTTGTGTATCTGTGCACACATGCATGTGTGCAAAATTTCCAAAAGTAAAAAAGGAAAGATCAAAGGAAAGTTCAGTTGTGTTCTCACAAGTAAAAACCAGCTGATCTGATGTTATACCTTTATAAAGAAAAATATTACTTCCTGCTGAATAATTTTAGTTCAAATAACAAATTCTTCATTACATACTAAAATTTCTAAACCAGAAATGATAATTAAAATACATTTATCTGTTTAAACATAGTATTTTCCTTTGTGAATTCTGTGATGTAATAAGAATAAATGACAAGGCATATGAAAGTTAACTAGAGATTCAAATCCCCCATCATTAAGTTGTTCTCTGCAAAGTTATTTACTAAGCTACATTAATGTATTCCAACTACTAGCATCCCATTTAGAAACTTTGGCTGAACTTTAAATTTATTATGAAAATGAATGTGATCCCTTTTTAGAGAAATATAGTACAGAAGTCAGTTAGTCAAATAAGCCAGTATTTAATATGTTTTATGTCATGACCCTTTTTGATAATCTGATCCTCTCCACAGGGGAGAAAAAAAGTATACATATAGATGACATTTTGCAGTTAATTTCAAAATGTTCAAAAGTCCCTGAAGCTCTTGGCTCCAGATTAAGAACTCTTAATCAAATGAATAGAATATTTGATTATAAATCAGCAAACTTAGATTTTTATCTGACTTTAATATTGATGAAATGTGTGACCTTGGATAAATTATGTATTTTTGTGCATTAAAACCTTCATTTATAAACATGATTGCTAATATTGGTAATAATTTATTCCTTAATATAATGGAGACGTTCTGGCTCTGTGGAAGCATATTACTATATAAAACCAAGGTGATATTATTATTAAAAGTAATGTGTGACCTAGATACTGTATACAATAAATTCCAATTTCATATACCTACATATATTTATTTGTTTTCTTCCTTTGCACATTAGAGGGATAAACCTCACACGAAATTTGTTTCTAGGGCTTTCCATTCTTATTGAGGCCTTCTTATAACTATCAATGTAAGAAAGAAACTTATTTTATTACTGAATTGATATGTGGATGATTAATAGCATCCACACTTGATTATCATTAATTACTTTCTAAGTCTTAGTTTTAGAAAAAAATTAATGCTGTAAGACTTTTCACTGAATTGTCTCATGACACTTCAATCAAAGGTTTCTTTTGGATCATTAAAAGTGATAGACTTTGTTTAAAATTGAAATCATGTGGTTTCATTTAAAGAATTTCAAATTGATGCCAGACATTAGCATGACTTGAAATCATTTCATTTGAAATACAACCCTGTTGCCTTTGGTTTTAATTTTCCTATCTGTCTGATTTCAGACAAGGAATGGCCAGGGCCCTTCATGGTCTTGTGTGTAATGTAACATATCCCTGGGATGTTTCCTTGTTGTGCAGATCCTAGAAGACAGCACTCTTGCCAAATTTACCGCCTTAGCTACATGTCTTTATTGACTAAATCAGGAAAGATAAAGATGAAAATTGGACCTGTTAATGCAACAATCACTTACAATAATGCAAACCTGCAAAAGTTTGTGGAAATGGAGATACTTTGTGGTAGGATGTGGATTAAGATTTGGCTGAGCTAACTGATCATTTGGGGGCAGTAAAATATAAACAATTGTAAATGGGAAGTTCGAATGTTGAAATCATCTTAATGAGCTATTAACAAATCCCAAGTGCTATAAAAATCATTGGTAGATGTGAAACTGGTTTAAGGGTGTATGGGAATGATTCATTCTTCCTTTGTGGTTCTTTAAATGCTTCGGGCTCAATGGCAAGCTGCCTGATTATTGTTGGACCTTTCTATATTTCATTTCAAATAAAGATAATAAACCACAAAGTAAAGACCATATTCTATAAACTTTCTCTGAATGAAAAAATGCCAACATATGTTTTCTACTACCCTAACTACCATGAAGTATATGAATAATGTTATTCTTTTTTACTGGGGAAACAAAGGGCAAATTATATTTTCTTATTTTTTTCCTTATTGTTAATATGTTTCTCAAACTTCAAATTGTTTATTGTTTGAAACATAGCATCTTTTGAAAAAGTAGGTGGTGTACCTGTCTACTAGTATCATTATTTGGAAACTCAGGATTTATTAAAAAAATTATTTTGTTTAAAAAACTCACAATATGAGAATGAGCATATAGTTACATATAATGTACTGCATGCTCAGAATTCTAAGTGAAGTAGACTCTGTATTTTCTTTGATAATAACATTGATTATACCTGTAATGTAACAGTTATCTATGTTACTATTTGTTTAAAATATCTTTTACTTGTTAGTAGAATAAATGAAGACATGATTGTGTCTGATTTATTTGAATATTTTCTAAATTTTAACAAAGTCAATTAAAGAGAAACAAATATTTATTGACTGTTACATAGAAAAATGTTGAATTTTTAAAATTTTTAGGCAAAATTCCATAGTATTAAAAATAAATATAATCTTTTGAAAATCATATTACAAAAATTAGTTAATTATATGTATCAAATTTGCTTCTTTCAGGGAGTATGCTCTGCCTACATAATCTTATGTCTACTCTCTATAAGATTGTTCTAGTGGCTCTTGATGCTTTTAAAACTGTCTTGATGTGAAGAGAAGTGCGTAAGTGACCTATTGAAAGGAGCATTAATTAGATATATCTTACAAAAACTCCACTTTTACTGATGTTCCTACTACAACATCTTCAGCATTCAGTACTCTTTAATTAGTCATTAATTCTTACACATCAATACTTATTCCACTGTGTATTCTCTTGTAACTTTTGGGCTTTCTCTTCCCTTTTGTAAGCTTTGTTTGAACTGTCCACTTATGTGGCTTATAGGGAATCCTCGTAGGATTCAGCTTAACACTGACCTTTTCAAAGTGACATCACTTCCACTTTTTGTCATGTCCTTTGATGAATTGGACCCTTGTATGCCCCAGTCGATTTATAGTGTAACATTGTTCCATTCTATCTGGGCATGGATCTCTGGTGGCATTAGTTTTAGTTCAGGCACTTTTTAAAAAAAATTATTAGTTTCAGATATATAGTACATTGGTTAGACATTTGTATAGTTTATGAAATGACCTCCCTGATTACTCTATCTTCCCTCCGGCTCTACACATAGCCAGTACCTTACTGCTGTCTGCATTCCCTATGCTGTGCTCCCCATTCCCATGACCGTCTGTCAACTACTAATTTGTACTTCTTTAACTCTTCACTGCTTTATTCCAGTCCTCCCCCAAACCTCTGCCCTCTGGCTGTCACCAGATTGTTCTCTACATTTGTGAGTCTGTTTTCAATTAGTTTGTTCTTTTTATTCTTTAAATTCTGCGTATAACTGAAATCATATGGTGTTTATCTTTTGCTATCTGAGTTATTTCTCTCAGCATGATAACCTCTAGTTACCATGAGGTATATGGCTAAGTAATATTTCATTGTATATATGAACCATAACTTTTTTATTCAATTGTCTGTTGATGAGCACTTAAGTTACTTCCATATCTTGGCTATTGTGAATAGTGCTGCCATAAACATAGTGATGCATAGATCTTTATGAATTATTGTTTTGGTTTTCTTTGGATAAGTACCCAAAAGTGTGATTGCTGGGTCAAAAGGTACCTCCAGATTGTTTTTCAAGGAACCTCTAGATTGTTTTCTATAGTGGCTGTACTAATTTGCAATCCCACCAAGAGTATATGAAGGCATTATGGTTTTAATTTGCATTTCTCTGATGATTAGTGACTTTGAGCATCTTTTCATATGTTTATTGGCCATCTAGTTCAGGCGCTTTTTAAATTACATTTTGCAGATGAGGAGTTGCCTTAATTATTTTGAAAACTTTTTATGTATTTTCCCCATTTAGTCTAGTAAAAATGATTTCTTGATTTCACCCCCTTTTTCAAAGAAAGCATGCAATTCTACTTTAATTTTAAAACATGTTAGAATATGATAAGTAAAATGAATGTAAAAATGTTCTTAAGTGGGGCTCGATAAAGACAATTTTACTTTTCCTGTGGTTTTTAAACAATTATAAGAACAATGTTGTTTTATCAGTTTAAATTCTTAAGCGTATAAAGACCAAAGATGAAGTAGTAATTGCTAACTAGTAAGTGATAGATTAAAAGCGTAGGAGAGGTTCTAAAGTGCCTCAATGTATAAAATAATGAACCGTGGTATTAGTGTAAAAAAATAAATTGCTGAAATTATGCTATTTTAATTCTGCCTTAGAAATAGCTATCACACTGAATCAGTAATGTTGTTCTTTTCTTGTCTTTAGATGAATATGACATTGTTTTTTTTTTTTTTAAACCGTTTAGAGGTTCATCTAACAGAAATGATCTATGACTTTTTATCTGCAAAAGAGATAGAAAATCATCATCTTTGGTGGTAAAGAAAAACATCAAAAACTGCAAGGGGATCTAGAAGGGCAAGTATTTCTATAAGAATCATAATCAGAAAAGAGAGGTTCAGAAAGTAGGGAAACTATCTAATAGTAGATTCATCTTTCCTTTTTCCTTAACTACATTAAGACTAATTTTTGAACATCCAATATTTATTTTAGCTAAGAAACTTCTTTTGTATATCAGTGCAAGCCTGAAGTTGGATGGAAACACCTCATGCCCTTTGGCAATTCTGTCAACAGTGATCTCAACTTTTTGTACTAAAATTAATATGAGGGCTCTAATTTTAAATAAAACTTCTATTTCTGAAATTCTATGAAAAGAAAGAAGCTAGGTGTACAAATTACTTCATGCTATGAATAAGTTTATTTTCCCCCCTAAAATTTGATTAAGGACAGTCATAATTACATATACTATAAGCTTATTATTTTTTTCCAATATGGTGCATAATGGAAAGAGAGGTTTTGAAACCTTGGGGTATTAGAGTTTCTGATAGTCTCCTATCTCTGAGGCAGAGATTTAAGAGGTCTTAGTTTTTCATAATTCAAAATGGCATTCTCTCAGAATATTTCTGAGAACTTTCCTAAGCACCAACTTGCAAATTATCTACTTTCATTCCATATCTGCCCTTCTTTCAAGGATTATTTCCATACTACACATTGACACTAGCTCTTTACCTAATTACCTCTTTGAGAAAATAACATTCTTGATAAATCATTTCCTGTAATGATTTAGAGTTATTTAAAAATATGTATGCTGATACAATACAATATGTGATAATAAAGCAATTGGCTCAAATTTTATTCATTTACTAATATCATAGCTCTACCTGATATATCTATTATTAATCTGCATTAATAAGGCATTTATTAAGCACTAACTATATGTGGTAATATGCTAAGGGAAAAATACAAAACTGACCAAATATACTCTGGTTTAGAAGTTAGTGTAGCAATGATATCTAGTCACATTTCATTATAACTGTTATTAATCTGTTGCTTTGCAACATATGCAGTGTGGTTCTCCTATTTTTAACATTTACTTTTTAATTTTCTTTTCCTAGGAAGCAACATCCCAATAGTGCATAATAACTTTTACTTACAAAATTTGTATATGTATTCTTTTAAATTTTTGCACAATAAAGAGTATGTGTAATGTTATGTATCAGGACAAAGGATGAGATGAAGAAGATTCTAGTGAATTATTTATTTCAACAAAACAATTCTTGCTGATATCCTCAAATATGATTAAAAGATAAACACATGAATAGAAAAATGCAAATTTGCATTGCCCTTGACATGCACAAACCACCACCCATACTTAGCTAATATAGCTTTTATCACCAATTATGTACCATTTTAAAAATATGTGTTTATATAATTTTGGTAAATGTAATGAGTGATCCATATTACCAGTTGTGTTGGACATGAAATATTAATTATTTTACCATATCATCATTTCGATGAATCTTATGAATTATTATTGAATTTTTATATTCAGTTAACTCCACAAAAGGTGCATCTAACTGAGCTGTGTTGTCATATCACACTTACAGACCCTTCACTGTCTACAATCCTGAGAATACTCTGTCACCCATTTATACTTGCCAGTTATTATTAGCCAGACTAAATGAAGATTTTGGCTTGCAATGATTGTTTTAAGGGACAAAAATGTGATATCCCAGTGTGTGATGTACATAAGTAAAAAGAAAATGAGGCAGATTAAGCTGCAACTAGAAATATGTCATTTGTTTAAAGTTACTCCTTAAATTTAAATGGTAAGTTTGAGGAAAGGACTTAATTGTTATCTTTTAGAGTAATTCAGTTCTGAGAAATTTGGCAAATTTAGGTGCTGCTGTTTCAGTTTCAGAACAATGTCAGTCTATCTCACTATCTTGTCCACTTGGCTTTCATGAGGGTCAAGAAGAACAAGATGAATATTAGAATATTATACAAGCTTCTTAAAGTAAGGTAAATTTAGACTTATTGTCACAAATAATAATATCTGGAAATCAATGTAATGCAAATAATTGTGAAATAAAATGTCAAAGTATTTTTAGAGAGGTTGCATACAAGTGAATTTATTCTGTAGAAGTAAAATTTCTTCTAACAAATTTATTTGGTTGTATTAATTAAACATCTAATATTATACCTGGTAAATTCTTATTTCTAACAGTAGATGGTATTGCCTCTAAAAATGCTTCATGATGAGTTATGATTACTAGTGTTTCTTTACTACTGCTATGAGCAGTCTTCTGTTGATAAATTATATCTAGGCCAAGTTATAAAAATACATATTCCCTATAAAAACATCAAGGAGCTGATACATTCTAAGCACTAAATATGATTACCGATGTCACACTGGGGTTTATCTCATTTGAGTTTAAGAAATTTGTGGTCAAGGACTACATTTATAAACAGAAAATCAAAGATGTCCTCTTTTAATCATTGAAGATACCACTGGCTTTATGTAATTTAAATAAATAGTTACCATGTTTATTCATTGATTGCATTCTTCAAACAATTTTTACAGCATCTTTTAATTCCTCTTAGTATGTACAACTGATTCAAGATAATATTATATAAATAGTTGCTAAACATTTTTATATTTCTTTTTTGGTTTTAGATCAAAATGTATATTTCTTGCTTTAGAGTAAATTGGGGTAATCTGTATAGGCTCCAGTTCCTTAGGGAATATCTCAGTATTTTAGTCAACATAGTCCTCTGATTGAGGGAGTCTAATGGTAGGTGTCCTTTTGACATCAATTCCAAAATATCTTACCCCAAAGCTTTCATGTTCCACTTTGCAAGGAAGAATTTTAAAAGCTCTTCTGTGAAGGAGCCATATTTCTTGTTCATAGTAGGACTTCCAAGAGTGTTGTCACAATTTGGGGGAACTGACAATGTGGGGAAAGTTTTTAGAGAGAAACAAAATATTATGAAATATATCCTTACTGATTATTGATTTTATATAGACAAAAAGTCATATGCAAAATATTATAAAATACTATGAGATGTAGAAGCATTCCTAAAACCCTCATAATATAATACAAATAATTTTGCCATTAAATAATCAATATCTCTGAATGTTTTTGGGCTTCATTACAAAGAACTGAAATCTTCACTCTACATCATTTAATTTGTAGTGCAAATAATTGATGATTCTGTATTGAAAAGCAGAGAAGATATATCCATAATTTCTTTTGACTCATTGTGACATGTCCATGCTATATGAATAATTATAATTAGAAAAATTTCCCTTAATTTTTTAGCCACATGGTTATTGTTTACACTAGATGGGTTTTGGGGGAGGGAACAAAAATGGTAAATGTAGTAGAACTGAAGGACATCAGTGAAGGGCTTCCTGTTAAGCTATTTAATTAAGAATATTGGGTTTATCATTAGAATTTCACAGAAGATGAATGTTATGAATAAATAGCATAACTCTGTCATAAGTCAATGAATTTCTTGTGAAATTTTATCTTTAAACAGTGGATTTTGTGCTAGTGAACAATGAATGCCCCTCCACTCCTCAGTAACCATAAATCTTAGTTTTATGATCAGTAAGTAGTTTGAAATTATTTTATAATGTTTAGCCTCTCAGAAATATAAGATTTTTATTCTCAGTATCTTATATTATTTTGTTTTCTACATTCTTATTCTTTAGATTGAAAGTCATTTATGATATCAATTCTGATAAAATAATTGATATAAAAATTTTCACATAATTCCAAATAATTTGGGTTCTAGTTCATGGGCTATATGAAGTAACTATATATCAATATTTCATACTTTATTTTGTTTTTCAAGTATTTTATTTTTCTCTCATGTTTACTGATTTTTATTTTTAGAATATGAAAATACTCATTTTAGAAAATATAGGAAAATGGCACTTAGTAAAAATTCACTATTTTTCTCCTTTAGCTAATAACTTTTGTTTTGCTGTTTCCTTTTTATTTTGTTTTCCCCAAAAAGATGAACTGTGTTTTATTTATGTTAACTGTGTTTTATTTATGTTGACTTCATGCATAAAAAAATAGCTGGGTCAGAGTCTTTCCTCCATAGCCTTCATCCAATACAGGTTTGAGCACCTGTGCTGCTATCTTTCTTATTCTCCACAGCCTGGCCATTATTCTCGGTAATGTAAACAATCTTTAAATTACTCATCTCTTCTGAATTTCATCTTTACTCTGCTTTTGCTTTTTACCTCTGTGGTGGCACAATTGTCATCACCTCAAACTGATCTAGCTCTGAAATGTTATATAATGAAAGAATAACAATAATAAATCACTTTAGGGACAAATTCTCTCATTCTCTTTTTCCATCTTTCATTCACATTCTTTATTTTTCTCTCTCTTTCACCATCCCAACCCCTTTCGCTTTCTGCCTCCCTTCTTCCCTCTCTCTACTTGAAATACTTCTGCTTTCCAAATTCACAGGATGCTGTGCTTTGAGTCTCTAATTTCTCTCTGTAAGGCCCCCTCTACCTCACTTTGATTCTTAAATTAATTTATATTTTCTAACTCAAGAAAATTTTTTGTAGTGAGGGGTTGTTACATGCCTCGTAGGATATTTAGACTTCCCTGACCTTTACCCACCAGATTGCATTAGTAGCTCTCTCTCAAGTTGTGACAAAAAATGCCTCCAGACATCATTAAATGTCCCTTGGGGTACAACATTGTCTTTATGGAAACTCTAATATCAACTGTTTTTTCTTGCCAATATCCTAAATCTATTTACCCACAACATCTGTTAAAATTGCCTGGAGACATACCAATTCTGAACAACCAAACAGTCCTTCTTTATTCCTATTCCTGGTTTTCTTAAGAAAATCACACAGTGGTGTCTAACTTTATTGCTGCTTAACAATCTTCCTTTGGTTTTTGAAGTTCCACTTTTCAATTCTCTATAGCATCTGTTTCAATAGTTTTCTAGGATTCTTAGGATTCCCATCATGCCCCTCTTGGCTCAACTTTCAGTTCACTGGAGAAAATAAAGTCATCAGCAAATAACTCTAAAATTTCTGCCGCTGAACTTAAAAGCATATCTGCCTCTGATTTCCTCTTCCTTTCCTGTGAGATAGAAGGAAACATCCTTCCTCCTGCTCAATGATAGTTTCTCTCTATGCCAGTTCCACCCCTGATCTTTTCAGGACTGTTGGTCTATTAATTACCCAGTTAATGACATTTAGGCAGTTTCAAACATCTCCTCACTACACAATTTCTCTTTCCAATTATTTACTTATTTCTGCCTGTTTCTTAATAGCTTAATTAATTAAAAAAATTAAATTTTATCACTGCCTCAGTATCATTCCTCGAAGAGCCCTAATCCAACTTGTACCTCAAGCTACTTCATAGGAACGTCTTCAGCCAATCTTATTATTTATTATACTTGATGTCCTAGCAAATTTTGCTACTGTTACATTGCTTAAAAAAATATTTAATATTCCTGCTCTGTCTTAAAATAGCAATTTAATCTTTTTTTGACATTATGAATTCTTTTTTTTTTTTTTCAGTTTTCTGGACATTCTTTTTTAGAAGCCATTCAAGGCTTTTTTTTTTTTTTCCTTTACATATTCACGTTCCCCAGGGTTCTATCCCAAACTCTCCTCTTTTCTCAATGTATATCATCTCCTTGGTAACCACGCCCACTCCAACAGCTTAAATTTTCATGTAAATCTGTTGTCAAGAAGACTATCTTGCACTTCAAAATCATACTCGAATTATGCTTAGAACTGAACTAATCATCTTACCACACAAATGGAGTATTCAGCATATTCAGAAACTGTGATTTTCATGCACTGTGTTAGGCACTGGTACTATAATAAGACAACTGATGGGTCTAATGGAAAAAGAGAAAACAAATAAAATCAGAAACAATAAAAATTATCATCTGTTTAGTTATTTAATTATACTTTCCAGTGCTGCATAGAAGTGTAGAGTATAATCACTTAAACCTTATATTTATTTAATCACTCTATCACAACTTCATCCTAAATGTAATTTGATTGCATCTATTTCTACCTTTAATTCTCTATTTCAGGGGATCTTCACCTCTTACTTGGACCATTGTGCAGCAGCTTCTTACTCTTTTCATCTCTAGATTTACCCTCTCCTGAATCCACCTCCTGACAGTCATGTACAAGTTTTTATGTTGACATATTTTCAGTTCTTGTGAGCATATACCTATCAGTAGAATTATTGAGTCATGTGGTAACTATGTTTAACATTTTGAAGAACTGCCAGACTATTTTCCATAGCAGCTGTACCACTTTACATTCCCAGCAGTAGTATATAAGGATTCTAATTTCTCAATATTCTCTACAACACCTGTTATTATCTGCCTCTTTGATTTCTCATTTATATTTATAATTTAATTTTGTGCATGTGTCAGTCTATCTTTAGAAGGAGATTTCTTCTTTATTTTAGATTTTTGAATGTAGATAAAACTGTTTTCATATGTATATGAAAGTCTTGTTTCAGCTCTTCAAATTTTACCTAATGATGTCCTTAGCATTTTTTACTCCTATTTTAATGTGTCTAATTTTTAAATCAAAACTTTCACAATATTTATCTAAGGTTAACCTCCTTTGTCCTCTATATCCTTTCTTTTTTCTCTCATTGTTTTCATCTTTTTTATTATGTTAGCTGCATTAATATATTTAATCTTACATGCTTAATTTGATTTAAACAGATTTCGTTGTGTTCTATAGCTTCTCTTGTTTAGGTTATTTTTTGTGTGTTATAATTTAATTATTTTCAAGCCAGATTTTGTCACCCCTCTTTTATTATATTCTGGCATCTTTTTTACCTCAGTCTATTTATTTCTTTTTACTTTTGCCAAAAAGCATTATGAATACTTTCATGTTTATGCAAGGTTGGGGCCCTGTGACCGAGGAAATCTTGGGTTAATGCACAGGCCTTGGAAGTTGAAGATGTCTGGAAAGATAGTGAGAACTCCAGAGAGATTTACCTCTTCAAAGTATATATTTATATTCTAAAGAGGAAGACACACAGAGCCTTGGAAGACACGTTCTAGAGATATAAAGCTGGAGACAATTGTTTTATAGCTAATCTAGAGACATTTATTTACATACTCTAAGATTTCTCCTTTTCTACCCAAGGATAATTTTTTTACATTAGAGAGATTAGTTTCTCTTCTCAGAGGGAAGGATGTCATCTGGACAGCATATGTAACATCCCATTCACAAGGCTCTCACTGCATCACCACAAAGGGGGAAAGAAATTGGAAAACTGATGCAGTTATTGCTGTAAGTTATAATAACCTGCTTTGTTTCAGAAACCTCATATTTGAATTCGGGCTAATATGAACAAATATAGATATTAAAAACTTACTAATTTTCTGCTTCTTTTTTCATAGGTGTATCAACTTTAATACTACTGAGGATGGTAAATAATTGTCTTACTTTTTTTTTTTGTTCTGTTTTTTTTTTTTCTCCTGGTATTATTCTTCACACATCTAGAAAAGGGACATTTGAAAGCATACCAAGACAAACCTGTGGGACTGCTATATAGATTCCAGCTACCTCAGGCTCTGCCTGGTTACCCTAAGAGCACCAGAAGAATAAATGTCAGCTACTTGTAGTCTGTCTGCAGCCTCCAGATGTGCCATAGTACATTGGTTGGTAATGCTGGTTATAGACAATTATTTTGGATACTTTCTATCTTTCCTGTTTTGTAGAAATTTTATAGCCCACTTCTTTGTAGTTATTGCTATTTTTGTTTATGAC
>PVKZ01000596.1:397912-709097 GCA_004027375.1 Macroglossus sobrinus
AGAGAGAGAGAGAGAGAGAGAGAGAGAGAGAGAGAGAGAGAGAGTCACGAGGGCTAACAGTGAATACTGTGCCCCGAGTTTATTTAGCACAGCATATATATATACCCTTGGAAGAGCACGAGAAGCAACACTCACACATATGCAAATGATTGCTGACCTTTACATAAGTTCTCTCAAAACATCCTTGTTCCTGTTTTCATCTCTTATTCCCTCGGGCAAGGAATGTCTCTTATTCTCTGGGGCAAGGAACATTCCACTCTTTCCATTTAAGCCAAACTTCCTCTTTCACTAAGGAGCTATCCATTAAGCCAAACTTCCTCCTTCAGTAACAAGCTATCCATTAACGAGCCCACCTGCTCTGCAAACTTTTAGCTTGCAGGCAACTCTAACCCTGTCTGCAGGGCATTCAGCAAGAATGGCTCCCAACAATATTTCTTCAAACATTATTTTATTCCAGCAAAATTATCCTATGAATAACTTCTCTATTTATAATTGCCTTCTATTTAACATTACTTGCACCAGAAAAATGTGAATAGAACAAAGTACCACCAGTTTGTAACTACAGGTTCTTAACAGCTCAGTGTTTCAGATAATATAAATTTTAGATGATTTAGATCGTATTATCTGTTCAAGTACTTTGATGCATAAATATTTCTAACTGGTTATTCTACTTTGCCTAAAATTAAATAAAAACTACTTTTATGCTTTGTACAGGAAAGTTCTTGAAGAATTTTAGAGAATTTCAAAACTGTTATAGTTTATTTTGAAAGAATCCAAAATTGCATTTGAGTAATATAATTGTAAAAGTATTAAATAAAGTATTTAAACCAAAATGCAGTCTCATTACTTTTGAAATCTGTAATCATCAGATTAATAGTAGAGAATTAAATGATTCTGCTTTGTGTTCCATTTAAATTTTGTGAAGTTTTTAAATATATTATTAGAATTAAGAAAGATAATTTTTTAACAGAGAAAGAGAAGTTGTGATTATTTTATGGTGAGCATTCATTCTGGGCAAGGCAATATGCTGGGTATTCTGGTCTAGTATCAAAATAAATATGTAAAGTCAAAAGAGAAATATCTTAAGATGTTTATTGTAAAACTTCTATTACATAGAGATCTTTTTCTTAATCTTAACCACCTTTATTCGAGAAGACGAAGATACACGAAGAATTCATAACCATATAAATTCAGATAGGAAACTCCAAGGCAGGATTTTGGCTGCTGTATAATTCATAATGAATTAATTGTCCTGAGAGGAGAAGCCTATTGTGTACTAAAGGTGTCAGTGAAGAATTTCTAGGGAGAGAATAAAAATAGTTTAGATTTGAATGGGTCAAGAGGGTAGAAGTAATCCAAAGAGAGAGTGAGACTGATGCGAGAACAGGATTTTGAAACCTCATTGGGAAACATGCTGTGGGTATAGAAACAGAAATGGGAATTAGGGGACAGATTGACCATGAATAAATGACTCTTGTTGGAAGTGAATGATGGATAGTGTTTGTTTCATGAGACTGACTCTGTGTTTAGAGAGAATGAGGCCAAATTCTAAGGAAAGGAAAACGTGGACTAGATACCTCAACCATCTTTAGAAATCACAACTACTAAAAAAGTAAATTATTTGTTTAAACAAATAATTTTGCATTTGAATTTTTCTTTTATTTCTACTTTAATGTGATGTTTATAAATATCTCCTATTTGATTCTCCTGTCTGAAGTGTTTGCCTACTGAGTATATTCTTCTCCCTGCCCCTTGGCCCTCTGCTGACATAACTCCTTGGTGTCTAAATAGGTTGGGACTAAAAAACTAAAAGGATATTCTAGCTCCATAGTTCTCTATTCTATGATTCTGTGATTTCACATACCAATGGAGTTCTGTTTCAAGTTGTATCAAGTCCCTTTTCAATAAATGATTCTGTTTTTATTTGTCTCTTTCTAATTAAATTAATGCTTGATCTTTTTATTATTTTTTAATTTTTGATCTTGATTGTTAGCCTCTTCTATGGGTTCTTTCGAATAAGATATATAACTTTTCCTATGTTTCAAAACCTTATCAAAAAATAGTCCATTTGCTGGTAACTAGGAAATTATCTTTATTTTTAGAAATATTCCATTCTTGACTTTGTCTTGTATATTTTTTAATGTTTAACTTTACTTTCCAGAGATACTGATACTATAGAGATACTAATACTATGAAATTTTGTTCTCTGAAATGCAATGGAAAAGATTATAATCAATTAGAGAGAACAGGTTTACTGGTCTTTAGAGCTTTCAAAAATTATGGGGCACAAGATAGAAAAAATAATTGGAGAACCTAGAAAAATCAAACAGTGGTTGATGTTGCTCTTGGTGAGGACCCAAATGAAGCAAATATGTTGGGTGAAGTAAAGGGATGGGCAGTTCGTTCACATGCTGCAGGATTTCTCTTGCACTGGATAAGTAAATGACACTGTTGTTGATGACTAAATGTCATGGTAGAATATTCGACTGAATCTCTCCTCAAAATAGGTGCCATTTTTAGATAGTTGGTCTTATGCTGGGTGTGGCCACAGCCCTGAGAAAAACCATTTTGAAAGACAAAGCCAGAGGCTTTCTCCGTTGCTCATTTCTTTATATCTAAAAGCAAGTTTAGTGCTAGGGTAGAAACAAGTTGGCCCAGGTAGTATTGCCAGTGCCCTAGATAGTATAATGAATGATTAAAGACTCTTTAGCACAATACAGAATGAAAAATTGTTGTCTTTAAAATATACATATACATTATATATTATAAATATTACTCCATACATCCTCTTGATACTAAGAACATGAGAAATATAATGAGAATAATTACACACAATCATATCTAATATAACTATTCTAGCAAATACATGTTTTTGAGTAAGCTCTTTTATTCTTATCTTAAGCTTCTGTCTCATGGATCCTTTACCGAGGGCAAGGCCTATTGTAAATAAGTATCCCTTTTAATAAATTAATGCTAATAAGACCTCTTAGGTCTTTGGGGATGTAGTTTTACCAGAAAGGAAATTGGTTTCATTTACTGTCTTTCTTTTGCTGTCCTGAGTGGATTTTCATGCTTGTGAAAATGAGATACTGGCAGGGACCAGAATTAAAAGGAAGAGAATGGTGGGCTCACTTCCTCCCTCTGACTCTGCCAAGCCAAGTGCACTCTTATAAGTAATTCTCTTGCTCCTCCACACTTGAGCCTCTCCTGTGCAGAAAATTAGGACAACATCTGAGGAGGTACAGGACAAGGACAACGGTCCACCAGGGACTAAGCTAAGATTGGTAAACCAATTTTCACTTGTGAACAATGCCAGAATCAACCCATATGTCTCCCATGGTGAAGCACTGTAGTGCGTCATTAACCCACTGTGCCACTTAGCAGCTTCTCTCTGCTTGCTGTATTGTGAATTAACATCTCAGCTGCCACCACACTAGACCCTGGGTTTATTTCTGCTAGGAGTGCTGCTGAATGAATAGCAGTTCTCTGTAACAAGTGATCAGGGCACAATCACTTTCAAATTTTCAGCTGAAAGCAATAGCAATTTGCCATTCAGTCCTATCTTATCATCATCTTTAGGCTGGGTAATCACTATTTTAAGTCTCATTGTAATGTACTGTCAACCTGTTATCTTATAATTTTAATATGTCTGTGGTTAATAATTAATTGCTTTATCTCAGTAGGTGGCATCTGAATTTGGCTCCAAAAAAGAAATTCCTCTGAGCTGAAATATTCTTTGAGACTCCAGCATCTTAGGAAATTTCCCTCAATCAAACTCCTTGCCTTCTTATTTAAATGATCTGCCATATAATGAAATCTGGATCAAAAGCTCCAAGCTTAAAATATATAACAAAAAGCTGCTTCTGGTTGAAGAGTTTGGATCCAAATCAAAACATTTCTGTGCTCTGGTCATTATCACATGCAGTTAACTGCTGGGAAAGACTGATGTTCAAAAGATATGGGGGAAAAAAGGCACCTGCTTTCTCACGCTGGTCTATGTTTGTCATCTTGATAAAAATGCAAGACAGCATATGCAGAAATTGTGCAGGAACACCATTCACATGGTAATTCCTTTGTATTTGAATAATTTCTTTTCAGGTGCTGGACTGAATGCCAGACTCTGGGAGGATTTGAGCATCTCCCTGCCATAAGTTTTTCCATGACCATATTTTAGTGTCTGGTTAATTTTCTTGATCAAAGAAAACCACTTTGTCAGGTTTTCAGAATGAAGGTGCTGCCCCTTGATTTTCCTGGATCATAAGTCGTAACATGAAAAGGTCTCACACCTTTTGTCTGAAGTATTTTGCTAACAATATAGCCAGGGTATGAACTCTCTAAATCTTTCTCTCAGCCAAAATATTTAGTTTAATATGTTTAACAGGTGGAAGAATATTTGGGTAGGCTCAAGGATGCTTATCCTTAATCAAGCCTATAATAAATCTGAATGGTACTTCCCATTGCAAACTCTAATTATACTTCACATTTCCATAATATTAGATGCACCAGCTATTTGTTCTCACAATATCTTACCTGACTGATGTTAAAATTTAGAAACTCTGAACATTATTCTATTTTTATCAAGCAAACTTAAGCTTTTTCAAAAGTTATTCTGAGAAAATACAAAATTCTTCAGAAAATTTGAATCATACTAAAAACAAGGGAAAAATGTATATATAAAAGTTTATGAGGTATTTCACCAGATGGCTTGAGGGCTTAATCTTATATTCAATAATAATCAAGTACTAGTGACCTTCATGGAGCTCCATCTTAAGAAAGATGTTGAGTGGCTGTATGTCAATCTCTGAAGGTATAACTTCTTTAATAAATCATAAATGTTTGTCATTTCTGCAGAAGGTAGGAATATCACACTTACACCCCACAGCTTCCACTCTGACTTTAGGAAGCCACTTACGATTGGACGTATGGTGATGTGCATATGGTAACCAGTTGGTAAAAATAACATTTTAAAGTTTAAATACATGTTGGTTTTTCTTCAATTTATTAATATGTTCTTTGAAATAAGTCTTCTCAGGTTCCAAAGATTCATTATATGTAGCCAAATTGTTCTTTTTCTGCAAGAGGCCCTTTTATGACAATATTTATAATCTTAAAATGTAATTATACTAAAGTATTTGGGTTTTTCAAATCTTTCTATGTAAGGCTTAATGCTTGAGGCTATTAATTTGTAGCTAACTTGCCAACCAATAAAATATACTACCAGTGAGGCAGTGAATGTTTCTTTACTAGAGACTCAAAATTGAAATGCATATGCTTCAACTAAAGAAATAGTTAATGAAATATAAAAAGTGGTGAATTTGAGCCAGTTTATACCAGTTTTTGAGAGTTGATTGTCAAAGTCTCAGTATTCTTGTAAGCAGGTTATTAAACAAATCACTATTAAAAATTAAATTGTAAAAACTTATGGCTAACCAGATAATATTGAAAAAAAGAAGTATATTCTTCAAATTCATCAATTCATAATTTTTTACTACAGTGTGCTATTATCTATGCTGTTGAAGTTATTTATCTATATGGTGAAATAGTATATAATAGTGTGTTAATGTGCATTTTTTTCCACTCTGCCTTCAGGAGATCATGTTAGTGGCTTGAAATTTGCATGGTGGGGGCATCTACATCACAGAAATTGGAGAACACTAAAATAAGAATGTGATTTATTATTAGTTGATCGTCTAGACCATACAAACTTTTCAGTAAAAAAGCCGGATAATAAATATTTAAGGCTTATCGGCTATAGACTCTGTCTTTTTTGCAACCACTCTACTTTGGTGTGTGAAAGCTCATAAACAATATATTAATGAGTGGGTGTGGCTGTGTTCCAAAAAACTATATTTAAAAACTAGGCAGTGAGCCCCAGCCATAGTTTGGTCTAGACTAAACAAAGTCATAGAAAAGTGTTAATCATGTAGATTAAACTTGAAAGTGTACCATATTTGTAGCCATTACATAGTAAATAGCACAAAATTTTGAGAAATCATTCTTTTAGTATTTATAAACTATTATCTCGTTCAGTAATGACATAGGCCAAAAAGACTTCTGAAACAAATAGCCTGACACTAATCAAAAAGAAGAAACTTGGGGATTATTAACAATAATGCAACAGATTGAAATGTATCAGATTTGCTTATATCCGTGAGTTTCAATATTATTTAGTATATCCAATACTAAAATAAACATTTGTAGGTGACTTAAGAGGATGCTAGGGAACCAACTGGTAATTTTGAAAACTTCCATGTAATAGATAATAATCAAGATTTTTTTCTCTAATATTTTCTGTATGAACTGGATTTCAGGGTGAGAAATTAGTTTATAAGATGACATTTTAAGCTATGGATTATCTCAAATAATAAATGAAGAAGTAATGGTGGAATGTCAAGATGTCATAATTCCTATTAAATTAATGGATCTAGGCAATTATAGATGGCTAAAAATACATCAAAGAGAGAGAGACAATAGGTATTATGTAATGCCTGACTTGATTCTATAACACCACCTATAAAAACAAATCAGTCAAACCTGAACATGATCAAACTGCTAGATATAGCTATCGATTTATAAAAATAAAAGGAACAGAAGAACATATTGAAACCACTATGGTCATGTAATTAGCAAAATCCAGAACTTGGAAAATTCTATAAGATGAATAATCCAGTTTCTTCAACAATAATAACCAAAAAATTATAAAGAATTATGATCAGATGGATGGAAAACTATCAAATTAAAGATATTTGAAACACAAATTATCCAGTCACAAAGTTATCTCAATTCAAACAAAGAAATTGGAGAAATGTGAACATGAGTGGATTTCAATGACAATTATTACTATTACATTTTAAGTGTGCTAAATAAATATTTATAAAAACAAGTGGCTCTGTCTAGATATACATACTGAAATATTTATAGATTAAATAAATTGATATAGAGGATATAATGTTTACAGATTAAATAAATTGATATAGAGAATTTTATATATATACACATACCTACATATATATAGGTATATAAGTATATGTATATCTAATTATTTCATAGCCCACATCTAAAGCATCAGGAAATTCTGTTTGGTCTGCCTTTAATGTATACCCTAGAAATAAATAAATAAATACATAAATATACATAAATATATATATATACACACACACACACACACACATACACACACACACATATATATACATATGCATATGTGTGTGTGTATACACATATACACACACACACATATATACATACATATGAATATGTATGTGTGTGTATGTGTATATATATATATATATATATATATATATATACTCAATTCTATATATTTTAGAATACTCAAAGAGGAAAGAGCATAGTTAAATAACAAATGCTGATTGACGTTATAACTGGATGATGGATGCATAGCATTTATTATACTATTTCCTCTACTAGTATGTTTGAAATGTTCTATAATAAAACAGAAATAAATAGAATGCAGACTCTAATACTGTAGTAGAGGTACACTTCTTACAGCTCTCTGATCTAGAGAATAAATTTTCTCAAACTGCTGTGGCAACTTTAAATAATGTTCAAACCATGTCATTAGGCAGTTGTAAGGTATAGCTCTAGTTTTTTCATTCTTCTATTTTCTTCAAAAACTGTTTGTTACCTTATCCTCTTGCCCTAAACTTCCTTTCCCACATTCACTCACAGCTTATGACATTTAAAGCAGTCGAAGGAAAATTGCTATTGCTATCCACCAACATATCCTTCAATTACCAGAGCCTGCATCTGCATACTATTCTTCGCATGCTTCTATCTCAATACAATACTTCAACTTTTGGACTAGATACCAACCATTTTATGTCTACTCAGGGATATTTTTTCATTACTCTTCTTTCTTTCCTATATCATTCTTTTCTCTCTCTTTTTGATTAGTTTCATGCTATTATTTCTTTCATCTTAAAAAAACAAGAGTTTCCCTTAACTGTACTACCCCTGCTGGCTACCATTACATTTCTTTGCTCCCCTTTATAGTAAGGTTGTTCAGAACAGATGTCTCTATGTACTGTCTTTAATTTTCTTTTTTGTTTACTTCTGCGATATTTCTTGTTTTATCTTTATTTTTCAATTACAGTTGATATTTAATATTATATTAATTTTGAGGTATATAGCATAGTGATTAGAAATTTATATAACTTACAAAGTGGTTTATCTCATAAGTCTAGTACCCATTTGGCACTGTGCATAGTTGTTACAATATTATCGACAATGTTCCCTATGCTGTACCTCTTAATCCCTTCACCTTTTTTACCCAGCCCCCAACCCTCTCCCATATGTCTCCAATTTTCATTTCCCATAGTCTCTTAAATCTACTCAAATTGGGAATTTGCCCCAATACAGAATCAAAAATTGATATTCTTTGGCTTACCCATAACTCTCATACTACTAGACTAATGGTTAGTTTTTGGTTGTCATGTTACCTGACTTCAAAGTAACATTTGACAGTGCTGATCATTTTATCTTCCTTAATGTGATGGCCTCGTTTGACTTCTAAGGCACCACACAGTTAACTTTTCCCTCCCATTTCAATTCTTGTTTCCATTCCCTTTTGCTGCTTTTTCTTTGACTCGTTGATTCTCATTGCTGTGTTCCTGGGCTCAATCCTTGATGTTCTTATTCTTTACTTAAAATCACATCCTTGAAAATCTTATCTAGGTATATGGCTTTAAATAACATCTACATGCTGATAACACTCAAATTTACATCTTTGGCTCAATCTTTTTACAAAACTCCAGAACACTTTATAAAACTGTTTACCTTAAATTGATTCTAGGATGACAAATAGATACCTCAAATTTAAAACATTGAAGAATGAACTCCTATTATCTGTGCCTTCCAAATTGCACTGCCCAGAGCTTTCTCCAATTCATTGATGGCAACTAAATTTTAGTTGTTCAATTCAAAATCCTCCAGTTATCTCATAGCCCACATCTAAATCATCAGGAAATTCTGTTGGGTCTGCCTTTAATATACACCCTAGATATGACCACTTCCCACCACCTCCATGGGTATTTCTCTGGTTTGAGCCACTATTATTTCTCACCTGAATTGCTTCAATATCCCCTCAACTGAGTTCCCTGCTTCTACACTTCTTCCTTAGCCACCTCTTCTTAACACTGTTGTGCTCTTTTGAAAATATAAGTCATATCATATTGTCCCTCTGCTCTACACCCAGCAATGGCTCCCCATTTTACTCAGAGAAAAAGTCACAATTCTTAAAGATGCACGAAGGCCCTATATGACATGTTCTGTAACCATTCCCTCTCCAGTAGCCACTCTGACCTCCTTTTGTATTTCATTCACTCAGCTGTCACCAGAAAACCCTGAGATCCTTCTAACTGCTATTTTCTTCTTTATTCTGTCTATTGCTCTTGCTATTCTCTCCACTTGAAAAGTCCTTTCCCTAAATATATTTGTTTGGATAACTCCAGCATCACTTTTAAATCTTTGCATGAACTTTACTTTTTCAAAGCTGGCTTGTTCCCTTTGTTTTATACTGCAAACTGCATCCTGTCTTTTCTAAATCTATACTCTTGAATTTCATTCTCTGTTTTCCTTTTTCTTTTCATTTTGTATATAGCACTTACAATTTTTTTGCCTATTCTGTAGTTTCTTATTTATTGTTTGTTTTCTGTCTCCCCATTAAAATATGGCAAGAAATTCCTTTTGGTCCATTTTACTTCACTTAGTTATTCTAAAACCTATAAAAGTATCCAAAGCATAGTGTATAATCAGCAATCATCTGTTGGGTTGAGTTTTAAAGTAAAAACATCCAATGGAAATTTAGTAGTTGTGTCCCTTTTCATGCCGCTTCATAGTAATTATCCGAAGAAGATAATTCAGAAAATAATCTAAATTTTATTGAAGACTTTGTTATTCCTTTTTTCAAAAAAATTTTCTAAGTTGAGAATTTGGTCATGTATTTAAAATGTGTTTGATTTCCTGTGTACATAATGTTTGGGAGTCAGGGAAAGGAGATCATGAAAATATTAAATTGTTGGGGAAGATCTGACCACAAAACTTATTTGTAATAGGTATTTGAGAAGCAGCAATATGTGGAGTATATCTTCATGGTGGTTTTCAAATTAGGAGAGCTAGAGAATGAATTAGGAAATGAAGATGTCTAATGTCATTTTATCTATCATCTCCATAATTTTTCTTGAGAAAACTTTGACTGTGATCATCCTCATTGACTCAAGGGTTAGAATATCTAACACTTTTCTTTTAAGATTATGTCACAATTATAAAATGTCATTAATTTAACTTAAAAGTTTTTTTCAAAATCTTTACATTAAATTATTCTGGAGTGTCCTATTTATTCCACAATTATATAATGCGAAAAGAATAAGATCTCACTGGAAAATACTTTTCAACTCTAAATAGGATAGTATTTAACTTAAATGCAAGAGTTATTTGATATTCTAAATAAAAAGTAAAGTTGTTTTAGGGTCCTAACTCTCTATATGTGAAAATAGAGGTGAATAATAGTACTTTAACAATTTTAATAGAATTTCTTCCACTTGTATTTCTTTAGTGGCATATTTTTCCCATACCCTCTTGGTAAAATATGGGATAATCATCATTTGCTATTTCTTTGGAATATTGGTTGGACAAGTTCTAAATAGGATAGCCACATTTAACCATATATAATTAGATCTTATGCATTCTAAAAAATTTGTTGGAAACCAAGCTACTTAACTAGCATGTGGTTAGCCGGGTTGATTCATAAATAAAGATACTGTTTGGCAACCACTGAGGCATTGTGGTCTGGGGATTGTTGCTTTGGCTTTGGTTCTCCATTCCTAACCTCTTGGAGAAGTGTCTACATTCTGTGATTATACTTTCATCTCTACACCAAGCTATGGCTTATATTTTAAATTTCAATTTCTGGAATACTTTTGGGTTATCTTTTTCAAGATTCGCCTTGAGAGCCCTGTGTTTTATTGCCAATTATATAGATTTCCTAAACTGTAATCTGAAAGGAAAGCAAAAAATTCTAAAAACATTAACCATAATAAATAGGTTTTATAAAAGTTTTAAATCCCACTATAGTTAATCAGTTTGAACAAGACATTTAGGTTGTAAATAGCATTTTAAAGTAAACAGAGCTATATACAAAGTGACAGTTAGAATTACACTTTTTGCTTCTGTGTGTGAGGAAACTAATGTACCAAAAAAAGTGCCTACTATTTAAAGATGTCTTGCTCCAGACATATTTAACAACTGAGATTTACAATGGGTAGACCACTGAAGTGTCTCATCATTAAATTATGTACCATATATTAGAAACAGATGTACTCCTGGAAGTCTTGCATGACAACATTGTTTTGTAATTTTTCCATTAAGACATTGTTAAAACTGAAAACAAAACTGAACTTGTAGGTCAGCTATCTTACTTTCATCATGGAGAAGGAGAGTGGTGAGTTTTGAGAAGGCCTAGTGGTTTTCATTGACAATTTTGATATAAATTTGAAATGCTATCACATATTTGAAATCCATCACATTATTTTTCTCCAAAGCTAAGGAATGCAAAAAAAATTATTCATTTTAAATATTGTACTCAGGCTTTAAAGTATTCAGATTTAAGCAGAGCAATGCCATAAGCTACTTCTTGTGACTAATATTGAATCACAAGAGAAATCTTACAAAACAAAAAAATAGAACTAGAAAAATGTTATACCCATTCTTTCTACCCATTTTATCAGTGAATAAAATAGCTGTGTAACTCTCTGAAAAAGAATTGTATAAAACAATATTTAAATTAAAGTGAAATTTCAATCAGGCATATTTATTCAGGTGGAATTGAACAAAATACATGTATAAAAAAGAAGGATCATTGCCCTGAATACTACTGCCATGGTTCACATCAGACCTTTGAAACTGTTATTATAAATTCTATTAATCATAAAAGTGATCTCCTGGTGTTTAAAAAAAAGTTGAAATTAATTTTAATTTTTGTTGAGCGATTTCATCTGCAACTTCTTTATAGAGAGATTTTACATTCTGATTATTTCATTTGCGGCTTCTAAGATGTAGAACACAACTCAGTAGTGTGTATGGAATTTAAAAAGCTCTAAAAGCTGAAGTTTAAAATTTATTGACCACTTTTCTAAGAAGAATTTTAAAACAGAAGAGACACCAATTGTATAAAAATTCATTTACACCTACTCGTTCACATGATACATAATGAAAATTAATTTGAGAAAGATTCTCAAATTCAGATGATATGTATGAGAATTCTTTTTTGAAAACTTCTTGTCTTCAAAAGCTTTGGTAATTACAACTTACAAAACAAGTCAGGCTATGCTAGATAAAATTTTAAAAAATTGCAAATTTTATTTTATAAAACATACATTGGAGACTTCTATATGAAGTTAAATGCCTTTTAAAAATTAACAAGCCAAATAATTTACTGAATCAAGGGGAATATAAATTGCAAATTTGCTTCATCTATGGTTCTCATTCTTAAATGTTAAATATATATATGTTTTCCTATTATTTTAAATCATGGGCTACATAACTTTTTGTCAACTATTTATTTCATATGGATTTCTTCACTAGGACTTTTCTATTTCAAAAAAATAAACATCAGCAACAACAACAACACAAAACAAATCTTCTACATTGTTCTATACCCACAGTTCAGATTCTTGCACCGAGATATATGCAAAAACACAGAGACATCAGTTTTCACTGAAAAGTTGATAGATTCCAAAGTGGGCCCAGGTGACCGATTCTTCCTTAGCTACTGCCCAATTTTAAATCATTGAGCAAAAAATATTTTTTAAATTAATTTCTTGCTCCTTATAAACACAAATTAGAACAGTGCAAGCCTAGGAAAAATAACCCCAGGTTATATTTTGCTAATCATAATTTCGAAATAATGTCAAATGAAAAAAACTTTTTTATCTATTCAGTTAGTATATAGTCTTTAGTTTATAGTTGTCCCAACTTTTTTGAATGACTGCAATTTCATTAGTTAAAAATACCGTTATACATGAGGGAACACATGCATGATATATTATGAAGGACATGTTTAAAGTATTGCGATTTTTTTACATGAATTAGAAATGATGACATAGTTTTATGTTTTGAAGTCATCAGTCTTCATGAATTAGTTTATAAATAATGTGGTTGAAATAAAGCCTCAAACTTATATTTCCAATACATTTTCCCCATGATTTTTACATCTGGGGAAATATTAAGCAAAACTAAATCTTTAAATTTTAGTTATATGTACTTTATTCACAAAAAATAGATTTATAGATTTATAGGTCTTTTTTTTTCTTTCATTTTAGTCTCACAAATCTTTTGAGTTTTTATTTATGTCTTTGTTTGCTTGGAGAGGGCTCTAAGTCCAAATTTTTTGTAGAAATTGGAAATTGTGCTTTGCTAACTAGAAACAATATATATATAAAAAAATCTATCTACTTGGTTTGAATCAAATCCCCAAACCTATGAGATTCAGTAGTTTCTCACATTAGCAAACTATGTTCCCACCTACCAAAGATGAAAAATGGGCCAATAAGTAGCTTTAGGATATTTGTCAGAGATTTACATAAAAATCAAATGTGATCTCTCTTTAATTATACTTATTATAGAAAGCACAACCATGTTAGATTTCAAACTTAATTAGTTTTTGGTGCAGTCATTAATTGTTCATAATTAAAATCTTACAGAAAGCCCACCTATGATGAGCAATCAAATATTTGTGGTCTTAATTGGTAAACTATGCCAATTCCATGAAAATCATATTATCATAGTTAGGTCCAGTCTAACCACATAGAGCTCCTTCTCTATCCATAATTACATAATTAGATTATTTTTATCTTAAAGCATACCTTAAGGAACATTTTCTCTATGGTATATTATTAAAGAATCATGCCTTCTTAAAATCTCTTTGCAAGCCAAGAAATCCATATGTTATGCATTATAGAAAAAAGGTTTCCATGAGGAAATTAATGCTCAGCTTTGAACCAAGGTCCAGGAACTGTATTACAGACTGCCAGTGATTTTTAGAGCAAAGGGAATACAGTTGCAAAGCAAACTTTACTAAGATAATCGATGAGAAATGATATTGAATGTTAAAGAAAGTTATTACTCTCAATGCCAAACCTGTCTCTCTCAAGAGATGAAGAATTAGGCATTTGAGATAAGATTTAAAAAAAACAAAAACAAAAAACCATTCTCTCTATATAGAACTCACCTGGTCTGGTGGGCTGAGGGAAAGAGATAGTCTTGATCTGTAATAAGTCTAGTTTGTCTCTATATTTGAATATTAATATATAAATTATCTTTCATCCTCACTCACTATTTTACATATGACAAGTAGATAGTATAAACACCTGAATAATAAGCAAGAATACAGGATTTGATAGCTATAACTATGAATTCTGGTAAATTACTTATATTTCTCTATTATTCATTATACTAGAAATGTCAATATGCCTACCTCATGCTTGATACACTAATAATGAGTAACAAAGATATGGCTCAGGGTAAGGACAGAATGCCTAATAAAATGGAAACATGTGATATGATAATCTCACTTAACCAAACAGATAATATTAATGAATGGGAAGTGATAAATAATTTTGAGTATATTTATTTTATTTTCTGTGGACTTGATGGATAAAACGAGCTTGAATAAAGAAAGCTTCTCTTGAGACTAATCAAACATAGACGAATGTTTATTTCAAGTCTTATCTAAATTTACCTGAATCTGAATTATGTATGCAATTTTTTTTAACCACAGAATGCTGTTTTATGCTGATCTGCAATGGATCCTTGAAATATGAGATGTGTTATTTGTCCTTCCTCTCTTCCCAGTATCCAAACCCAATGATAACACAGTGAAAAGTATATTATTAAATTTGTTCTTAGTTCAGGCTGCAATGTTACAAGGCTTTGGAATTTCTCACAAAACTTTTCTTTTCCAAGATGGGATTAGACTCTGTATTTGATTGAGTTGGAATAAGTTTCAGTTTCCTATATCTGAAGTACAAGATTACTGTTTTGTAACTGTTGTATCATGTTTTTCTTCCTGTAGTATATTTTCTGTCACTGGCTTTATTATTCTTCCACAATGCTAAATTTGAACATGAACATTTAAGTATACCACAAAAGTATCCTAGGTAAACTGGATTTGGTTTTTAGTAGTCTTTTCACTCCAAGAAAATCTGTGGGTTCATTATGCAAATTTGACTACCCCCAGTCCAACAACAAAGAGCTTTCTATAAATCACAAAAAAAATAATTCTCATAACTAAACTAAAAATTTTGAATAAGACTCAGTACCTGTTTTTAAGTAGTTTCCTATGATTAAACTTCATTTAGGATTGTGCACCTTGACATAGTAACTGGATTGGAAAGGGGGAGGTTTGGTGATTTAATGATACTTTGCCTCAGTTGTTTTCTATGTTCTAGATAACAGGTAGGAAAAAAAACCTGAAATATTTTGAACCTTACATTTACACATTTTTTATCATGGAGTAGGTAATTATAAAATTCAACCCTAATTTTATAGTTGTTTAATATGCCATAACTCATAAAAATGAAATAATTTAGCTGCTTTTTTTGTTTATATTTTTCTTCATATCATTGAATAGTAAAGCCTAACAAATGACTAGTACCTTCTGTTTGCTTTGGTGATGATTTGGTGAGATTTGACCTATTACATAAACTATTAAACAAAAAAGAGTTGTATTTCAAACTAGGCAATATATAATTCTTATTTTCAAAAGGAAATAAAGATACACACACATGCACATTTCTAGAATTCTCCAATTTTCTAAGAAAACCAAGGAGAAATGTTTTAATCACAGATCGGTAGCTAACTCCTTAGTTCTATTGTGTAGAAATCATAATAAGTAGATTAATATTGGATAATTATTTTAATGATTTTATCAATAAAGACAAACACTATTGGTATTTAGACAATGAATAAAAATGGGTTGAAAAAAGAATTATTTATGTAGGTTATGAACAATTATCAGACAATTTCAGTTTCCAAGTAATATTTTCTTAAATTAATAGAGTGACGAATCACACATCTAGATGTTTATTGTGGATAAAGCCAGAGATATCTTCATAGGCCCATGCAGAGCTAATGGCTGTAAGAATAGACCTAACTAGAAACAAATAAATAAAATGTGCCATAGATTGTCCGGACATTGGAATTCTAGCAGCACAAGATAGTGATTTCTAAGAAAACACATGAGTGACCACTACCATTACCCAGCTTAATTATTGGAGACATAGAACTAGGGTAGGGTACCCAAACAAAGACAAGTAATTATACAGAGTTAAGGTAGTAGAGATAAGAGCTCTGAAAGGCTTTTGGGCAGAATATGAGAGCAGAGAGAGTTGCATAATGAGAATTATCCAGAGAACTTCAAAAGAGTCACCTGGAGTTTTTGAACACTAATCTACTCATGGGTAAAATTCCATGAAGTTAGAGAAAGAACATGGGAATTCAGACAAGTAAGGATTTTTTGAAGTTCACATGGGATGAAAGTAATCTATTCTTAAAAGCCACAGTGGAGAGACCTCATGAAACATGAAAGAATTGGGTAGAGTACTTTGAGATTTCAGGCCTTACTAGTTAAGGTGAATTAGTCTTAAAATCAAGATTTCTCTAGACACCTTAAATAAATTTAAAAGAAAGACTTAAAAGAATCAATATGACCCACATATAACTTAACTATCAGCCAGATCAAAGTACAATGCTCTTTAAAAGAATGCAATGACATTCTTCACAGAATAATAAGAAATATACCACGTCCAGCATCCAGTCAAGAATTACTAGGCAAAGAAGCAGAAAAATATAAATTTTCATCAGCAATTTTTCAGCAATTGAAACCATAATTGGTGAATTGTTTGCACTAACTTGACGGAAACTCCAGGCAGGCCCAATCTTGAAAGGTACTCCATGCTCATGAAGATTTTACCTCTGATAGTTCCACCAGGTTCTCCAGATGAAAATAGAGAAAAATTCTCTCATGACTCTCACACTTGAAGGGAAAGTTAACATTCTGAGATATTCCCAGAGCTTTCTATTCTCTTTAACAAAGGCATGCCCTCAAAAGAAACTATTTTACCAAAGCCTAAATGACTTGGGTTTCACTAGAGCCTAACTGACTGAGAGGAAAGGAAATAGTAAACTCAAGCTGTTGATGTGGGGAAAGAAAATACCCAACTTCAGATTCCCCTAGTCATTGTGTTTTCCCCAAGGTAAGGGCACTAGAAAAAGAGCAGATTAAATCCAACGTAAGAAGAAAAGTAATAATAAAAATTAAGAGTAGAAATTAATCAAAATTTAAAACAGAAAATCTTTAGAGATCATCAACAAAACCAAAAGCTGGATTTTTGAAAATATCAATAAGATTATTAAACCTCTAGCCAAGTTAACTGAGAAAAATAGTGAGAACTCACATTTACTAATATCAGAAAAGAAAGAGGCCATAACTACTGAACCCATATATTATTGAAAAGATAATAAAGGGATATTATGAACAACTAACTCTATGTACAAATTTGATTGCCTAGATAAAATGAATCAATTCTTTAAAAGACATAGTAGCAAAATTCACACATGGAGAAATAGATCATCTGAATAGGGTTATATCTATTAAAGAAATAGAATCATTATTAATAAGCTACCAAAGCAGAAATCATCAAGCCCAGATAGATTCACTGGTAAATTCCAGCAAATATTAAAAAAGAAATTTTTACCAATTCTCTAAAATCTCTTTAAAAAATTATGAAAAGGGGTAAATATTCTCTAACTCATTCTATGAGGTCAGCAATACCTAAATACCAAAACCAGTCAAAGACATCACAAGAAAGGAAACAAATACAATGACAAACCAAAGATACCTATAAACATAGATGCAAAAACTTCACCAAACACTGAATCAAATTCCACAATGTATAAAAATTCAACGATGTAAAAAAAGAATTATGAACAAAATCAAGTAAGAACTATTCCTGATATGCATTACTAGTTCAATATCCAGAGATCAATTAATGTAATCCATCATGACAACAGGTTAAAAAAGAGAAATCTTATATGATTGTATCAAGACATGTGAAGAAGCAGTTAAAATCTAACACTCATTCTTGTTAAAAAGTCTCAAAAAACTAGAAGTAGAGGAGATATTTTTGAACTCAACACAAAGCATCTACATGAAGCCTACAATTATCAAACCCAATAGTGAGAAACTAGAATAATTCCTGCTAATTTCAGCCAAAAGACAGAGATGTTCCCTCTCACCACTCCTGTTGTACCAGAAGTCCTAGCTAATAAAATAACCCCAGAAAAGGAAATAAATGGTATACACATAGGGAGAGAAGAAATAAAATTGTCTTTGTTCTTAGATAATATGGTTGTCTATACAGAAAATTCCAAAGAATTAACAAAAGTACTTTAGGAACTAAAAAGTGACTGTAGAAAGTGTGTGGGAACCAGGTTTAATATATAAAAGTCAATTGCCTTCTTATTCAGCAGCAATGAACAGATGCAATTTGAAATTATAAATAAATACCATTTAAATTAACACAAAAAATTAAATACAGGTATAAATTTAACAAAAGAAGTGCAAGATTTATAACAGGGAAGCTTGAAACTCATAAATAAATTATGGAATAACTAAATAAATGGAGAGATATTCCATGTTAACAAATATGAAGACTCAATATTGTCATGATGTTAACACCTTTCCAAATGGAAATGAAAATAGGTGGAGAAATATAAAGAACATGTTTTCCCTCTTCAAAACTATCCATAGAAGATAATATTTTTATTATTAATAAATATACTTAATATTTATTATTTAAAAACAACAATAATAATGCTCAGTGAGGTTTGTAGTGTTGGTAGAAATAAATTATATGACAATGAGAGCACCAGGAGGAAAAGTAGATATGGAGATAAACACTTAGAAGGTTCTTATGCTATATTTGAAGTGATAATATTATCTTAATGTAGATTCTAAAGATGTATATGGTAAACTTTAGAGCAACCATTAAAAATAAAACAATGAGGTATGTATGACTAACAGTAAAGATATGATAGAATGATAAAGTAAAACTCATAAACTCAGTAATATTAAAAAATGCAGAAATATTGGAGAATGAAAATAAAGAATACATGAAACAAACAAAAATAGCAACATGATAGATTTCATTTCAACATCATTGATAGCCACATTGAATATATTGTGCTGTCCAATGATATGTGGTAGGCCAAATTGAAATGTGATATAAATCTAAAATATACACTGAATTTTAAATATATTTAATATGAATTTAAATAATGTAAAACATTTTATTAATATTTCCATTGATTATATGTTTAAATGATATTTTAACTATATTTGGATAAATAAAATAACATATTACAATAACATTTTAACCATTCTTGATGTATCTATTAAAAATGTTTTGAATTACATGTGTAACTATACTTGTGGCTCACATTTTATTTTTATTGGATAAAACCAATCCAGGTTTTTCAATAAAAGTAATCATTATCAAATTGGATGAAAAACAAAACATATATTTGTTTTCTACAGGAAACCCATTTTAAGTATAAAGACACAAATTAAAAGTTAAAGAATGGAAAAAGTTATAACATGAGAACACTACTTAAATGAAAGCTAGAGTACTAAAATTATATTAGACAAAGTAGACTTTAGAACAATGAAAAAAGCCAGGACCAAGACCAAGAGAGACATTATAGAATAATAAAGAGGTCAATTCATCAAAAAGCTATACTTATGTTTGATGCAACCAATAAGGGAACTTCAAAATACCTGAATAAAAATTAATATCAGACTGGCATCTTAAGAAATGCTAAATAAAGCTAAAACAATGTATTCAGGCTGAAGGGAAATGATACCAGATACAAATTAGATCCTCTGAAAGAAATGATATAAGTATCTGGATAAATACAAAACACTGTTTCTATTTTCTAATTAAGAAAGAAAAAATATATATATTATAAAGTCTGTTTAAAACAAAAGTTATACCTTATTTTATTAGATTTATAACCTATACAGATGTAATATAGATGAAACTTTTAGATAAATGATGGGGGTCTAGTAAATGAGCCATTCTATACAATTGCACTGTTTCTACAGTGTATGTGAAATTGGTTATGAAAAACTAAATATATGCAGTGAAATCTCTAGAGTAAAAGTGCAAAAAAGCTTAGAGCCTATAGATAAAATAAAATTTTGAAAATACTCAATCCAACAAACAAGAAAAGAAAGAGTAACAAAAACAAGGGGACAAATGAAAAACTACAATACAATGGCAGATCTAAGTTGAGCCATGTCAATAATTATATTAAATGTTAGGAAGCTAAACACTCAATGTACAAATTTAACCCAAATGGATAAAAGTAAGATCCAACTATGTACTTTCTAACAGAGATGTAGTTTAAATAAAAATACTTAGAAAAATGTAGAGATTCCAAGATAAAGAAGCATGACCCTATTAATAAGAGATGTACTTAAAACTAAAAGACACAGATAAATTTAAAGTAAATGAAGATAAAAAATATGTACAATACGAAGAGCAAGCAAAAAAAGGTAGAGTGATTATTAATAATAATGAATATTAATATCTATTAACATTTCAAAACAGTATCACTAAAAATAGATAATTTCATAATGATAAAAGTCATTTCATTAGGACCATTTATTAATCATAACTATGTGTGCACTTAAGAATAGAGCTCAAAATACATAAGGTAAAAATGGACAGAATTAAACAAACAGATAATTAGAAAATAAAATAGATTTTAATAGAGGGATTTTCTCCTTTTTCAGAAATTAATAGAAAAACTAAATTAAAAAAAATTAGTAAAGTTACGGACGATCTGAACAACACTGTCAACCACCTTGACCTGACTGACACTGATAGAACGCTACATCTGTCATAGAAAACAGTCTTTCAAATGTACATGATACATTCACCAAGATAGATCACGTTCTGTGCACAAAATAAGTCTTAATAGATTAAAAAAAATTGAAATCATATCAGACAAATAGTAAACTTCTTTTAAACCAAGACTATATCTCTTTTTCTTGCTATTTTCTCTGACCACAATAAAATTAAATTGGAAATAAATAACAACAAAATGTCTAGAAAAACCTTGAACATTTGGAAATTAAATAAACCCCCTGTAAAATAATCTTTGGGCCAGAGAAGAAATTACAAAAAAATAAGGACATATATTAATATCGGTTTCCTTTTTCCTTCTCCAATTCCAACCCACTGGGCACGCTTTCAATTTGGGGCCTTTGAATTAGCCTTTAATTGGCCCTCTGCCTAAGACACTCCTCCAATAATCTTCCACATAGCTTTGTCCCCTCGCTTCCTTTAGGAGTTTACTCAATTCTTATCTCATTAAAACTTTCTCTGGCAACAATATTTCAAACTGAATCCCAAATATTTCCTACTCCCTTCCCCAGTTTTATTACTCTGTGTCACTTAAGAGTGTCTAACATATTATATATTGTTTTTTCTTGTCCTATGAAGCTTCATGAGAGCAGAGGATTTTGTTTCCTTTTCTGATGTATCCTTTGACTTCTTGTAGACATTTAATAAGGGACTAAATACAGATATAAGAACAAAATGTACACCATTATATTAAGAGAATATTATTGAGTTCTGGGAGTATATACAGTTTAAAATTTTATTTTTTATTTCTGCTTATGTGCATTTTCCAATTCTTCTATATTAGTCATGAATCTCTTGTGCATTTTTTTAAGAATAAAAATCTTGTTCAGAAATGGCTAGTGACATATTTCCCAGAGCTAAACTTTGAAATACTTTATATTTCTGAGCACTTAACATGTAGAAGGGAGAGGAGCAGGAGGTATACACTTCCAGAGAATCTCAAATTTCAAGACATGATGTCATCATTTTTGTCCCCAACAAAAACATTTTCTACACATGGTGTGATATGTATGTATGTGTGTTTGTGTGTGTGTGTGTGTGTGTGTGTGTATCTATATCTATATCATCTATTTCTATCTATATCTATATCTATCTATATCTATATCTATATCTATATCTATATCTATCTATATCTATCTATCATCTATATTTATCATCTATATAATCTATATCTATATCATCTATATCATCTATATCTATATCTATATCATCTATATCTATCTATATCTATATCTATATCTATATATATAAAACATAAAAATGTAAGATTTCAAAATTTGTTAGTCAGTGCATATAAAATATTTTATTTTAGTTTCAAATTACACTATCAACTTCATTTGTCTTACAAATGAATTTATCTTACAATGTGCAAGCATGTATAACTATTACTTGTGTCTAACTTTCTTTTGTTCAGGCCACTCCTATTATTTGGTAGTCAAAAGGGTTAGACAGTATCCACAACATTATAATTACCTTGTTATTCTATAAATTGCAAACTTTTAAACTTGTGTCCTTGTGTTATGAAGAATCATCAATACACCTGACTTCCTACTCAGAACTTCAAAATTTAAGCTCAAATCTGATTCAGCTCTAAAGAATCTAAGGTATAAAATAATTCAATATATGCATGTAGAGATGAATATATAAAAGGGAAAATGAAATTAATCCTCAAAAAAATTGGTGCTTTAATTTTTATGATAGATAATAAGCAGAAGTAAAGACAGTATCTTTTTATATTAAATTTCAAGAATTAGATTTACTTTTCTTTTTTGATTTCTTTGTAAAAAACTATTTTTTATTTTTTTCTTTAAAAATGAACATTCAGAATAAGGGCAAAATGAATAGCAAATATGTGACATTAAGCTTCATTGTAAACCAAGTCAACACTACCTTTGCTTCACCATCTTATTTAAAGGTTAATGGCAAAAAAAAAAAAATCAGTGGTTAAAACTGACAGTATATTTTAAAAATTAAAATTACTGGAAAACATTTGAAATTCACAATTTTTCAATTCACAATTTTTCAGGCATGGGAAATGTAACTTTGTTTTATGTCTCATTAGTTCAGCTAGATGGAGTGTTTGACTTTTACTGCTTAAGTCTTGGATATACTTGGTGGTTGCAATGCACCATGAACATTTTATATAGAAAAAATTATTCTTGTACAATGGTCAGTATTATATAGCATTTGGATAGACAGACAATGATAAAAATATATTTCTCAAAACATCATCAATTCATCATAATGCCCCAAATAATTATAATGGAGTTAGCAATCTGTGTTGATAAGTCATTCCAACACTTCCACAATTTTCTTGTGATATGATTTTTTCCCATCTTGCCTGTATCACTGGTGTGAATGTCCCCTCTCTCTTTCTCCTCCAACCACTTCTCCCTCCTTTCCCTCTTGAAAATTAGCACAGTTGGTTGGAGTTTTTTTGTAGAAATTTCCTGTTGCCAGTACAGAATCTGGCATTATTTCTGACAGTTATTTTAACTGGATTCAACCCAAACATGTTAGAGAACTGAAGTTAATTGATTGTGTTGTCTATTTCAATAAAACAGTCACCACAGCCAAGCCAACATAAATAGGCTATAACAGTAATGGCCAATTTAAAGGTTCATTAACAAATAACAAGTGGTGGTACTGTAATTCCCAACCTTTCATCACTCAAATATTTAACAGCAGGCATTAAAGATACCAGAAAGAGACTATATAACACTAAACAGACTGAAGTGGATCTGATTATTTACTTATTATTGTAAACATCCAAAAATGAATTAAATTCTAGCCGCCCTGTATTTTCAGATTAAATTGTACCCACAAATTATCGTAATATTTGGGGTTTTCTTTTTTGTCAACTTTTTTCTTTTGTCTTTTCTGACAAACACACCTTTCTGATTATTTACCCTCTTTCATGGTTCTCTTCCTCTAATTGTTTCACATGTTTGATATAGTTTGAAGTGGATTTGGAGCCTCATCTTTTATTTCACTTGTTCATACGGCAATGACTGAAAGATGTAGAAGAAACAATAATGACAGGAGTATTCTAGTTGGGGTTTGTTTCTGCCCCTCCCCCTGGGAAGAAAAGAAGCCACAGCTATTTTGATCTTCATCTTTGCAAAATACTTGATTGTAACTTGTATACAGAACAACAAAGAAAAATTAAAATGACAAATTGGGAAAAGTTATTCACAAAACTCTATAGATTAATAATATTAATCACTCTTCTATTAGTTTTATGAATTACTTTTTACAATTTGATTAATATATTAATTCATTTACTAAAGAGATTTAGCTCTTTAAATGGTAACACTAATACTGTAAAAGTTAAAACATGAGCCGTTCATAAAAATTATAGATGGAGAAATACAAATGATCAATAAGCATAGGAACAAATCTTCATCCTCATCTATGCCTTCATTTATAGTAATAATTAAAAAGAACAAGACGCAAGTTTTCAGTCATTCTTTGAGTAATGAAATTTGAGAGATAGTACTGTGCTGTTGAGGGTGAAGTGAGACAGGAAAAGTAAGGGAGGATGGTATCCAGGGCCACTGGAATATTTGTGTCTCTTCTCTTTACACTTTGCTTCAAAGAACTAAACTTTATAAAATGGGAATGAGATGACCACGTTTGTAAACAATTGTTTGACGCACAAATAAGTACAATACTTTGTAAATCAATTTGGTAATGTACTATGATAATTTTTAAAATGTTCAAACCAACTCTTACATTCTATTGTGAGGAAACAATCACATGTGTAGATGACAACATAACTAATAATAAATTCATTATATAATATTTAGTAGTGAAAAATCAGATCTAATGTATATACCCTAAAGTACAGCTTAGAAGATCATGACATCTTTGTGATGAACTATCATGCAACCACTAAAATCATATTTTCAGACAGTACCTCTTAACATGGGAAAATCATTGTGTCGAGTGTTTGTTGTTAAAATCAAGAGGCAAAATGATGTATAAACATGACTTTATTGAAAGCCATGTATAATGCATACATATTTATATAATTATATATTTTATTCATATATTTATTTTTATGTTTCTATATTCATATTTAAGGATGAAAGGAAATTATAATCTCTATCTCTGGATATATTAGTCTTCTAGGGCTGCTATAACAAAGTACCATAAACTGGGTGGATTAAACAAGAGGAATTTGTTTCCCACAGTTCTGGAGGCTGGAAGTTGGAGATAGGGTACTAAGAGAGTAGATGTCTGATGAGAACTCTCTCTTTGGATTGCAGATGACTATTGTCTCACTGTGTCTTCACTAGGAGGAGAGAAAAGTTCTGGTTTCTCTTCCTCTTCTTTTAAGGACATTGATTTCATCATGGGGGTCTCACTCTTATGACCTCATCCAAACCTAATTACCTCCTAGCAACCACACCTCCAAATATTATCACATTGGGGGTCAGGGTTTTAGTACAAGAATTTTGGAGAGACATATTCTGTCAATAATACTGAGTGATTATTTTACCAGTAGCTTATAAATTCTCCTTTTAAAAAGGTAATTACTGCTAAGCATTTTCCAAGTATTCTAAACAGATAAATTTTATAATTAAACAATACCAATAACAATTTAAAAAATAAGATTCTAAATGGGCTGTGATAAATCTGGTTTCATTTTAAATTTCTGAGCATTTTATAAACTTTCCTGATCACCTTTCATATTCAGGAGCTCTTTGAGATCAAAATGTGACAGTAACTATGAATTCCATTTCTTATATATGCACATTGGTACTTCAAATAAGTATACTATTTTAATCAGGGTACCTAGTCACTCTAGAGCAAAATTAGGAAATGATAAATATTTTTAAATTCTCAGTGTTGCATACACTCTAGCAATCTGCACTCCCAATAAAGAGTTATGTTTCCAATAAAATACCTTGAAAGAAAATCCACAGCAAAGAAAGATTAGGCTTTTTCTTCATATGTTAATTAGTCTAATAAGGAAGTGCTAATGAGAAAACAGTGCCAACCTTAGGTACCACATGTAGACAAGAATGAGATTGCCATGATTACATCCTTAAAACTTCATAGACAAATTACAATTTTTCTAATGCATTGCAAACAAAATCTAAAATCAAACAAACAAACAAACAGGAAGAAATAGAGAAAACAACTTATATCAGGCTTAAGCCACAATCCAAAAGTTTATCTTGTTGGGAGAAGACCTATATAAAACAAATTTCACTGGTGAATTTTCCATTTAATTAATTGCAAAATTATATGAGAACGTGTTTTGGACTCATTTAGCTGTTTTGTTTTTGCTGGCTTTATGAATGTTATTTGGAAATGTGTTAGTCTTAATTTGATATTAGAGTAATACTAGCCTCATAAAATCAGTCAGGAAGTGTTTCTTTCACTTCTATTTTCTAAAACTTTTTGTTCAGAATTATTGCCATTTCTTTCTTAAAGTTTGATAGAATTCACCAGAGAAATCATGTAATCTTGAATTTAATTTGTATAGAACTTTTTAAATAAAAATTAAATTGCTTTAATAGTTAAAATTTTAGATTTTTACAGAGAATTTGTCATGTCATCTACTTTGCCAAATATATTGTCCTATAGATTTTATAAGATCCTTATTATCAGATGAATGCCTGTAGGTTCTGTAGTCTTTCTATTTTATCCTTTCTATTTTATTCCTGGTATTTGATATTTCTGACTTTTCTATTTTTTTATTGATTAATCTAGCTAGATGTCTTTTAAAACATTTTTTTTTAAGAACAAGCTTAAGATTCTATTAATTTTCTCTACCTTAGGCTACTTCCTATTTTGTTGGCTATGCTCTTATCTTTTTTATTTTCTTCCTTCTACATAATTTTGGTTTACTTTATGCTTTATTGATAGTTTCTAAAGGAAGAACTTAAGATAATTTATTTTAGAACTTCCTTTTCAACATAAATTTATATTAAATCCATAAATTCCCCTGTATGAAATATTTTAGCTGTATCTTACAATAATTTTATTTAAAAAAAATTTTTTTAGTTCAAATTATTTTCTAATTTCCCTTGTGATTTTTTTCCTTTGACTCATGAATTATTCCAAAGCATTTTGCTTAATCTCCAACACTGGAGTATTCTTTCATATATCCTATAAATGTTCTTTTTCTGGTCCATTATGTAATCTGGGTTCTCTCATTTCATTTAGTCGTCATGTCCCTATGTTTTCTGACAGTTCCTCAGTTTTACTCAGAAATGTTTGAAAAAATACTAGGCAATTATTTTGTAGAATGTTCCAAAATTTTAATTTGTCTGATGTTTTCTCATAACTTAGATTGAAATTGTACATTTTTGGTAAGAATGCCACAGAATTTATATTATGCCCATTCAGTACATCATACAAGAAATTGCATGATGTTGATTTAACTTATTACTAGAGATGTTTAATTTTATCGCTTGGTTAAGGTGGAATCTCCATTGTAGCGTTACCATTTTATAGCGAAATATCTTGTGGGCAGATACTTTGACACAATGCAAATATCTTGTTTCTTCACACGCCTTCACCAATAATTTTAGCATCCATCAAAGATCCTTCCTTGTAACAATTATTACTGTGAGACTAGCAAACTAGTGATTTTATATTTTATTAATTCCTTCTATATTTAATAATTAAAATTTTACTGTGTAGAAGAGCTCATCCTTCTCCTTCTGTTTATTTGTTCAATTATCTATATCAGTATGGATTCATGGATATTTTATCTTCTTTAGGTTATAATCTATCACTATTGTTATTTATTTTGTTACTCAAATTTCCCCAGATTTGTCTATACAAGCTCCTTCACATTGAGTTCTGTGTCCTTTCCATTTCTCTGTCGTATTTTGAACAGTTTCTTACTTTCTGGTACCACAAAATGTTCCAAGCTCATCTTGTATTCTCCTTGCCCCATTCCTGATGTCAAACATTTCTCCAAGAAGCCTTGCTTCCTTTAACTGAAGAATGATATTCTCATTCCTACTGGGCTGTAATTTTTTTCTAGTCCCTTTTGCTAAAAGAGCTAGGAAATATGTATGTATATGTATACTCACATTCATATATATCTGTGTTTTCACATTTATTCATCTGCCTATGTACTAAAAACAATGACCATACCAAGTTTTTATTCCAATCCAACACTAATTTTTTTCAGTCCAAAATTATTCACTCTAGACTTCCCCTTTCTCTAATTTGTAACTCTAGTCTCTGACTGTAGAAAACCTGCTTTCCTTATCCATAATATATTTACTTTTGCTCAGTCCTAGCATATACATAAATATATAATTTTGCAAATTCTATATTTTCAAAATCATACCTTTGTGAAAAACATGTCTGTAAAATGAAGTATAGTATTTATATACAGCTCTGTTCATTTTTAGCTACACACACACACACACACACACACACACACACACACACACTCATCCTTAGTCAAGTAGTGTTTTGATTTTTTACAAAATTACTTTGGTTGGCTTTTTTCTGCCCCAGTCATATCAGTGTGGTTTTGTTTATCATTTGTAATAGAGTTGAGTTCATTTGTTAGTTTTTATATTTTATTTTGTATTCCACACATCCTGGTAGATTTTAATTATTTATTTTGAGGATATGTGAAACATTATCATGTTTCTAAAAGACAGAGCTCAAACAATGCTCCAGAGAGCTTCACTGCTTCCTATCCTTTATATCATGTGTTCATTCTATCCTTTCTATATCATTTCCATACACCCTCTGTAAGTAAACAATCTCATTAGTTTCTAGATTATTTTTCCTGTATCCACTTTGCACAAAAGATCATACATATGTATTTTCTTAAATCTCATTCTTTCTTCTACAAAGTGTAGTAAACTATAGAAACTTTTACACTTCACTTTTATCACTTAATAGTTAATCACATTCAATGTAAAAATAAACTTACTTATAAGAGCTTTAATAACACCCTTATTTTGTATGATTCCTCTTTTCTGATTTTGTTTCTGTTTTCTGATTTACCTCTGATGGTGGTTCATGTTTTCTTGCTTCTTAATGTGTTTAGTACTTTCTTTTTCTTATGCTGGAATTGTGTCTGCATTGTTGTCATTTTCTTTTCATCTGGCAGGCAGTTTAAGTTTCTTGCAGATTTTCTTGATACCTTTAAGGCCTTCTTCAGCTTTGTTATGGTTGGCCTAGAATAGGCTTTACTCTCTGGGTGTAGCTTAGCTCTACTACTAAAGTATGACCTTGTGGGCTATCACCAGGGATTCTCCATGGCCAGATCAAATGTCTTTCTACTTTTTGTGAACTCTGAGAATTGTCCAGCTTACAAGCCTCATGGACTTGGAACTCAACACATGCACTGATTAATTTTCAGCAAAACACAAAAGTACCCCAAGCCTGTTTCAGAAGATTTTCCTCTTTATACTTCTCTCCTTTCTGGAACTGTTGCTGTGCATCCTTAGCTTGTGCCCCTACAGATTTCTCTGTCTTCAACTCAGCAAGACTCTTCCTTTGCCCATGATTCAAAAATTGCAATCAAGCAGAAAAGCGGGGTGATCAGATGCTGATCCTGTTTGTTTCCTTTCTCTCACGGTTGACTTTTTTGTTCTGTCTACTGAACAATGCCTGAAATCAATTAGTACATGTATTTTGTTCAGTTATTCAGTCGTTTACCTGAAAAAAGTAAGTTTGCATCAAGTTCGGGGCAGAGATTTGGCTATCTTTAGTTTTGGTATCAAACTATAAGCTGCACCCACTAGCTAGTATGCCTCCTTTGTGCAACATAAAAACAGCTGACCATTTTTTAAGGGAGTTAGTCAACATCTGCCAATTTGGGGAATAAATTACACGTGAATCTATGATGCCTGTGAGGTGAATAGTGCTCCTGGAGCTGTTCAAAATATAACTTACACAAGCATAAACTGTGGTTCTGGAAGAATTTTAGAAACAGAAAAATTGCTGCTACCACATCATGTAGAATTCTGTTTGCAGGATAAAGTGGGGACAGGTCTTACTTTTTTGTTACAGGCTATAATGTCTCAAGGGGATTCTTAAAGATATTGAAAACATGATGACTACAAAAAGAAAATAAAAATATAAATTAAAAAGTATGAGAAGCTAGTAAATATATACTTATGAAGAACACTTGTAAACTAGTAAAATGGTTGGATGCTGGAAACTAAACTACAGGGTGTGATGCAGTAAGGAAATTAGGGATCCTCAACAAGCATATAGTTAGACAATATATATGTACAAATATATCATGTATATGTGTATTATCTATCTACAGAATTATATGCAATAGGTTTTCATTGGGTCTTTTTTATTTAGGATAAGTCAGATTAAATAAGCAACAGAAACACTGCCTTAACTGGGAAAAAAAGGCACAAATCACATGGAAGTATATAAAATTATATGGAAGTATATAAGGAGAACCTGTCCTCTTGATACTCTTGGAGATGGTTGTCAGGTAAGATATGGGACTAAGACCTTTTGTATAGTTCTATTTTTAGCAACTTCTTGACTTAATGACTATGCACTTCAGTATGGAAGTTCTATAATGTCATCTAACAGATACTGACCTCCTACTAGACACCATGATATATAGTAGCATGACAAATAAAATAAATAAGACAGGATTCTTGTCTTTGGGCATTTTATAATATGTCAGGAGGAATAGACACAATACAATTAATTTCAATAGATGTGACAATTCTCCAAAGAGAAATATGTATAAAAGATGAAACTTTAATGAGTATGAATTGGAAAGAAGCATCCTCCCTGATCATTACAGCCTAGAAACCTCTCTTATTACTTATATATCTCCATACAACCACATATATACACATATACACACTTAAACTTTTATTTAGAGCAAAAATGTCTGAGTTCCTGTAAAATATTAATGAAACAGAAGTTGCATTAAAGTTTTTGCTTCAAACTAAAGATCCTTTATCATCAAATGTAGATATTCATTTTGTTCCAACAAATGTTATTTAATTTTAGTAATTACCATATTTCAAGTAACATTGCAAAACCAAGTGAAGCTTATTGAGATCCAGTGGAATGTTGTATTCGAAGGATTGAAACAATAGTTTCTTAGATAGTGATAGAAGTCCTTGCTGTGACCTGCCTCATACTATTACTAATAAAAAGAAGCAGTGTTTCCAAAAGAATTGCATCCATGGTTCCCATATGCATTCCACATTGATGTCCTACTTCTCCTTCTTTTGTTTCATTATAGGAAAAATGGGGCAGCTTGTTATACTGAGAAATAGAAGCGCAGATCCTATAGTATAATATCAGTGGAGAAGCTTTAGAACTATATTAGAATATAATTTCCTAAAAGGATAGTTTTCTCATTATATTTCTCTTCTATTGCTGCTGGAACAAATTACTACAATCTTAGTGACTTAAAACAACAGTATTATCTTACAGTTCTAAAGTTCAGACATCTGAAATGGCCTTGTGTAGCTAAAACCAAGGTGTCAGCAGGGTTTTCTGGAGACTCTAGGGAAGTATTTGGTTCCTTGCTGTTTCTAGCCTCCAGAGGCTGCCCACATTCTTTGGCTCAAGGTCTCTTTTTCACTTTAAAACCACTAGTCACATCAGTCTGAACTTTCCTTCAGTCATCATATCTCCTCCTCTGACTCTCCTCTTCTTTCACTTAAAAGGAACTTTGTAATTATTAATTACATTTTTTATTCACCTAAGTGACTTGGGCCCAGCTGTAAAATCTTTCTACCTTGTGGACAAAATCTTGTTGGCCATAAACATAATATTCGCAGGTCCCAGGAATCAGCAAGTCTCCTTCTTTGTGTGGATATTATTCTGCCTGCTATACCTAGAATGTGATAGGTTTTAAAAATTTTCCTATATTATTAATTTTGATGAGTTATATTAGTAGGCTAATAATATTTAAAAAGTTTATTTTGGATTTCTGTTTTAAATTTGGCTTAGAAAAAAGTTCAATATTCAAGGTAAATTTAATTGTAGAAAGTCTCTGAGATGATGAAATAACATCTCATGCTAAATTTGTTGCTGAGAATGCTTGGCAGCAAGGAGGCCTTGCATATTTAAAACATTTGAATTACATTTTTATAAAAGAATATGTCTAGTATTAGAAATTGTGCCTGCTTTCTCTGTACTCCTAGTGCAGTGTCTGTCTTTTAATTATTGCTTAGCATAGTGCCCACTGGGTCAAAAACTCCTTGTTGTTCATTATAGAACTTAATTGATTCTGTATTAGTGGCTGAACAGAGAATCAGAGAATTTTTGAGGACACGAAATTATTTAGCTCTGACAGTAGAACCAAAAAATAAACAAAAAACAAAAAACTGACATGTGCCTAAGCTACACAACCAATCTTGTTTAATGAATATCTCCTAGGTATCAGAATATGTATATGTAAGCAGCCATTTTGCTTAATTGCAGTGGAGTGTTTAAGTCAAAATAGTCAAATAGCCTAGGGTTCTAGTGTGTTTTTCTTTTGGTAAAACATTTCTGCCAGTGCAGAATCCTCAGATCTTGAGCAGAAACCCAGGGTCTTGAGCCTACCTCTGTCAAGAATCTTGTTTCCTGTCTTTTGCTCCCCTCAGCATTGACTTGGAATCTGGAGAGATAAATGCGTGTTGTGTTGTGCATTGTTGTGTTATGCTAAAATCCTCCACATCACTGGATGGTCTTAGACTTAATAGTGATGGGTATCAGCATTATTGAACCATGCCCTTGAAGACTGATCTTTCCATGTGAACTATTATGTTATGGTGTTGTCTTATTGAGGAGCAGGATAATGGGGTTTAAATAAGAAAATAATCATGTTTAATTTTTGTTTTCTGGAAGGAATCCTAAAGTATAGGTGAATATATCAAATAATGTATACAGATACTTTTATTTTAAATGTTCATGAGAAAAGTTAGCCAGCCCACTCCATGGCTCTCTATGCTTATTAATATGTGATTAATATATCATCACTCAATCATTTTATGGATACTTATTCACTTTTTTCTAGGGGCTAGAAGAGGCATCTTATGAAGAGAATAGAAATACAATTTGAAAATGATAAATACACTAGATAATTTACAAATTTTTTCTTATGCTTCATATCAGCAAAAATAACAAAGTATTTTAATGGCAGTGGGTCAAGTGGTTAGAATATCTTTATCTCACTCACAACAATTGAAAATAATTGAAACTTCATTGTCCTGTTTACTTGGTTATTGGTTCTGAAGGTAGCTTTTAAAAATGTTAGGAATATAATGACATGTTTATGTGTCCTGACTAAAGGACTATGCCCCCATCAGATGTTGAATTAAATAAGATAGCTCCCAAAAATTTCACCAGGAAGTGAAAAGCAAAGTATAATCACTGGAACCTATGAATATGTCACTGTACATTGAAAAGAGGAGATATAATTATGTTTAAGAACATTGAAATGAGGAGATTATCTCAGGTTACATAGCAGGCCCAATACATTCATAAGGGTCCTTAAAAATGGAAGAAGGACTAAGAGGAGAATAAAAGCAGGTTTGAGTTGATACAGGAAAGAAGGCCTCAACTTGCTATTGCTCATGAAAAGATGGAGAAAGGTGGTCATAAACCAAGGAATGTGGGCAGCCTCTAGAAGCTGAAAAAGACAGGAAATGAATTATTCTCTAGAGCATCCAGATGGAGTGCAGCCTTGCCAACTCCTTGATTTTATCTCGTAAGAACCTTATTTGACTTCTGACCTCCAGAACTACAAGACTGTAAGATGATAAATTTGTATTATTTTAAGCCACTAAATTTGTGGTGATTTGTTACAGAAGCAATAGAAAACTAATACACATGAAACAGAGTGTATTAGAATTATTATTGGCTTACATACTAGAGGCAGGTAAAATAATCTGTAGTTGAAAGTGAATTATAGAACCATCAATTTGTTAAAAGAGAAATAAAAAAGACTCTAAAACTTAATAGCTTTAATTTAAAAAAAATTTTTTGGAGAATTAAGAGACTCATATAAGCCAAGTTTTGAAACTAACTTAAATTTAGAAAGTTATGAATTTCTAACAGCATGAAAATATTTTGAAATTTCGACTCAGTTGTTTCTTACAAATGTTACTTACTGCTCTGAAGACAGTTATGTTACCAAATCTTTACATATAATTTTACAAACTAACATTTTCAGCTTTTCAATAAATCAAAACTGATCAATGAAATTTCTTTGACAATAAGCCATACTGTTTGTGTGTGTATATGCGTGTGTGTGTGTGTGTGTGTGTGTGTGTGTGTGTGTTAAGATTCAGCCTAGAAAGTGTATTCTGTACCTGCTCCTTTAATTTTTGTTGATTTCAGAAGCATTCTTGATTATACTTTGTGAAAATGAAAATTAAAGCTGGTACTTTTTGTCTGGTCTGGTTCATTTGTTGGCTTACACATACATGTTTTTACTTACCGAACTCATCGTCATTAGGAGAAGGTAGATCTTTTCTTTGAAAGTGTTGTATCCTTATTACACAGAAGTGATGTAAAGAATTTCTAGGAGACTATTTTAGGCACAGTACTGTAGTTCCAAGTACAATGTAAATAAATAGGTAAGTAAGTAAGTAAGTAAGTTAAATGAACAGAGAATATTCATGGTCTGAATCTCATTTTACCCTCTTCTTCTGGCTTAAAAGAAATACTTGAGTTTCAAGTTCTCACCATCATAACACTCTGATTTTATAATTTACCTGTCGGTTAGGAGTAAGAGACAATACATGTGTGCTATAGGGGTAGAAAGCCAGAAATGCATCATAAATTGTTATCATTGTCAAGGCTTTCAAGTGTTCTCAAAGTCAAGCTGAACTCAGACTTTATGTTTTCATTTCTTTATTGTTCTTGTGCCTTTGGGTTGTTCACATATAATACTTAGAGGGTCTTTGGCACAGGACAGAAAATAATGTTAAATAATCGATTAACTCAGGAGGTTAATCATGACCTGATTAGGGACTTTTTCATTTAGAGTTGATCTATTTCAGGCTCAGGTGGTTCTGCTGTGCAGACAATCTTACCTACACATATTTCAGAGTCAGTAACCATATCTGGATTTACTAGCTATTCTGAGGCAATAACTTATGTCAGCCATTCAGTCTATCATTATAATGACTGAGAATTGAAAAGCAAAAAGATTGACTCTTCATTTCACATATTTAGTTTCTGTGCAAGAGTATGGGGAATTGTGCCTACTTGCACTACACTATTCATTTCATGAATAAAACAATATGAGATCAAGCGTTTCAATTCTTCCAGTCAAAAATTCAGTTCTTTTCATTAGGATTATGGTATATTGCAAATATTTTAATGCATCTATGCAGGGAGAGTTATCTATCTAGAGTACAGAAAGGAAAAGCATGGTGTTTTGACTCCAGTATTGTTTCAAAGATTAGTTATCCTTACTGAGTTTGCTATAAACAAATTCTAAAATTTTATTATAATCATCTGCATTAATAAATTTCTAGAAATTTATACATATACTTATTTTGGTATTTCAGCCTTGCCCTCAGAGAAAATGGAAGTCTCAAGTGACACATTTTATCCTAAATATATTAAAGTTTGGCTAATCAGTCAGCAAATGTTGATTTCAAGCCCCCTAGTAGTTGTGAGTTGTGATTTTAAAAAAAGAAACATGGTCCATGTAATCAGGTTTATTTTTTTTAAAAAATTAAATGATCTGATAAAATTTCTAGTCAGAGAAGAATGCATTGCTATATTGCAAGAAACTATAATAAGTATAATAGGTATTCATGGGTGATATCTCGGACTGGGAGGATATTGTGTCACTTGAGCCTTGATAGATTTAAATAAAATAATAAGCATGTAGGAGAGAGGAAAGAACAAGAGAAAAACTATAAAATAAAAATGGACACAGCATGAACAATAATATTGGCCTGATGATAACTTTTAAATAATATGAGGAGTTAGAAAGGAATGAGAGAATAAAGAATCTTTGGTAGTAAAGACAGTGCTCCAGGATAAAAAGGGTTTATCAATGATTATTGAAAATATATTTTTAAAGAAAGGAATTGCATGACTTTTTGATAACACACCATGGTACTATCATTGTAGCAAAGATGACTCTAGCTGTGCAATTTCAGAAATACTGAAAAAAGCACCAAGGAGCTAATGATCATAAATTTCCTTTTTGGGTCCACATCTTATAGAGACTTGCTGAGTGTTAGAAAGCAAAGGTTTTTTTTTTTTTTTTTTTTTTTTTTTTTCAATTCAAATTCTCTATATCTAAAGCCACAATTTGCACATACTTATTGTATTGGGTGAGGGAGAAGCTTGGCCAAGGAGACAGCCTTTACAAATGGAGAGAGGAGCCATGCATTTAGTTTTATTAAGAGCCAAGCCTTGTAACAGGCATTTAACATGCAATAACTCAATCCACATAAAACATCTTTAAGTAGGTAGCACTGTCTCACATTGTATATTAGTCAGGGACTAGTCAGGGAAACAGAAACCACTCTAGGTACTTCAACTGAGAGAATTTAATCTAAGCAGCTGGTACACAGGTGTTGGGTAGCTGAATGAGAAAAAAGGAAAAAATATAAGTACCCAGGAAGCAAGTATCATCCTTAAGCTGGGGAAATAAAGGGAAGAAATTAAAAATATCGAGACATGAAAGCTCAAATTATGAGAGTTGAGAAGTTGGGTCTTGGATTTCTGAGGAGGAGTCACTGCCAGTCTGTCGCTGTTACCTCTGAAATACCACGGGCTTCATTCTGTGAGTGCCAACAAGAGCTGCAAATTGAGGGCAACTGTTGCTGCTGGGGAAAGAGTCGATGAGAATTGCAAGCAAAAGAAAAGAAAGAAGGTCTTTACCCTCTCTTTTTCTTCTGGATAACCCAACAAGAAGCCAGCTGGCAAGAAAGAAACAGCTGGCAGAGCCCCAGCGCTAGCCATGCAAAGCAGAATATAGCAAGGTGAATTAGGAGCTGAGAGACATGGCAAGTTAACCAACATAAGCATTTTACTCAGAATCTATGTGATACTCAGAAAAATTTAGCTACACTACTGGAGTCACATAATCAATAATACATGGCACAGTCATAACTCAAACTCCAGGTTGTTCCGTATAACAGTTGGCCTTGATGTTTGGAGCAATGTGACATCAGAATGTTATTTTTACCAGTGCTAAAAGTAGATTTCAGGCCCGCATCAGGCTACCTAGCAGCATCAGGATATGAGAGGTACCAGCATTGGCCAGACACCTCCATTCCAAAACCTTTTATTGTGCTGTCAGGTAAGAGGTATTACTAGGATCTGCAAAGACTTTTGCGGTTGTGTTTGTTTGGGAGAACAGTTTAGCTTGGCCCTGAGCCTGAATCAGAGATAGATTTGCTCACCTCCTCTGGGGTTCTTCTCCCACACCTAGAGTGGGACTTATTCATAAAACACTTCATATTCCATATGAAGTAGTCCTATATACCACACATAAAAATGATTTTGAGAATTATGTCTTACTAACTTCTAAGGAAATGCTCTGGCCAAATCGCTACAAGAATAGGCTGGTGTATTTTTATTCTGTTTTTGAGAGTCCCTAAGTACAACTAAATGAGCATGCATTTTGCTAATGGCCTTAAAATATAAGAGAGGACATGTTTTACCTAAGTTACTTTTTTTTTTTTGTATGAAATACAACTTCAGACAACTTGAAACACCCTCATTGGAGAAATGTTAATGAGAGGCCTTGGCATCTAAGAATCAGTCTCAAAGTTTTCCTACTCTCAAGGATTCTTTTCTTTCTAAGTGCTGTTCTCAAATAGAAAATGGAAAATTCATAGTATCTGAAAGGTTAGATTACTTACTTTATCACCCTTATTATGGTAGCTCTAAGAGAGAAATAGCAAGTGGTTTAACAATTGCCCATTTATAAATGTGAATGTTTAAAAAAAAAACACAGAGTTAGGATTTCAAACCATAGGGAAAATTTTTATAAGCAATAACATTAGTCAAAATGTGTTTGCCTTCACAGTAGGTGGAAATGTGTGTGGTAGAACATTTGAGACAAGAACATGTATTCAAGCCACATACATTGAACATTTTCAGTCAAAAGAAATAACAGTTATAAATCAGGTTGAATATTTACTGTTTTAATGTCACTAGAAAGTAATTTCTCAGAAGTTATCCCAGTTGCTGCTGTATAATTTTTTTCTTAACACTTTTTGTTGTTGTTAGAGTCAATACCTTGATTTGTTCCAAGGAATAATATTTACTCCAGGAAAATGCTTCTTCTCGTCATTTTTCCAAAACCTCTAAGTACTAAAAGCTCTTTTAGAAACTGTTTTCTTTTGGGATTCTCACTGAGCCACCCACTCATTGGAGGAAAACTACTTCAACACCAAAACCAAATAAAGCCAATTGAGAAACACTGTGGCTGAATGATTGGTCTCACCGTCTGGAAGATGTCTGTAGTCCAGTAGAGCCACTGACTTGCACAGAGGCCTGAATAAAGATATAATAAAGATGCCTTTCTTTTCAAAACATGGTTGATCTGACTGATCTTACGGTCTAAGTGCCCATCGTAAAATTCCATGAAATTCCATGATGCTTATACAATTTTTTTTAACCACCCAGGGAGTACAGTATAGATTTGTTAATTAATATTTACAATGCACTTCAAGGTTTCAACAGGAAATAGACTCTGAATACAAACTGCCAAAAACAAGGGTGTTTGCATAAGAAGTTTATAAAACTGTTTCAAGTTGTTTCTTTTTTCATTTTTTTTTTCTTTCTCTGTCTTTTTCCTCAACTATGGACAAGTTTCCTCTGCTTGTCCGGCATTTAAAAACTATGACTACTACCTTTATAATGTTACTCTACTAGTTTATATTTACTTTGTGTGGTTTGTAGTTGGACCTCATGTAGATTTATGGAAACAAGTTCAAAATTAGTTTCCTTATTCCCAGTACACAGTCCAAACTACACGTAGATCAACTGAATGCTGAGATGAGTGGAATGAAGAGCTTTTTATCTGGAACATGAAATCTTAAAAAAAAAAAAAAACAGAGGTTATTTTACAAAAATGAAAAAAAAGGATGAATAAAATAAATTATTGAGCTGGGTGCTTTTCATAGAAAGTTGTCTATCTTAACACAGGATTTATAACTTTAATGTATTACACACCAATAAATAAGTTTAGCTGATTTGCATCTTTGGTTGGTTGGAAACCACAGAGTATTAATTATACATAAACAAAGTAAGTGCTTATATACATGTAAGCTCTCACACATACACAAGTTAACATATGTGTAAATATACACACACATTAAATTATCTCAAGTTAATTATAATTATAAAACAAGCATACCTCAGTTATTGGGGGAGTTAACATAATTCTGGCCTCTTGCAATGTCAGCATTTCAATATGCATAAAGCTTGCCAAGAAAAAACTACACACACACACACACACACACACACACACACACACACACACACACACACAGCTCTGAGGTCATGGTTACCTTTTAAACAGACATTTTGCAAAATATCCAAAGCCCTGAAAGAAACCATGAAGTCTGAGAAATATTTGTAGGTTCTGACAAGCTTCCAAGCTTCCTGGTGGGAATACTTTGTGTTCTTTTCCATCCTGCCGGAGGAGAGCAGTGGTTTATGGACAAACTCCTAGGCAATTAGAATTCCATAATTCAAATTAATAACCTCATAAAACACTGCAGATTATGTACTTGTTTTTTTTTTTAACTTATAACTAAAGTACTATTCTAATAGTGATTTGGAATTACTTGGAATTCATCCCAGCCTTGCTAAAAATAGTTTTTTAAAAGTTAAAGACATTTGAAATAAAAAAGTTTTCATTTAATGAAGAGGCTTTTTGTTTAATTTACAATTAGATTTTCAGATTAGTAGGACATGGAAAATATTTGCTTTCTCTGGTTTTGCTTTACTTGGAAGTAGATGTTAAGGTCACATTTTTCTCACACCGACCTTTTCTCAGTAGGAAAAGGGAAAAGGCAGGAGGACGCAGAACGCAACTTCATTTTATCTTGTTCCTGTTATGCTTCATCACATTGTCTAGTGAAATGAATGAATAAATTAGGTTTTTGATTTCATGCACTGGATTATGTATTTTATATATTTCCCTACTTTTAATTTAGTAGGGCAGTCCCTTCCATCAGAATATGGGGCTCATTAAAAGAAATGTTATTATGGAACTATATGAGTTAGGTTTAATTTTCACTCAATTTAAAAAGAATACTTGAGAGAGTAGTGCATCGAAGCACAAGAAAATGATTAGTTGGGTTTCCTTTTAAAGAGAGGAGCCAAATGTGTGAGAACTAGTGCCTCTGGGGCAAATAAAACAATCAAATAGTTGGAAATGGGGTTGCAGCCTTCACACAAATGACCGCACTGCTCTATTTTCAGACCTCCTGCCTTTCTTTAATGACCATTTCTCTTTTTCTTGAGGCAACAGATGAAAAAGGGCTAGGGTAGAGGGAGGAGGAGGGCTTTGGCCCAACTAGGACAAGAGCCCTAAAGGGATGCCTCTAAGGATTTCTTATATTCTCTCACCAAGAGAAAAGTCCAGTCTGTCACTGAGATGAGCGATTCCAATCCAGGTTGAGCCTTCACCTAGCCCATAGGGTTTTAAACTTCAGGGAGCATCAGAATCATCTGAAGACTTGTTTAAAACACCTGTGTGTTCATCTCACCCTCAGAGTTTCTGAGAGAGTAGGTCTGGGAGTGGGGACTGGAATTTGCTTTTTAAATCAGTTCTTTAGTGATGCTTCTGCTGCTGCTGGTCCTGGGACACACTTTGAAAATTGCTGACCCAGACTTGTTTATGAAGGACCAACTGGCTGCAAATAGATTAAAGGCATATACACATGCAAATATGAATAAATAAGGTTTTCCTCATAAATTAGGTATGCCATCTCATCTGAGGACTGCAAGTTCAAATGTATAGCTGATTTTCAGTTACAGGAAGATGTGGCTGTGTGTAGTTAAGTCTCCATTCATCTCCATGCCTCACTCTGGAAAGCTCTTTAGCTTTGCAAAGGGTATTTCCATTCCCAGTCAGCATAATGAAGGTGCGATTTACTGATAGAGGTAGTAGGAGAGCCATAGAGATGTTAATTGTCTGGAAATCTTAATGAAGTTGGTATTGTCAGAATTTAGTTCTTTCAGATAATAGAAACTAGTTCTGGACAACTTAGGTAACAGGGAACTTTGCTGTTAGGTCATGGGAGTGCTCCCAGGTAGGAACGAAAGGATGAAAAATCAAGCCTGAGAAGGCCAAGCACAGAAAGAAGCCGGGCTCTTGGTAGCAGGCAACAACTCTGAGAGAATGAGTTCCAATGTCTTTAGTATTTTCTTACTTTTGTTAAGAAGTAAATTTCAGAGAGAGAATGTACATTTAGTTCAGCTTAACCTGAGTGACTGCCTCTTTAGTAAGGAAATCAAAGTACCTTGATTCATAATTGTACTGAACTGTGTGTACTGGGAGAAAAAAAATTCTCCATCAAAGAATGGAGTGTTTTTCTAAAAAGGACTAGACTATGGGTGTCCACTTATGTCCGCCACATTGTTTGTGAGCCTTTTGCTGAGAGGCCAGCTATTTTCAAAAGGCCAATAGAAAAGTTAATAACTAAAACACAGTTTTATAACCTATTTTCTCCAAAGTAGAAATGAGAACTCATAAAAAATTTTCAGTTTTTTGAAACTGAACCAAAATTATGTACTTACTCTCAAAACTAAAATGTCATTTTTCTTTATGTGGGTGCAAATAAACATATACTTGCTCTAAAAACACATATTCTCATCATTTTAAGAAACTAATATGTAGTTATTACTGTCTTATTTTTAAAATTTTTAATTTATTATTATTTATGCCTACAGCACCTGGTCTTTATAGGTGGTCTCCCATCCAAGTACTAACCAGGTCCGACCTTGCTTAGCTTCCGAGATCAGACATTGGGCTTATTCATATTGGCATGGCCATAGACCAAGGACTGTGACTCCACTGGGGTGTGAACCTAGGATCTTCTGCATGTTAGACAGATGTGCTAACCACTACACTATGGAACCACATCTATAACTGTCTTAATTTAAAATATGGTAAACAAGTAATTAGGTTTTAAAGTATGTGGTTTAATAACTTAAAAATTTGAAAACATAGGATATGTGCCTGTGTTCTAGGGTTTGGTCAGGGATAAAATGACATGTTATATTATAATATAGTATTATATTATATTAAATAGTCTTTGGTGACTAATGGTTGCCATCACTTAAGTCATCTGTTATGGCTGAGTTGTGTCCCCCCAAATTTATACATTGAAATCCTAATTTCTAGTACCTCAGAATGTGACTGTATTTGAAAACAGGGTCTTTAAATAGGTAACTAGGTTAAAATGAGGCCTTTAGGACAGGCCCTAATCCAATTTGCCTGGTGGATTTATACGAAGAGGAAATTTGGACACAGGGAGAGCCACTAGGGAGCCATGCACAGAGAAAAAACCATGTGATGACACAGTAAGAAGGTGGCCATCTCTAAGCCAAGGAAAGAGACCTCATAGAAAACAACAACAACAGCAACAACAAAAAAAAACAGTCTGACACCTTGGTCTTGGACTTGTAGCCTCCAGCACTGTGAGAAAAAATAAATTTCTACTGTTTAAGCTATCCAGTCTATAGTATGTTGTTACGGCAGCCCTAGCAAACTAATATACCATCTCAGGAATAAGGTTAGGCATTTTCTTTATATCAGAAACAAAGTCTCACAATATATCTTTGTAGGTCATTACAAAGCTTGTACAAAATTCTCTTTTTATATATCAAAAATCTTTCTTAATTTATTTAATTATATTCCACCTTTTAGCCTTATATGAACATTAAGATCGATTGGTTGGCAAATCCCTAATATAACCATTGAAATGCTTGAAGATCACAGCTGTTCTCCTTTATCTATAATTAACAACACTGATACTTTTCATTGGTCATAGGTCATGTCTTATATTACCCTGATCATTTGGTTTTCTTTTTTTAGGGTGAACTGTCTCAGGTTTCCCCAAGACAAGGCCCTAGATAGACTGCCCACATATCACATGGCAGAAAAGATATAAAAAGCCAGCCACTGGTAACTGCCCTTGCTTCTGCTGATTTTGAATTTTCCATAGACTGTCATCTCTGTAGGTACCTATTCTTGATGATTAATAATTTGATATTTATTACAGAATTCATGTTTTAGTTCCCTCTTCTGTCTCAGGTTCTTCATGGTTTGATGGCTCCCTTGAGGCCCATTTCTATTTTACTAAGCTCAGCTTTCTCCACTAATTTCAAATTTCTCAAGCTCACCACAGTTTGGAGCACTTACAACTCTAGGATGAAATTACTACCTGTATCTGCATTACAACCTCAAGAAATCAACACGATGGAATGATTACATTATTCTCATCTGAGATATGAGGAAATAGATTCACAAATAGATTAAGCAACTTGGCCAAACACATACATTTAGTAACGAGAAAACTAGGATTTTCTCCCCAAACAGTATCCAATGTTTATCCTTTAAGCAAAACCAGACTACATCCACAATGTCATTCTTTTATTCATTAACTTTTGATTTCTAACATTCATTTAAAACTAATATTGATTTTTGTAAACATCAATATATTATCTCATAACCACTGTTCACAGGGGAGACTAAACTGAAAGAGATTGGTCATTCCTATGGCCAGCTTAGTGAAAATACATGGAAAAGACACATTTTGCTGTTAGTTAAATAATGACAAAATAGCCCTAATGGAAGAGAGAAATCTGTTCTGAGTGTTCTGGATGACTCACTGAAGATAATAGCTCTCATATTTTATCTTAATGATTCTTTCAAATTTTACATTCTACTCAATAATATATTTGTGCTTACTTTAGTGTAAACTATTTATGTTTAAATGTCATTGCTTACACTTAGAGAAATTGTTTTCTATATTTCTTGGTTGTTAGATAAGATACCATTGCACCGAGCTTATGAATTTTAAAAGTAAAATGGACTGAAATAAGGAAGTTTTCATGACCCAAAATACCTCTTGGTGTTTTAATAAAAAATGCATATGTAGATATATTTGTGGACCTAGATCAAAAGTCTATTCTTTTACTGTTTTATAAGTTATGTTGTAATAATCACTGAAAATAAATGCCCATAATGTTTCCATGAGATAGTGTAAATACACACCATTGTTTGAAATTTTACTCAAGTGTTTGTACATTTGAGTAATATGATGAGGCTGAAAGGTCTCTGCTCCATTGGACATTCTCTGTTACTATCTCTGGCATATATTCATCAAAGGACTCTTTTTAGTGAAGAGAGATAAATGATAATGTTATTCTTATCTTTAACAAAGATGCCATAAATGTAATTACTTTTAATTGAACTAAAATGCTCAAATACCTCCTCATCCCAATAGCGATTCTCCTATTTCGGCTCTCAATATTCATTTTGATTGCAACGATCTTGTCACATGCCGTAACAACCTTGGGAATGTCTTCTTGCAATTGTTGGTTGAGATTATTTAGCCTTGAAAAAGTATCTTCTAGATAAGCCAATTTTATTAAACATTCTTGATCACCGAGGACAAAAAAAAATTAATTTATTTTATAAAAAAGTTGATTCTTTCCTGGATGTCTTCACTCCTCTTCACTGTGAGTAAATTAACCACTGAAGCCAGAATTAGAACACTATTATTCCTTCGTGCTGCAGTGCACATCTGGCTTGTGATTTTTCATATTAACCTACTAGAAATCTGTGTAGTATGTTTTCTGCACAGATTATCTGTGTAGTATGTTTTCAAAGTCACTCTGAAGCTATTGCTTTTCAAAAAAGATATTCAAATTACTGGCCCTTTTTTTTTAAGTAAAAGTTTTCATTTTTACCACCCCATTGAGTACACAGAGGAAATCAGGAGGCATATTATTTGAGGTGAGTGTTCTTGGTAAAAGATGCAGTGGCTGTTGGGTCATTCACAATGAGTGATGTCCTTGATGCAGGTTACCACTCCCTAGGTTTGATATGGGCACCTTTTTCAGCTTGGCTGCTTCTTTTTGATCCAAAATAGATTTAGCCATCCCTACAGCCCAGGCTTTATCAAATATTCTCCAGTTATATTAGCTTCATCTTTTAAAATATTTTTGAATATGACTTTGAAGATAATTTTAAAAAATATTTTATTTGCCTATTTGTATTTTTATTAAATTGCTCCAGAATAGTCTTCTATTTTTCTTTTTTTAATTTGAAAAAATATCTTGTGATTACTCTTCAAATTGTGCTAACTGGGTTTTAAATGATGCTACAAAAGTGATATAATCAGACCATTCTGTCTCAAAGATTTCTAAAAAAAAATTTCCCAGGGATTAGGTTTTTTAATTTCTTTATACTATACTAAAAACATATATTTTAAATAAACATTAAAATATGTTTTATTTTGCTGATGCTTACCACTTATAGGGTAGCATTATGATTTTATTAAATGTCATTCTTGTGAATTTCTGAAAAAAGTTATGTCTGAAACAATTCTCAATACCTTCAGATTTTTCTAATTCTTTTTATAATCTTGTATAAATTCATAGGTTTCAAAGCTTCTGATTAGATCTTTCTGTTTAAACCAAAAATTTATGCACTCATCTCAAAATATAATTCAAAATGATTACCTTTAAAAGATAAATCAAGAATGACACTTTAAAAAATAATAATGGACATTTTTGGTTGTTTTATATTGTGATACTGTGGTGGAAATCAGAGCTAAATTTAATTGTGTTCATGTAAATCTATTAAGATCATAGATTCATAGACTGAAACATTTAACTGTGTGCTTTTTACTTTCCACATACTTGTTTGTGACTTTCCTAGTTAGTGACAGGTATTCCATGTATCTTCCAGGGAAAGCAAGTTTGTTTTTGTTTATTTTTGTTTTTTTGTTTGTTTGTTTGTTTTTATAATGGCATTTAAAAGACATTTTAGTGTTCATTCTTTTGACATCCAGAACAGGATTTTGATAATTAAAAAGGGAGATTTGAGGGAAGCAAGCATTTAATCCTTGTCAGTGGAATTAGAAAAAGGAAAAGACCCCAAAATTCTCTTTACCTCAGAAGGTCATCTGAGCTGAGGGTGATTGAACTGAAAGGAAGAATGTAGAGAAGTCAAAGGTAGGAAAAGTTTAGTCTTTGGGGAAGCTATTACAGGTTTAGGGTCAGCATCAGGAAAGTCACCAATATTCAAATCTAAGAAGCTATCAGTAAGGTCCATCAATTCCTATAGATTATTTGTGGCCCTTTGGGCAAGTCATTGGTGTCAAAGCCGTGGATGTACACTTTTCATTCACAGCAGCTAATATATCATGAGTGGATCATCCAGCAGAAGGCACTTTACCTGTTTTGACATGTTTCTGAGTTCTGACTCATCTGCCCTCATAGATATGTCTTCATTACTTTTTTTTTTAGTAGCTCAGGTAATTTATAAGCCTGAAAATAGAAGGTGAGGTCATTAACGACTAAGGAAACAGAGGTAAATATAGAAGGGAAGTCCATGGGAGAGCTTTTAAACTAATTAAATTCATCATCATTACATAAGACATATTATATTGAATGTAGTTGTGGTAGAAAGAAACAATAATTGTGTGTGTGTGTAAGCCAAAGCCAGAAAGCAAAACAGTGATTCCTGAGTATCATGCTAGTCTATAAAATAAAAGAAAGGTCTAAATGGGCTGCCAATGAGAATTCTTTTTAAATTTCAATCTTGCAATTTATTTGGACAGACAAGAATAAGCCTTGAGGGCCAGTGACATTAGAAAAGTCTGGTCTCATTACAGCTGCATTCTCAGTCCATGATAGAAATGGTATGCCGAGTTTCTAATTATCACAAAGGTACTAGATTTTCTATTTAGTCGAAGCACACTTAAACAGTCTGTTCCTTGGGCTTTCATTGTAGAAAAGCAAAAGATTAGCTGACATGGAATACACATTCTGCTAATTCTTGTGTATATATGGAACAAACCTCTCAAAGATAGTAACAACATAATGAACAACAAAACCAAAAATGCACTTATTGCAATTACTAGGTACAGAAACCAGGCTTCTTCTCTGGGATGTGTGCCTGTGAGTGAAATACCAAAAGATGGGCGGGCCCCAATTTAAGAAGTACCATTCATTTTCATATCATCAGACTATTTATGGAGAATGCCTAAATGTTAAAATAAAACTATTTTCATAGAAAATATGAAAATATGGGAGGTATTTTCCCCAGAGTCAAAGTCTGAAAACATGAAAATAAGTCTCATTTGAAAATAAATCTTATTTGGCAGGGTTAATGACTGAGGATAGAAAAGTAAATGGATCACATGATTTTCCAATCCATATGTTATAAAGTCAATTTTCTTGTTTCTGAATGCTGAGTATCCATTGCTTATTTGACTTATTTAGTTCCCTGTATATATTAATTCTACCCATATTTTACTGTCCTATTAAAATGCCATCTCTACCAAAGAAGTTTCCTGGATGCCTTTGCCTGGAAATAATTATTCTCTCCTCTATTTTTTTTGTACAATAATATTTGATATTTTTCAAAATAGCATTTTACTTTCTAATTTACATTTTACTTATGTGTAAGGTTTATTTGTTTCACTACAGTGAAAGGGCCTTGAGGACAGGGATAATATATTATCCAAGTTTGTATCCTCTAAACACAGAGATTCAAAATAGTTTTTTGTAAAGGCCCTAATAGTAAATATTTTAGGTTTTGGGGGGGCCATATGTGATCTCTGTCTCAAATTTTCGTTTCTTTGTCAACTCTTTTTAAAGTGTGAAAAAACATTCTTAGCTTGCGAATTGTATAAAAATAAATTTTGGACCAAACCAAATTTGGACAAGTTTTGTTACTCAGACTGTATGGTCTTTAATGCCTGCTTCAAATTAGTTAGCAGTGCATATAATAATAAGCAAGTGTTTGTAAAGGGAATAAGTTATAATAATAAATAATAACTATTAAGATACTGGATTGTTTAACAACATTTCTATTTTAATCAGTATGCATAAAAAGAGTAAAACATTTGCACCTCCATTAAACAAATTTACTAGGTCATTGTTAGCCCAGAAATTGCTTGGTCATAAAAACTAAGAGAATTAACATTTTCTAGTACTCAATTTAAGTTGTTCAATTAATATTCTCTCTAGATGTGTGGGATGATCGATATTCAAAAGTCCATACTCTGTATGCATAAGATCCAAATGGCAAAATAATTTGAAAAGTATGAAATAGGGTATTGTAAAGGAAAACAGCTTAAATTCTGTGAGTTCTTAAATTATGAATCCATCACTAAATATTTGAGTCATTTTTTTTTCCCTTAGTAGGGAAGCATATGAGTGCTTCTGCTTAGGATATAGAAAGTCGCAGAAGTCACTTCTATCCTAACAATGAGAGAGAACCAGATAATCTAAGAAATTGTACATTTTCTGAACCCAGAAGAAACAAGAGGTCATAACAAAGTGAAGGAAACTGAATTTCAAAGAGGGACCAGCTCCTCTGAAAGAGATGGGAAACATAAACTAGTTTACCTTTGTAAAGAACAGAAAAGATGACTGCCATAGAGGTGGATGGAGAAAAAAGTCGACTAAAATATTAATGAATTTTTAAAGGCCAAATGTAGGATAGAGTGTATCAGTTTAAGAGTACCAGAGAGATCCAAATGCATTCATTCAAAAACTCTACATAAAGGGCTTCCACTGAGTGACTTTGAGAAATAGCAGAGCTGGAGGTAGATAAGAACGTGCTCAGTGGCTCCCACATATAGAAAGTGATTGCTAGTCATCATATAGAGGTATTTTTCCAGGATCATCACAAGAAGTGAAAGACATACATCTGGGAAAGGGGCAGCAAATCCTTTGGTCCCCAGAGCCATTATGAGAAGAGGGATAGAAGCAAAATATCTCTGCATCTTGAGAAGAAGTAGAAAATCCTATTTCTTGCCCCAGATATCAAAGATCTATTTCTTGCAGTAAAAGACTTCTGCTTCTGGAGGAAAGGCAAGAAACTTCTTGGGTCAATAGTACTGCAACAATACAGAGCAGATTTCTTCTATAGCTAAGGTCAAGGAATTACAACTGCCTCCTGCAGAAAATCTTCAGGGATAAAAGGTACAATTTTGTTGCCTTGGGGATCAAGAGGCAAGGACAATGAGAAAGCCCAAACACCAAAGGTCCAGTTTCAAGAATCTGCCTAATATTAAAACTAGGATAAGAAAACAGAGAGCCTGCCCTACTGTTAGCATGAGCCTAGTGCTGACCAATAAGTGATTAACAAGTCTATCCAAGGGGACTGAGACAGAGAAGTGCTTGGCCAACCACAGCTTCTCGGCCAATTCCTCTCAGTGAACTGTTTTAGCAAAGCCTGTGAGCTAAGAATGGTTTTATAGTTTTAAAGGATTATAAAATAAAAACAGAGAATAATGTGAGATAGAGACCATGTAGACTAAAAAGATAAATTATTTACTGTCTTATAGAAACAAGAGCATAAAAAGACTCTTCTGTTGCACAATTGTACACAGACTTTAAAAAATGAAGGTAAAGTAGGAACATAGGGAAAAACTCTGCAGCACACCAGACTTCACAATACATCCTGTAATGTTAGGCAAACACTGAAGGAATTTGAAGCTTGTTTTGAACTGATAGTAATGATAATCACACAAAAACCCACAGCTTGCTACCTAGCTCACCTAGTGTCACTACTAATTAGATTGACTCAACATCTTCACTTTAACAGCCTGGTAGAAAAAGAAGCATGTTCATTTCTAGGTTTAAAAATTATTTACCTCTGTATTTTTTTCTTCTACTTATAATTTCCATATTTCAATTTAAAAAAAAAAAAACTGTGAGATGCCAAAAAATAGCAAAAAAAAAAACATACGCACAAAAAACTATTTTCAAGTGATAAAGCAGTCAACAGAGATAATTGGAGATGAGCCACATGTTAAAATGATTAGAAAATAACTTAATAATAACTATCACCAATATGATAAAGTGTCAAGTTAAAAACATGGAAAACATAAATGAACAGACGCTGGAAGGCAAGGAAACAGACTCTCCCCTTGTGCCTTCAGAAGGAATGCAGCCTTGCTGACACTTTTTGATTTTAGTTTAGTAAGACCATTTTGGACTTCTGACCTCCTGATAATAATTTACATTGTTCAAAAGTTATAACTTTGTGCTAATTTGTTACAGCAGCAATAGGAAACTAATATGAACACAAATACAAATTCTTCAAAAATACCAGCAAATCAAATCCAGCCATGTAAAAGGATACTACATCAAGACCATGTATAGTTTTACCAGGAATGCCATGATGGTTTAACCTTTGAAAATCAATCAATGTAATTCATTATATAGGCAATAGAATTTTTTTTAAAGTTTACATATTACCATCCCAGTAAATGCAGATGTTTAATTTTATGTGTCAACCTAGCTAGGCCACGGAACCCAGATTTTTGGCCAAACACTTTTTATTTCTGTGGAAGTATATTTTAGACAAGATTAACATTTAAATCAGTAGACTTTTTTTTTTTTATCAAATAAAAACTGATTGTATTTTCCAAGTATGCCATTCATGTTGTGCATGTATGCTTTTCATTTTTTTTATTATATGTTTCAGGTATACAACATAACAATTCAACCTCTGTATACACTACAAAGCAATCACCCCCAAAATCTAGTTATCAACTATCACCATGACATTGACCCCTTTTAACTTTTTACCATTCAAATTATTAGACTTTGAGTAAAAAAGAGTACATTTCATAATGTGAGTGAATATTTATATTTACTCACCTAACCAATTGAAGAAACTGAAAGAAAAAAGTATTGACATCTCACCTTTCCCACGAGGAAGAGGGAATTTGGTCAGAAGATTGCCTTCAGAAGTGAGCTGCAATATCAACTCTTCCATGGGTTTCCAACCTGCTGGCCTCCCCTGCAGAATTTGGACTTGCCAGCAATCATTTATTCCTTAAAGTAAATCACTTCTGATAGATGATAGATAGTTGATAGTTAGATAGATAAATAGATCTCCATTTCATGGATGGACAAAAATATCCATATATCCATCTGATTGGTTCTGTTCCTCTGGAGAACCCTGATATATGCAATAAAACCACTGAACATAATCTATCATCCATTCCTGCAAACTAGAAATAGAATTTTCTTAACCAATAAAGGGCCTCTTAGAAAAACCAGTAGCTACCATGATGCTTAATGGTGAAAGACTTTTGTTATCACTGTAAAACAGATAAGTCAAGGATGTCTACTCTTAACATCTCTATTTACCAGTGGACTGGAGGTCTTAGCCAGTACAGTTAGGTAAGAATAAAAACAAACAGCACTGATCTGGGAAAGAAATAAGTAAAGCTGTCTTTTTTTTCACAGAACATAAAATTATCTACATAGAAAATCTCCACAAATCTACATATAACTGTTAGAATTAATAAAAATGTTCAGAAATATTGCAGGGTACAAGATCAATATATAAAATTCAAGGGTATTTCTATACAGAAATGTATAGAAATGATGAACTGACATTATATATAAGCTAGCATCAAAAAATGCAATACAGATTAAAAAAACTACTAAAATAGGTGTGTAAAACTGTAAAACATTGAGGGGAGATATTTAAAAAGATTTAAATAATTGCATGATATCTCCTGATAATTGGATTGGAAGACTCAGTATTGTTAAGATGCCAATTCTCTCCTAATCTACAGATTCAATGCAATTCTAATCAATCTACTAGGTTCTTTTTGGTAGAAATTTACAAACCTTTTGTAAAAAAGAACAATTTAGATGATTCACATTACCTAATTTCAAGGCTTCTTAGAAAGCTATAGTAACCAAGACAGTGTGGCATTTGTATAAGTATTAGGATCAATTAAAGAAAAAGTCCAGAAAAAAAAGCTACATACATAGTAAATTATTTTTTTTCTAAAGTAGCTAAGGTAATTTAATATAGAAATATAGAAAGGGTGGCATTTTCATTAAACTCTACTCTAAAAATTAAAGATCCAAATGCAAAAAAAATCTTTAACTTATACCTCACTAATATACAAAAATTAATTCAAAATGGATCGCAGAACTATAAAAACTGAAAAAAAATCAAGGTAAGGTTATTTATTTGGGATGCATACAGCATAAACATAAAGACGAAAAAGTGAGAAATTAGAATTCATCAAGTTTATAACTTCTGAGCTTAAGGGGAAAAACAAAATCACAGTTGACAGACTATGAGAAATTACTTGCTAACACATATCTGATAAGAGATTTGTATTGGAATATATAAAGAACTCTTGCAACTCAATAATAAGAAGCCTAATAAAATAAAATGGGCAAAATATTTGAACAGATATTTCATCATAGAAGAGATATCGATGGTAAATAAGTATATAAAAACATGTTTAACATCTTCAGTCATTAGGGAAATGCAAATTGAAAGCTCTAGAGAAATATCACTAACACACCTACCAGAGTTGGGGGAAAAAAGACAAACCTACATGGTGTGACTTAGCTGTTAGAACCCTTATGCATTTCTGGTGAGCATGCAAAATGATATAGACACTCTGGGAAACATTTAGCAATTTTGTGTAAATTTAAGCATACATTTACTATACAACTCAGCAGTCCTAATCCTAGATGTTTACCCAAAAGAAATAAAAACATATGTCCACAAAACATATACACAAATACACAAATGTTTATAGCAGCTTTGTTTATAATACTCCCAAACTGGAAATACCCAGATATCCATTAACTGCTGCTCAGCAAGAAAAAGGAATGAACTACTGAAATGTGCAACAATGTGGATAAATCTCACAAAAGCAGATCAAAGATGATACCAGACCAAAAAAAAAAAAAAAAGCCATACACTTTTTATAATTCCATTTAAATGACATTCTGGAGTTGGCAAATTGTAGAAACAGAAAACAGAAATCAGATCAGCGGTTACCGAGAGCTGGAAATTAGGGGAGAGTTTTGACTTCATAGAGTACAAGGGAACTTTTTGTAATGATGGAATGTTCTACAGTTCAATTACGATGCTGCATATATTTATTAAAAACTCATCAAAATGTACATCTGAGAAGGATGAATTTTACTGTATGTAAGCTACATGAAAATAAACATGAATTTTCAAAAGGGGAAAAGAGCGTGTTAAGAAGAGTTGAAGAATTAGTTTGCAGAATATAAGCAATTAATTTGGATATTTAGAACATGGACAACAAAATGGGAGGCTTTGAGACACAAGGAGATGAAATTAAATGTTAGATTATTAGACTGTCTTTAAACAAGATGATATGGCTTCAAAGACAGAAATGTAGATCTTTGGGAGACATCTTGTTTGTCGTCATTTTTTATATATACATCAAAATGGTTAAGTAACATGTTTAAGGTGTTTATTTATTAGTCCTACTTTTCTCTATCTACTAATGCATTAATTTGCTGTTACCTTTTATTAAATTATTTTATTTCCTTTTCTAACCCGTACTTGGTTTTTTGTCTACTAAATTCTTAATCTGGTATAGTTTGATTCTTGTGTATCTACAATTATAAAATTTTCTCTAAGCACTGCTTTAACTCTATTTTATAATTCTGACCTATTTTTTTTGCTTCTAATTTTTAGTTATTTTGCAATTAAAAATTTTAGATTTTCTTCTTTGACTTAATAGTAATTGAAAAAGTTGTAAAACAGCAAGATTATTGGATTTCTTTTGTGTATGTGTGTGTGTGTAGTTTTTGTTATTAATATTTAGTTTTATTGGGCTGTGGTAAAAGACTAACAATACTATAACTCTTTGGAATTTATTGAGGTATATTTATGATCTCTAAATGGTCATTTTTGGTTTTGGTTTTTGTATTATGTAGCATGAGCCCTAGAAAAAAAGTTTTGTTCTTGTTTTTAGGGGATAAATTTTGATATACCAAAATCTTTATTTTTTATGAAGTTGAGAAAGTTAGTACAATTAACATTCTTCCAGCCTCCTTACCACATTTACCACCTCTAAATTGTTGCTAAGCATGTTGTTTCCTTGCATTTTAAGATTTATAGTACTGTAATTTTTTTTGTAACTATAACTGGTATTCGGCCTTAATTCCTTTCTACTAAGAAAATATTATTTCTGAGCTCCTTATTTTGATTTATTTCTTAATTGTTTAGATTTTGTGAATAAGAATTTTGTTCATAAAACCTTCATAAATACTTATTTCTTATTTCTTGATATGTCTCTTATCTCTCTAACCAAAGAAGAATTTAGTTTAATTTAAGATTACTGGGTCACACAATTTCTTCTCTCAAAGTTTTGTAGACGTGTGTGTGTGTGTGTGTATTTTTTTTTTTTTTTTTTGGTGAGGCAACCTTTGGTTGTCCTCACAGATTGCAAGGACCTTGTCAGCTTACAATTTCTTATTTTTAAAATTTTTTATGTCTACAGCACCTGGTCTTCTTAGGTGGTCTCTCATCCAAGTACTAACCAGGCCTGACTCTGCTTATATGCTGAGATCAGACAGGATTGGGCTTGTTCAGGGTAGCATTGTAGACATTTTTTAAACAATATTTTATCCTTAAATATTGCCTTGAAACAGTCTGAAATCAATCCAATTTTAAAAAATTCTACTCCTTCCTGTTTTAGGACCTTTAAAAAATGATTTCATATCCAGAAGAGTTTTTGTTACCTTGAATTCTGATAACTTTATGCAGACTTAACACAATGTTGAATATTCTATACCAGATTTTTCTGGGACACAGCATTTATTCTTTCTGCTGTATCTTAACATACTTTTATATTTAATTTAGTAATTTGGCTCAACTTGTCTTCTATATTTATCACTCCTTTGAATCATCTTGATTTCTATGTTTTTTAATTTATTTTACTTGATATCCTGAAGCTTTTCTTTATGTCCTTGACTTATTTTTCAGTGTCTGTTTATCATGAGCATTTCTAATGGTAAGAAGCCAAGAAATTATTAGGATATTTTTGAAACACAGTACATGTGTTCTATACTGCTCTTTAGTGCACCTTACGTTCTGAACTGGGTTGAGATTGCAGGGGCCTCCTTGTGCTCCTTCTTCACAGCTGGTGTTGTGAGGCCATAAGGAGAGTCACTGGGCGTGAATAAGGTTTTAAGTAGGTTGGCCATAAGTGAGAATGGTGAAAGACAGGCTGCATTTGCTTGAGATAGGTCTAATGATTTCTGTGATTCTAAATGACTTAAGGAGTGAATTTTCCTCTGTAGTAGTACCATGAAATGAAAGAGAGAGTAGAAGTTTGGGAAATGCTTAGAAAATTAAATCGAAGTACAAGAAGGTACCTAATAAGCAAAAATTGCTCAGAAAGTTACTTTTCAACTGTTTTCTGTAACACTGTATAGGCTGGGCTGCCTTGACATAGAAGGCTTGATTGAGTCTCAAGATACCCACAAAAGCATTATAATTAAAAATGTTAACGTGAAATGTCTTATTTAAAAAATTGTGAATAAATATAACATAAATAATAAGTCAACAATGTTACAAATAGTGATTTTTTTCAAATCAATAACTCACTAATTTCTTGGATTTTCAAGTCCATAAATATATAACTTTTAAAATAGTATAATATGCATGGAAAACACATTTTACTAATGAAAAATCTGCAAAGACTGAATTATATAATTTTGGAAAGAAATAAGTAGTAAAAGACATCAAAGATACCTTTCTAATACTTATTTCTAGTGATATAAATTTTGGGGGGTCCTAAAATTGTCTGTGAACTAATTTTATACGATAAGGTAAGTAAACAGTGTTTTGCAACTCAAATGCCATGTAAATGCTCATAGGAGTCTCTGTTGCCTAAATTTCATCAACTCTTCCTTTCTACATTTTGTTTTTTCCTTATTTTTTCCCAAAACTTCCAATTTTTAAACAGAGATAATGAATCTAGTTTGACCATCTAGAAAGTATGACACATTTCCATGTGTTACGACTAATAGGAATGCTAGGCTGGACACCAGAAGCATTTCGAATCCAGATTTTTTAAAAAACCCACAAATTGTTTTCTTTGACATATTTTCTTGCTGAAATCTGTGTAATCTCTGGTTAATTTTATAATTTTGTCACCCAGTATTTGCAGCATCCCCTGAAAACTCCAAATCAAAGTTTTTCTTTTCTCCCCAGTCTGCACTGAGCAACCAGGATAAGGCAGGAAGAGTAAATAGGAAGTCGGAACCCCAAAGGAGAACAGCAGGTGGGGTAGGCTCATAAAACAGAGGCTGCTCTGCCATATGTGGTCATCTGGCAGCCCCATGAATCAGTCACACAAAGACAAGCACCTTTGATCTACTTGAAAGGCTAAAGATGTGAAATACAAACTTGAATGACCTTTGAACTTTTCAGTGTGAGCAGTTCACCCTTGTTCCTTGAATACTTTTTTTTTCTCTAAAATTGCACAACACTTCAGATTAACCTGTGTGATTTTGTGATTTTCCTCCCTCTGTTCTTGTCCACTCAGCAGCATCATAGTGAGCATTTTCATTTTTGGAAAGCTAGTTCTACAAACTCTGATTGCAAAAAGGGCACCTGGAAGCTGAGCAGAATGCATTTTAACTGGCCTCCTAACGGCTCTCTCAGCTTCTGCCCCGGCTGGCTCTCCTTCCATTAATCCTCAGCATAGCGGCCAGAGGATCCTCCTCAAAATGTCACTCTGAACATGTCTCTCCTGTGCTAAATCTCTCCAATCTTCTTAGGAACAAGCCTCAAGGTCTCCAAGACTTTACATAGACCCAGCCTTCTCTACCTCTCAGATGTAATTTTCTATATCTCTGCTTGGAATCCTGTTCTTCTCTGGATGTGCACACTACTCACTCCCTTTCATTAGATTTCAGCTTAAATACAACTTTATCAGTGATATCCTTTCTTGATTTCTTTTTTTAAATAGCAAATCTTCCACTCAAACACTCCAGATCTACTTTACCATGCTGTACTATCCTTGTTGGCACTAAAATATTCGTATATATACACACAAATATGTAAATTATATTTATATATTGTTATATATATATATTTATACATACATACACTCTTATTTTGTTGTTATATATACTTATACATACATAAAGAAATACACTTTTATTTATTTCTCAAATTTGAATATTCTAAGTTAGCAAGATTTTTTTCTGAGTTGTTCAATGATGAACCATCTTCCAGAACACTGATAGGCAAATAATATGTGCTCAATAAACTATGCTTAGTGAATGAAAAAAAATGAGCATTCTTAAAATATACTTTATGATCATAATTTGTTTTAAATTCTAAGAAGAAATAACATGAAAAGTATGAGATAGGTTCTTAGGCAAAGATACAGTTCCTGGCATAAATGAGCAAGGTCATTCATGTGCCTGGCTGTGAGAGAGAACTATAGTGCCCAGAAGATTTCTGTAGTCTGCTCTTTTGCTATTAGTTGCCACTTTTCTTGAGCTGATTTCCTGACATACATATCTATGACTTGGGGTGGCTTCTTCATTCTCAGATGACTGACCATGTTTGTGTTAGAGATTTAACTAATTCTTACAGAGCCTCTGGATCCTGTAGCCTCTATTGGAGGCCAGTTTCTGAGATCAGCCACAATTTCTGCTAAATCTCTTCATCTGCTTTCTCATCATGATCTTTTTCTTCCTCAATTAGTACCACTATCAAGCCAGCAGTATGTTAACCAGACTTTTTTCCCATCTCCTCCATGTTGAGACTAACTTTGTTTAAAAAAAAAAAACTTCTGAATTTATCTGTATTTTTATATCACTCTTTTCCTATTTAAGTTTATGCTAGACCATTTCTTGAATCTCTTCCAAGCTGAAGCATTCATCCAGAATTCATCATTTTAACTTGTATTTGGTCAACATGACATATAAAAGATAAACTCTGTGAAAGACTTGATTCTAATTGTACCAGACTTAAAGGCTCTGTTTACAATTGTGCAAATAATTTAAAAAGTGCCATCCTTCAAAATCTTGATATTAATTTTAAAGTCAATTGGTGGCAAAATGACTGTTTTAAAATCTGTTTTTAAAAATAACTAATGAAAAATTCTGGAAAACAAAATAAAACCAAAACATAAGGCAGAGTTTACATATTCTTTTTCTAAAAAATCATTCCAAAGGTTACATATTCTTCTTTCTAATCAAACATATTCTTCTTTCTAATTCTTCTATGTTTCTTATTACTGGGCCTCTATCTGCATGTTGTTATAAGAAGTTAGAGCAATCACTAGAACCGAAGTATATAAAATCTTCAAAATTAAATTAAAATGGTACCTTTGGACAGATATCATCTGCGTACCTCCAAGACCTTGTTTCACAATTTGTTGAAGAGAGAGGATGTGACCCTGATGAGGCATAGCAGAATTTGTGTGTGGGGACAAGGAAACACACAAAATTGACATACATTTATATAATAAAGTGATATAAGATTTCACTTTATTTGTGTAAATACCAAAGAGCTTAATACTGAAGCATATGGTAAGATTGTATTTAGGTTTGCAAGAAACCATAAGACTGTATTCCAAAGGGGCTGTACCATTTTGCATTCCCACTAGCAATGAAAGAGGGTTTCTACTGCTCCATTGTTGATAATGTTTTATGTTTCATCTTATTAGAAAACATTATTGAAGACTTTCACACAGGAAATGGTATTAATCATGGGAATAATTAGGTTTCTGTTTGGCAAAATAATTTTCACTACTTAGAAAAAACATATTTATATTAATAGTACTGTAGGTAATGAGCAAGTAGGTGATATGAACAAGAGTAAAAAAAAAAGAACAAATACACATGAAGCTTTTCTTGATATGTACCCAAGACGATACTGAAGATAACAATGTTGGAGGTTAATAGATGAACATATAAACTTGGGCTTTACCAAAGCTTTTGAGGCATATAGATAGAGACCCATTAATATTTGATCAATTTTTAGTTTGATTATTCCATAATGTCATCTTCTAAGATTTTATGTAAGGGTGAAGATACTAAGGTATTACAGAAACTTCCTCATCTGTTGCACTACATCAAAGACCAGATATTAGCCCATTATTTTATTAGATATATATATTTGCCCCCCCCCTTTGGCTTAGCTTATTTGGGTAGTGATATATTTAGGAATGATGTGACTCATGAATCTCATTTTCAGCCTTTAGTGGTTAAAAAGGAAAATGCTATTTTGTAGAGATCACTTAACCTCAAATTTTGTATCATGCAATAGTCTAAACTATTTGGTCAATACAAGGTAGTAAAGTTTGTTTAACTTCTTTGAATTTTGAACTACCCTGGACTAAATTAAGAATAAATTAGTCTATTTCCTATTGAATCTTAGTATATTAAATAGAAATAAATATCTTCTGTATATAATCTAAGCATTTGATTTGTTGAATTGAGTAATTGGTTTCTTTCATCTTACAGAAATACTCGGTGTTTTATTGTGCTTCCTTTCACATCCACTGTATGTCTTTATATTTGTCTCTGAAGAAGAGCTTACTAGCAGCAGTAAAATTCTATATTTTATAGGAATCATAGTTAATGCATCAGTCAAGACCCAACCAGTTTCTGTAAGTGACAAAAGAGCTGGCAAGCTATATAGGGGATGGTGAGAAAACCCAGAGATTAAACAAACAGGAAGCTCATACCACTCCTTGTTGGTAAAGACAAGAACTAAGTTAATGGGCTGCCTGGATTTTGAGGATTCCAGGAATAGTGTAGAATCATAGCAGATTTTGTCATGTGGGAAATGTTAGAAAATGGAGCACACACAGCTACATTCAGAAACTGATTGAAGCAAAGGGCATGAGAGAGAGAGAGGAAATGGCTCCTTTGCTACTCATGCTCTCCAGTCTCTATCCCCCCAACCCAATGTCACCCATTGGCTGAATCCATAGGGAATACAGCATTAACAGAGCCTCGAGGAATCAACATCCCTGTGAGACAGAAAGGCAAGGGTGAAAAAAGGGCAAACAGTCTAAAGGCAGCATAGCTAGAGCAATACTTGGAAATGCTATAGATTTCATACTTTATTCTATACATATTGGGGCTGGGAAACATTAATTGGACTGAGTTCCTTCAACTTTATGTTCATCATTTGAATAAATGAAGCAAATGATTTCAATGCCAATAAAACTATTCTTATGAAAGCATTTATTTTGGGGTTTATATTTTAACTATTTTTTAAACTTAAAATTCATAAAGTTTATTTCTGTCTCTTTCTATATTTAAGTAATTGTGGGATTTTGCAGACTTTTTAGCATTTTCATAATCTTAAAAAAGGAAGAAGCTTTGAAATGATAACATGTTGTCTAAATATGTATTCCAAAATTTGATCATTGAAGTAATACAAGGTTCTTTTCAGTAATTTATTCTGTAAATGTAAAAATGTCACTAAATTGGAAGGATAATATATGATTCAAGTTACTGATATGCCAATATCCTGTAAAAGATAGCTTGACTCTAGGCCTCCTACTTTATGTTGCTTTTCTGTAGCTGCGACACAGACCTAAAGTTTCCTGCTTCCATCTGTTCTGTGGGCATTATCATTCGATACACAGAAATAAGGTTTAAAATTTTTAACTAGTTAGTCTTTCCAGACTTTAAGTGTTTGATCTTTAAATTTAGTTTTTATTCCAACAAACTGCTCTTTCGTGATCACAACACGTTTTGCTACCATTGAGTATAAGTATAATGAATTGTTCTCCTCTAAATTTTTCCAGATTATTTTGTTGGTTAATATAATGCAATGTTTGTCAGACTGAGACTGATACATTCTTTTTTTATATCCTTGATTTACCCATCTAGTATATACAGGCATTTCACCTTATATTTTGACTACAAAAGTGGCATTTGGAACTCAAATAAGCTTGAGATTTATTTTATGACTTATAAGAAATCTTTCCAACTGAAATATATAAATATATATATATATTAATATATATTATAGACTCTTAATCAATATATGAGTATGAGGATAGGTTTACCCACAATACCTTGGAAACCAAAACAATTGAGGTGCTTTTAACCTAATCAGTGTCTTAGCTTGGTGATATCAGTGTAACATATAATTGTATTATATAAGCTGGAATTTAATGAACTGTCTCAAAATTTGTAAAAATTGAAACAATAGTAATAGGAAGGAAGTGATCAACATCATTTGCAGAGAAAAGAGAATCCTAAAACCAAATTTAATGTGTCCACAGTATTGTAAAACAGTCTATAATGGCCAAAAGAATCTCTCCATCTTGATTGGCATGCAGTTTACATTTAGCTTATTGACCATTACCAATAAGATAATATAATAATTTTTCCTTTTTTAAATCTGCTGGCTGTAACAACAGAAATTTATTTCTCATGATTTTGGAAGCTGGGACATCCAATATGAAGGTGCCAGCAAGCTAAATTTCATTCTGAGGTTACTTCTCTTGGTTTGTAAGTGGCTGCTATATTGCTGTGTGTTCACATGACTTCTTTTTGTACGTGTGTGGAGAGAGAGTGGAGAAGCTCTCTGGTGTCTCTTATAAGAATACTAATCCCATCAAGAAGACCCACCCTCATGACCTTATCTAAACCTCAGAGGCCCCATCTCCAAATGAGATAGGGCTTCAACATATGAATTTTGAGGAGGGGAAAACATAATGTTCATAACGTCTTCTCAGTAACCTGCTGATTATTATCTAGTTTGAACCCCTGCCCACACTCCAGATAAGCAGGAGATATAGGCAGGCTTTGAGCTGGGATTGTGATGTACCAGGAGTTCAGGTCACTACAGGAGAAGGAAAGACAGGTTCACAGGCCTCAGTGTATAGAAGTTAAACAGGATGTTATGAAGAATTCAGTTACAAGACAAGCAGGTCATCCAGCTGAATCAATCAATGGGCTGGAAGAGAGCATCCAGGTAGGAGGGAAGTTGTAAGTGCAGAACTGCCAAGAGTAAAAGTATCCAAAATAAAGATGGTAGGAGAAACAAGAAAAAGTCTCATAGCCTCAGGAATAAAACCATGGTTATTTTGTACAGCAATGCAGATGATGCTCTTAGAGGGTCTATCCCACTAAGACATACATTTGGTTTGCCATTTAGATTTTACTATATGGAAAGGATGTCTTAGATAATATTTTAATCTGCATGGCAGTTCTATATTTTGTTTTAAATAAATATATTAAATAAATTGACTTTGCATTTCATACATTAGCATCCTGTTTATTTTGAAAATGTTAAGTTCTTCTCCCTGGATATGAACAACTCTGGGTACACTATTAGAAGTAAGGTTTTGACATCCCAGTTAAGCAACAGAGCAATTAACATGGAGATCACACTCTGAAAAGTTTTGCTTGTCCTGACTGTTCCTTCTCCAAGATGTCATCTTGTATCAGCCAGAGTGCTAATTTGCAAAACATATACTTTAGAATCTAAGTCACCTTGAACATGACTAAGATTCATTTTTTCCCCCTTCAGTCGCAGTCTAAATTTAACTAAAATCTTAGTTGGGAGAGGGGGCTCTACTTCACTCTGTTATTCAGGGTTCTAGGCTCATTTCAAATAGTAATCACCTTCTACAACCTCAGTTCTTTGCTGATTTTCTGAATATGACAAAATAAAGAGGAGAATTATGCAGAAAGTATAATTCATATCTGGACATGGCATACATTATTTCTACCTACATTCCACTAGAACTCAATCACATGAATTATTCACATGGTCTTGTACATCTTCAAAGGTGTTTGAAAAATGAGGCTAAATGTGTGTCCAGATGGCAAAAGTATTTAGGAATGATAAACATATATCTTGTCCCTGCTATATCTTTTATCTCACTATTTCTCTCTATAGCTTCTTCTTCATCAATGGAAAAACTATAAGAAAGCAGATTGACAACAAAAGACATTCCCAAGTATGTTTATACATTTTAACAAATAGCTCAAAATTTCTAAAATAAGAATTAACTAAATTTTGGTCAGTGTAGTCTTTGTGTGTACAAAGTCATTTTCACATGGTTTGGGCTTCTCTGTGAACACACCATATGTTCTAGAAACAATAAGTCTGTGTTTAATATGAATTGAGAGAATTGTTGCCAGTAAATTTAAAACAAATTCTTGAATATCCTTAGCATTAGTAGATTTGTTATTATTTGAGAGCTTTGGTTACAGTTCTTAATGGTTGTTTAATTGTTTATCATATGAACATTAAGATTTCTTGTAAATGCATATTTCATTAGATGGAAGCATTCATGAACTTGCTTCAAGGAAAAACTTGTCATTGCCCTTTTGGGAGAAAGTTTTAGTGCTACTAACCTTGAATAATACATCAGGAAAGAATTTTTCAAATAAATTTTTAAGGTCAAAAGTTGGTTATAACCATAGCTGGTTATACAATGCCTCTTGTGATGCACCAGATGAAAGAAACAGACTCTTCACTTGTTTTAATTAATCCTAGAATTGTATTCTCCAATAGTGTCCATTTGCCACATGGGGCTTTTTAAACATAAACTAATTAAATTAAATTAAATTAAAATTTAGTTATTCATTTTAGCCATATGTCAAGTGCTCAGTAGCCACATGATGCTTGTGGCTACCATATTTGAACATGGTGATACAGAACATTTCCATCAACATTGCTATTGGATAGCTGTGGTCTTGAAACATAGTTTGCCAACCCATAGCCATGGGAGAGGGAGAAACAAAGAACTCAGATCAGGGTGAATATTTACATCAGGCAAGAGATGCTTGCCTATTACTGATTTCTTATCCTTTTTTCTTTTCTCATTCATGAACAAATCCAAATCTGTTCAGTACATTAAAAAACATCAGGTTTATTTATTGGGTGTTTGCTTTGATGACTGGAGAAGGGTGGCTAGCTCATTGGGGACATTTACTTATGCCTTGCACTAGCATAAAGGCTGTTAAAGCTATTCCAAAGAAAGCCATTTTGTTCAGTGTGAATGGGAGTAATAAATTAAGTACATAGCAATCTGATCTATAATACTTAAAAGAGCAAAATATATTAGTATACTCTTGACATGAAAGCCAATCAAAAAGACCACTAAAGTTTTTTTTTTTTTTTGCTTTCCTCCATTCCTTTCCACCATCTACCCTCTCACATCCTTTTTTTTTTTTTTTTTTTTTTTTTTTACAAGCTAACAAGTTTGATGTGGCCTTGTGTCTTATTCCCTTCCAGGCTTGCAGCTGTTTTGGCAACAGAAGAAAAAATCCCCATAACAAATCAAATAAAAGCCCTTTCTGTGAAGAGGAATTGAAAACAGCAGGCCTCAAAGAGGACTGCACATGAGATGCCTTGTTCTGGCTTTCAACACAACTCAAATCAGAAACACATTACCATAATCTGAAACAGCCCACTGCTAACATAAGACAGATGGTGGGTAATAACCCATGCATCATTAATAAATAAATTCCAGCATTAAAGACTTTACAAAGTATGACAACATTATCTGGGCACAATTACTGCCCCTCTCCCACCCCCAACATCATTTCAGTGTGTTATGGGGTATGCTAGGGTTTTTTTTCCACCTCCAATTCCATGGATCTGAAGGAAGTTTAAACACGGTACAAGTTTTAACCAGATGAAAGCTATCTCAGTGCACAGGACAGGTCTGAAACTCCATAAGGGAAAAATAAAATAGCTGCCAAAGTGTAATAGCTCCCATGTTCTGCTGTTGGATCAGCCGACAGCAATTTATTGCACTGCCCTCCATGGCTGGCCTCACCCTTTCTGGTATGCCTCTGTGCCTGCATCACACTACACACTTCAGGGAAGAATCTTGGCATCAGATTTGCCACAAAGCTGAAAGATATATGTGTGATTTCTCAGCTTTCCTTTTGCAAATGATACCATCTGTCTCTTCTCTCCAAGCTCCTCCCACCAAGGGTGGAAGAAAAAGCAATCTTTGATTAGATTGGAAAAGGTGAAAGAGAGGAAGTGAAGGAGGGAGGGAGCGTGGGAGAGAGAATGAATGTAGGTCCTTAAATGTTGAAAACTGAAAAAAAAAAGCCATTTATTTTGATTTTCTTTATTTTGTTTGTTCAATGGGGTAATGTAATTCCAGTGGGATGTGATTAAGTATATAAATGTAGCAGCAGGCTGGGCAGGCCTCTGGGTGGGTGATCACTTCTTAGGACTTCCCTGAGTTCCCAGAGATCTGCAGCATTTTGACAAAGCTTTGGGCTACTGCTTTCTATGCATACCATGCTAAACCCAAAATTAAATACAGTATAAACACAAATTCCAGAGAAATACAGGCTCTATGAGACCAAATATCAAGTTAGATTTTTCTTATATAAAATGACATATTTCTCCTCTACAATGGGCAATATAAGCATTTAGTCAAACATGCCAGAATTATGTTTCTAATGAAAGAGATAAACTATTTGGCATTATCTCACTTGATGAATAAAGAGCCAAGGACAGAAAATATAGTGCATTCTAAATTGGCTAATCCTAGATTACTAGAAAGCCAAGTAAAAATATCTTATTGGCATCATCCAATGATCCAGGTGTCACAGGGACATGATTTACAGTCTCTGAGTATAGAGTTGCTTTTCCCAGTCCAGAGCCATTTGGAGAAAGGGATGGGAGGGTGGGAAGAAAAAGAAATCTCTCCTTAGAAGAAGTGTTCCCTTTCAAGCACACAGAGAGTTTTCCTTCCACCTAGACACACACACATGCAAGCTGCAAACTCTACAAGACTTTACTGATTAGTGTCGAAATCTTCTGCCTCTATCTCCTCCTCCTTTTTTCCAAACTTAAATCAATATTTTCATGTGTACATATGTATCTACTTTCCCTTAATTGACTGTGTGTTTATCTTATTTCCTCCATTAAATTGTGAAATTCCTGAGGGTAAAAACCATGTCTAATCTCTGCTCTAAATTCCCCTTAGCACGGATACAGAATGCCTCACTCCAGTTAAATGAAATCACAACTCAGAGAGAAATGCCAGAGGCCCTGGCAGTGCAGACTCGAACAGAGTCCATGAGTTCCAGGTGAGTCTGCTCCAAGGCAGTGTTTCTTTGAGCTCTTTCCAGTTTTCTCTGGGAACAGCTGCTGAGGGATGGTCAGAAGGAGGTAAGTTAAGCTTTAATTGGTTCCTGAGGTAGGCAATTTCCTTCATGATCTGAACATGATGGAGGGAATTTTAAATGGACTCTCATATTGAATCACTAGACAGAAGATCGAGAAAAAAATCATACTGATCAAGAGACTTTCTAAAAATGGCATATTCTGTACAAGTCAGGATTAGTTCCAAAAGTTCTTGGTCTGTTTCCAACTCTAATTTCTGATATCACATTTGATAGTCTTTCACTTCTATCTTGTAATTCCTGAGCAGAACGATTAACTAAACTATCATTTTATTATGATCATCATCATCTAGGTGAAATCAATAAACTTCAATTTGCTCATTTTAACCATATTTGAACCCTATTATCTTAAGTCTTAAAAACAAAGCCCACGAATACAAATGTTATAACTGTGAAAAAATATATAATTGCACATTCATTTTTTCTTGTTGTTTTTAGTTGTATATGTAGCAAAGAGCAAAATATATTATGAAACTTAGGGAAGAAGAATTACTTCCTATTTGAAAGTCTTTTTCTGGGACATTAAAGGGTGATTTGTTCATTAATTAATAGATATTGATGTGGACTAGGCATTGTTTGAAGTGTAGCAATAAACAGATCTTGAAATGATAGAACAGAAAAAATCACAGAATAGTGAGGGTGGCTGGACAAAGGGTGCTTTTACTCAAAAGAATAAGATGAGGAAGCAGTGGATTGGTGGGCACTCTTGTGAGACCAAGTAGAGGACTCAGGAGCACAGAACACTCTTCTACAAACCTGAACTAGTCTAGTGAAGAGATTACATATTCAGCACTGTTATGTATTTAGAGATGGGCAGAAATGGCTGAGAAATTTCCAGACACATAGTAGTAGCTATTTATTTTTCTGTATGTCTGCCTCTATGGCACATAGTTCAGTTTAACAATATTTGTAAAGTTCTAGTGCCTCATCATTCTTACCTGTAAAATTGGGAGAAATTCTATATATCACAGTTATTTTGAAGATTCAGTGAAATAGCATGTGTAAAGATGGACTTTACATGTATTTAAAAGGGCCCAGAAAATTTATTAAGCACTTGATAGGCACTCAGCTAGACTTCTAGGGCATTTCCCTTGCCACCTGGAAGCTTACAATCTAGGGCTAAGATCAATTTAGAAAATGTTTTTTGTATAATGTAGTAAGTGATATCTGATTTCACTCATTCCGAGACATGTATCGATGACTACTCTGTGCCAGGCACTGCATCCTGAGTATGCAGTGATGAGAAAAAGGTGACAAGGTCACTGTTCTCATTGACTTTACAGTTTAGTGGAAGAAAGGAAGCTTAATAAAAATTTACAATGTTAAAACCCAATTTATAATTGCATGCGTACCATGAAGAAAAGATATTTCAAGAAGAGTGTTCAGTTGTTTCTAAGTGTGTAGAGTGATTAAATGAAATAAGAACTTATTACTATTTCTTGAATTGGTAACTCGTTAATAATTAGATTCTCATGAGAGCTAATTCCGAGGAGTGTTAGTTGTGAAAGGCAGATTGAAAAGGGTTGAAAAAGAGAAAGAGATAAAGTGGAGACCCCAATTCTGCTCGCTATATACTTTCGAAAGATAAGAGAGAAACATGTTCTGAACGTTTTGGAAATCTAGAGTAGGAGGACTTAACCCGGCCCATGGGTTCAGTGTTGGTCTTCTGGAGTAGTTGACATCTGATCTAAATCTTGAAGAACAATTTATGCATGTAAAGAGAAATGAGGAAGATAATGTAAACAGGAGGAATATTATCACTAAATTCAGAGATGTGTGAAACAGGATTATTTGTGTAGGATGGTTCAGAAAATGTCCAGATCTGATCATTTTTAAAGGTATAGCCTCTACTGATTACTTAAGGTATCTTAAATGTAATTCTAGTTTGCTTTTCCTAGTCCACAAAAATGTTCAGGCTGTTTATAAAGCCATTAGTTGCCATAATAATGCCACCTAACTAATAACCACACAACCAATGACATAAAACAATAAACATTTTTTGCTCTCAAGTCTATGGATCATCTTAGTCATCCTTTTGATCTGGGTCTGGCTTGGCTAATTGCAGCTGGCTTAGTTCTAGCATGGCTGGTCAAATGTGAGTTGGCTGAGGGCTGGCTGGTCTAATATAACTTTGGTTGGAATGACTCAGCTCTTCTCAGAGTGGTCCCTCATACTCCAGCAGGTTAGTCTGAGTTTATGCTCCCGGGGTTGGCAGAGTTCCAAGAGAGTGAGTGGAAACTATGAAAAGTCCTATTGATCTTATGGTTAAGCTCATCAATTTTTCTCTTTCCTAGCTCTACTAAAATTAATCGCAGTTTGCACCAGACCTTGCTCTGAAACCTGACCTTTACTCAGGATTTGGATTTGAGAAGTAAAAAGTATGGTGGTCTAGACAGATAAAATTAAGCCAGAATTGGGTCTTAAGTTCAAAATCTCTGCTATAAACCAACATTTACCAAATAATACTACATAAGAGTCTTTGAGTTATGGCCCAGATATTAATAAAGTGATGCTTTAATTCTCCTTCTGGTAATGTTTTTTGTGTGACTCTCAGGAATATTGTAAAGGCACAAGAACTTCACCATAATTCCTAACAGTTTCCACTCCTTTGAGATTCTCGGAAGTGATGTAAATAAGGTTGTCAATGGAAGGCAGTAGGAAATGGTGGAGAGAGAGAGAAACAGAATGAAAGATAACAGAAAACTTTCTCATCTATGTGATGACTTGCTAATTTTATTGTGCAAAAGTTTGACCAGAATTTTTCTTTATTTCATTTTGCATGGTTTCATGTTTTCTTACATGTCCTTTGAGGCTTCATGAACTTAGAAAAAATGGGAGCTAAAATGAAGAAAAATATTTCCATGAATTGTCCCTTATTCCAGCCAAAAACTCTTAGGCCTACATTGACCTTGTTTGACAATGTCTCCAGGGACTGACAAATGGCATCACTCTTCATCTCCTGACATCTCTGTGATGTGGTTTGGGAAGTCAGAATGTTTTAGACAAAACTCTACAAATTTCCAGTATCGGTAGTTTCAGAATGAAAACAACATGGGCCTGTTATAATCACTAGATGAGTCATTTCTTAAGTTAATCTTCATTTCTTATTTTTATTTATTGTATGAAAATAGAAAAAAAAGATAGGACAAAAATTTTTGAAGATTGTAGGCTATCAATAAAAGATTGTTGACCAGTTGATATTCCTCTTTTTTAATATTTAATTTTTTTCAATTACAGTCAACATTTATTATTATATTAGTTTCCGGTGTACAGTATAGTGGTTAGACATTTATATAACTTATATAGTTTTCCCTCCAATAAGTCTAGTAAAGAGTTAGTCTAATATTATTGGCTATTCATTTTTAAAATAAATAACTTAAGCTGAGCTGACATAATATGAGGAATAAACAAAAATAGGAGGGCGATAAGAAGACATAACAATTATATAACATTCTATTATATTTAGGAGTGCTACTATGATAGGATTAAAATTTTAGACTAAAGAGATGACTTCATATATAATTGAGAATGAGGGCCACTAAGCTAGTTAGAATCCCTGTTTTCTATTATCAGAATATTATATTAATTTCAAAAGATATAACTAATATACAAAACCAAAAATTTTGGAATATGCATTGGAATTATAAAGATGCTTAGAAAAGTACCTAGCATAGTGTGAAGGCTTAAAAACCATGAATTATAGAAGGGAAAAAAGACAAAAAAATTATTTGCAGATGGCAGGCAGTCAATATAGGATGGTGGCCTGTCACAAATTCTTAGTAGTAAGAGGAAATTGTTAATATCAACTGTTCTTCTTTGCCTTCATATTTTTCAGCGGCCTTGTTGTTATGCAAAAGTTAAAAGAGAAAGTTCCTTGCCCCAAATTAGTTAACAATATACAAATATATTGTTCTGAACACTTTGGGTCCTACATAGAGGAATACCTTGGAGTTAAGTTTATCTAAGAGACACTGTGGAGGAGGAAGAGGAAGAAAAGACAGACTTCAGTAAACCACATTGTGGAATTTAGCATCAAAAATTTATAGTCTTATTTGGTTACAGGCAGTATAGACAAGGGAATTCAAATAAAGACAAAAATATTATGAACACAAAATAGAATTCAGTTCAACATACTCTCCATGTGAACAAGTGAGTTTTCGTCTTCCTTTAGGAATAAAAGTAAGGTTCAAAGAAATTTGACAACTGTACCTGATTCCTATTCTACATGATTTTTATTACATGGATTTAGCAGAAACTGGATAAGAGTGAGTTATAATTTCAATTCTCACTGTTATTTTGGAAACTAATTAGGGGAAAGAAAACCAACAACTATTCTTTCAAGACTGGAAAGGAAAAAAGAGAGAGAGAGACTCGTTAAACTGAGTCCTTCAGGCAAATGTTTTGATCGGCAACTTGATAAGCAAGGGGAAAAATACTTATTAAATAAAATATTCATAGGTAGAAGTTTTGAACTTCTCAAAATTTTGTACAAAATCAATAATTCAATAATTCAATAATCACATTTTATAGATAACTTTCTAATCTATATATTGCCTTTGACTTAGAGATTAATGGCATCAAAGAGTGATTGGTTAGGTGAGACTGTATTTGATAATCTCTATCAGCTACACAACCTTCCCCAAATAATCAAATTCAAATAAAAAATCCTGCTTGCTATGTATATACCCAGCTACTCACGTCCCCAAATAACATAATGATGCTTCTAAGTTTAGAGCCACCAGAAGCTGCAAATTTCTGGAGTTACATCTAATTGTCTCTCTGACATCACAGCCAACACATCCAGAAAATGTTCATTATTTTTATACTTTCAATTTCTCAAATAAACTCTTCTTCGCTTTGTATCTGTTGTCATTGGCTTCTTCACTTTCTTTATCACCCAAGACATCTAGATCCTGGTCTCTTTGACTTTTCCCTTCCAACAACTGTTGTCATCCAATCCATTCCCAAATCTTAGAAAATTTACATATGTAATTTTTAGTACTTTCCTTTTCTGTCCTTGTCTGTACCTGCTATCCTAGGTTAGAATCAGATGAATGCTACTTTATCTATTGAAATTCTATAATTCCAAATTTTCCTACCACCACATTTTCGCTACTATAACATTTCCTCATTCAAAAAACTTAATGTCTTCTCTTGGAGAACAACAACATGGCACTGATTTGGGGCGAGACAGCTCCCCTTAAATTGTCTCTGCTACTTTTTAGCTGTTTTCTCAGGCAAATAATACTCCAAGCTGCAGTTTTTCCACCTTTAAAACGGAGGTACTAATTATTTTAAACCAGCTATGCATCGGTCACTCTGTAAATACATTAACTATACTATCTCAAATTCTCTCAACCTTCTTGCAAGATAAATATTGTTAGTACCATTGTAAGAATGGGATGGTTGTGGCTCAGAAAGTAAGTGAATTGCCCACCATTACAAAATTGGGTGTTTATACTATTATTAAAATGTTTAATTTTAAATAGACAACTTCCTTTTTTCCTGTTAAAATCTAGATAGAATAATTATTTGAAGATGATCATCTAGGAGATATCATAATAATCAAACACACTGTTTTTCTAATTTATTTGCTAATGTTAAGTAGCCACTAATTCATTCATAGACATGTTCTTGGTTGCCTTCACTGTCTGTATGTCCTTCTGAGCCCAGCCCCTCTCCTCACAGGACTGTTGAAATTTGAGCTTATGAACTCATGCCTGGACCATATAGATGTAACTCATCTACAATTAGTTGAATAGCGATGGATATAGGACCAGCAGCATCATATTTGTTTCTCAAGATTTTGAACTAAGAAGAAATAGAGACTTTAGTCAGTCAATTATGGGATACCAAGTGAAGGTGAAAGGGAGTAGAAAGATACATAAACAGAAAAAGGAATCCTGAATTAGAGAGGTGAGGCAAATGTATAGATGCATGTAGGAAGGAAAGAAGAGAATGAAACAAATATAAAAGAGAATCAGGGACAAGAGTCTGTGTGCTTCTGCAGAGCAAGAGAGCAATGTAAAAAGAAGTTGCCTTCACTCCTACTGGCTTTTAAGTTCCTAGCTCCAAGGCTTCTTTAAATATTCTGTGAGAATCTTCCTTGCTCTTTGAAACAAACAAACACAGTTATCTTGGGCTAATTTAAGTATATTTCTGATGCTTGTAGCCAAATGAACTCTATGTAAATTTTCACAAAATTATTTCAAGAATTATTTATCTAAACTTGCCTCCCACAATTTATTTTCTATACATATATAGAGTGATCTTGTTTTTTTTTTAAAAAAAAAAACAAATAAAGTTACAGTAGATATACAATATTACATTAGTTTCAGGTGTACAGAGTGATATTTAACCCATTTCCTGTTTGTCCCAAGAATACTATCATTGTACTCTTGATATATTTATGATAATAATATATTTTATTTATCCAGTATAGCCAAAATTTCACATGTGATCAGTGCAAAGCTTCTTAATGAGAAATATTATATTTTTCTTACTAAGTCTTCAAGCTTCACTGTGTATTTTACAGTTACATTCTATTTCATTTTAGTTAGAAATTTAGATCTTTAGTTGCATTTGTCATATTTCAAGTGCTCAATAACCACATATTAGCTAGTGGCTACCCTACTGGACAGTAAAATATTTGTGAAGATAACTTTGCTGTATTCTAATAGAAATATATAGAAGTATTATTAAGGGCTATCAGCTTTGGAGAGCATACTACACTTCTTTGTCTTCTGTGTTTCTTTCTCTTTGGCTTAATTTAAGGGGGAAAACTGGGGCTGAAAATGGAAGAAGATATTTAGTATATATTCTTAACAATTCAAGTGTGGTTTACCATCTAGTAGAGGCCAGCAACCACATTCTGGGTTTCCCCGATGCTCAGAATAAAAATTGTCCATATTTGGCACAAAAGCTAGGCTCCCATGGTGAGAAGAGATGGAAAACAAGAACACAGTTTTTGTACCAGTAAGTAGGACTATAGCAATGATCTGTAAAATAGTGTCCTGGAAACTCCATCCCAGGCACTCCCACTGTAATTGTTTTCAAAATGGTGGTGAAGCAAAGAGCATTTTGCAAATCTTTCCCTAACACTCACTGGAAAATGTGAAGGCAGCAGTTACCTGCTGCAAACAGAGAGCATCAGTGATGGACTGTAGCATCCACCTGTATGCAAAATGGGCTCCTTGGTTCAGATATTTGGAATGGATGAAAACTGGTCTTCATTGCAATTGATCTATCATACAAATCTTTGATTTATAAATTTGTGTTAAATTAATAACTTCAGTTTTGGTAGTGTTGCCATGCCTCCCATATCAAACCATACATTCAAGTATCTGAACTTTCTGTCCAGCATCCATTTTTGCTGTTTCAGTGGGTTTCCAGCAATATTTGGGGTCTGAAAACCTCTGGTAGTTAAAGATGTCTCTGCCTCTGTTTGAACATTTGGAAATAGTATTAATACACGGTGCTATGAAGGCAGGTAGTCACCCTGATTCCTTGCCTTCTTTGATACTGTAAAATTTGAAAATATTATTTTTTACTTTATTTAATGGGAACATATATAGATAACAATCTGGAATGGAGTTTCTGTCTTGCTGAACTGGAAGGGAGAAGGGAAGCCATAGAGGTTTGTTCAAATATCAGTAAATAAATCACAGAGACTTCAGTTGGAAAAACCTTAGTTGCCATTCAAGTTGTTTCTGTCTCCAACCAGTACAGGAACACTTTGCAAACAGCTATCATCTTCTGCAACTTATTTTCCAGTGATGGAAAATAAGTATTCATTGTAAAGCAGATTGTTTTTTAATGTATACAATCCTTAATCTGAGCTCCTTTCACTCTTAACCCCTTCTAATACTGAACTCATATCTGTTATCCTCAAATTCCTATCCATCTTTTTTCTAATTTAACAATTTAGAAACTTAAAGAACTTAAAACGTCATCTTTCACATGATAGTCCTCAAAATTTTTGGAGTCAAACCCTCCCCAAAAGGTCTGTTTGCCCAAGTTGAATGCCCACGTTTTCCTCAGCTATTATAAGTGTGATTTCCATAACATTCAGTGATCAAATGAATTTATATAATCTTTAGAATTTGGAGATATCTTTTAAAATATAGAATTCATTACTAAAGGTGATACCACAGATTGCTTATTCTTTAGGGATATTATTTTCTTTCATTTAAATTCATAATAACACAGACTAAGATTTCACATGATTACATACTATAATGAATTGTCCCACTTCTATGATTAATCATTTGATTTTTGTTTTCTTAAACACTTTTTCTCTTTTACACTATGACATAGTTTTAAACACAGAAAAATATAAAATAATTTTTAAAAAACTACTTGTTATATCCCAGAGTCTCAGCTTTTTAAACTGTTATTTTGCTATATTTGCTTTTATAAAAAAAGTAAAAAGAAATACAACACAGAAGCAAGTCTTTTTTTTATAACATTCCTAGTACCCCTTTAATATTCTTTCCCACAAATAATCACTGTTCTGAAGCTAACTGTATCCTTTTCATGTTTTTCTAGTTTTCTTAATGTCTATTCATATCCATATAAATATTTATATGCATGTCTAAATCATCTTTAAGCAAATACTACCTATAGTTATATAGATAACAATCTGGAATGGAGTTTCTGTCTTGCTGAACTGGAAGGGAGAAGGGAAGCCATAGAGGTTTGTTCAAATATCAGGCTCTTAGAAGTCTTCTGAGTTTCAGATTTTCTTGAAAAACTCATTCTTTATTTTCTATATGCCTATGGGGCCAATTTCAGAGACTTTCAATCTTTAGGTTTTATTTTTTTCCAACAGTTTCTCTGAGGAGCAAGTCATACCAGCAGTGAGACCACTAATCTTAGTTTTTACATTATAATGTAATCATATTAATATTTATTCTGTATATGTTTTGTGCCTTATTAAAAATACACTTCTTTATATTAATGTCATAAATATATTCTTATATATTCTGTTACCATTTTAATGTTTTTATTTTCATATTTAGGGCTTGAACCATCTGTGAATGGTGAGACTCAGAAATATATATATGTATATATTTTTTCCTGCGTATGAGCTGGCAATTCTCCTAGCACCATTTATTGAATAAAGCATTTACTTCTAGCATTTTATAATTTCTTCTATACGACTATGTATGTTTCTGGACTTTATGTGTTAATCCACTGCTCTGTCTTACTGATATACTGTATAAATTATAATAACATTATTATAGGTCTTAATATCTGAAAGGGAAGACCCTAACCCATATTGTTCATCTTGAAATTACTTAAATTTTTTTTGTTTCTTTGTTCTCATGTACAAATTTTGGATGTTAATAAAATTTCATCCAAAATAGTTCTGATGAGCTCTTATTTGCAATTGCACTGGATTTATTAAAATAGGGAAAAATTAAAATATTTAAAATAATGAATTCCTAAAATAGTATATCCAACTACTTACTATTTATTTTATTTATCATTAATTAATTTTGTTTTATAATTTTTATTTTGTATTGATCTTCAAAAGTCTTCCACATTTTGTAAGTTTTATTTCTAGGTATTTCATTTTGATGATTTTATAAAAGTTGCTTTTACTTCATATATTTAAGTACTTGTTACTAGTTTATATGAGTGAAATTAATTTTTACTTATTTAATTTTTATTCTGGAAGTTTTCTGAATGCTCCTTCTAGCTATAATAGTTTTATCATTTATATTTTTAAATTTCTATACTTATACATTTTCCTTTTTTTAAGTTTGGCTAGGATTTACATATACTGTTAAGTAGAAATAGGCATATTTATTATTTTGTGATGCTCTAGATTTTAAATGTAATTACTATAAAATTTTATTTTACCATTAAGTAAAATATATACTTTAGAATTTTGGTAACTAATCTTTATAACCTTTATAAAGGACTTCACATTAAGAAAGTCCTTTTCTACTCCAACTTGGCTAAAAATTTTTGTCCTTTATGAGCATTGCACTGTATCAAATTCTTATTAGATTATTTTAATATGATGATTCATATTTTCTCCATTTGATCTTTTCATGTAGTTATCCATTTAGAGTAAATCATAATTTTGTTAATATTCACTTTTATTGTAAATTCTTTGATTTTATTTATTAGTAATTTATTTAGCTTTTAGTATCTGTGTTCACAAATGAAATTGCCCTATAATTAGTTTCTTTTTGAAACTTTTCTTATTTATTTTGAGGTCAAGTTTTTCTCATGCTTTGAGTTTTTCATCTCTTCCTAGTGTCTAGAGGCTTTTTTATGGGCAGGGGAGGTTGTAATGTAAGAATTACCTGATTTTAGATGTAATTTGGTGAAAACTACTTGTAAAATATTATGGACCATGAGATTTTTAAATAGGTAGATTTTTAAATAGGTAAGATTTTTGTATTCTTAAATTATAATAAATTCAGTTTATAAAATTATTCTTGATAATTTATATTGTCTAAATAGTTAGTATTTTCATTTCTATAATTTCTATTTTATGATTTTCAAACTTTCCTTTATTTCAATATCATTTTTCATATATAGGTTTATTACAAACTTAAAAAAATTTTTTGTATTAGTTTTAATATCTTAATTTTTTATTTATATTTTTAATATTAAAATATTTGATACTCTATTTTTTTATTCTCTCTTTAAATTTGCTTTGTTTTTATACTTTTTGTGCACTTAATTCTTCCTTTTTTATGCCTCTGGTAGCTACTTCTAATGGTGACATACTTCTTAGTGTTCCTTAAACTTATTTTAATATACCTTAGTTGGTTTATTTTGGGGGATACCAATGGTCTTAGGTTGAGAAAGTATTCCAACAGATTCATTTCTAGCAGAGCACATGGCTAGTTATTAGTATCCTAAATATGTTCTCTTTTTTAATTTCTAATTTAAGTGTTATCAATTAATACATTTATGTCCACTCCTATTCATTTCTTATAGGTGAAATAGTTCCCTTCCCAAGGCCTTGTACTATCATTTGAAGTGACAGTATTATTTTCTTGTTCCTTTAACCTAGACTTGGTAACAGTTTTGTAACTCTAGGCATCATCTCAAGCAGTTAAAAAAGTTGGAAGAATTAATAATGAAAAGAACTATTGAATCAATGGTTTCTGGGACATGGATGCATTGGAGAAAGAAAAGGAAAGGCTAATGGTGATGAATCAACAATATAAAGGGAAACGTAACAGTCAGAATTTCTCTTTTGCAAAATGTATAGAGACTCCCATTTTCTGTAGCCAATGATGAAGAAATGCTAAAAATCATGCCTGCAATTGAAACATGGATTTCAGAGTTCCAGAGAAGACTGAATGATCAATTCCTTTATACAAGATGAGGATGGAAAAGAGAAGGATCCCAAGATTTGGAAGCTCACATGTAAATTGATGTTCTCAGTAATCTTGAATTCTGCTATTTCTCTGAATCCTTAGTTCCTGGAGAAATAACCCATTATTCCTGTGTGAAGGTGATACAAAGGCCTCTGCCTTGCAAGACAATTTGTGCTCCTTTAGAATCTATTTCCCATCCTAGTCACCAGACTCAACGAATAGGGTCAAGTCAATATAGTCTACATAGCAGTAGAAAGAGGAGTTAGCACACTGAAAGTGGTAACAGATAGAGCTGTGATTACATATTGGAGGCAGAGAAGAAAACAGGTGGACGCCAGGTCATCTACCAGGGTTTCTCTTGTTATTCTCCTGATAAATCTTAACAATAAATATGCAGTTGCATCCACAGCAGCATGAAAAAACATGGCAACCAGGGGCTTAATCTCTCAGGGTTGAAATTTGTTACCCTACTAGGCAAATTAGCAATATGAGTTCAGTTACTAACTAAGGGTGTGGGAATTCTAAAATAGACAGTAAAGGAGGAAGACAATGACTACTTACAACAGCCTGAGACCAGCTGCATCAGCAGGGGCTGTAATTCATTACACTACACTTTCGCATTTATAATTTCCAGAAAAAGTGACCAACAAAAATCATGAAGCCAGTTTCAAATGAAATGAAATCACTAGATGAAACAAATGGATCTGAGCAATAGATCAGAACTGGATGCTGTGAAGTGTGACACAGATTGTCCTTTGTGAGTAAAGCACTCATTTCCGCAGCTTTAGAGAATGTTGATTGCTCATGGCTCCCAGAGGAGTCAGTCTCCAAGAACGGTTTTTAGCTATAGAAAACATCCTATCTCAAAGTTCCACTCCATTCCCTGACAGCAGCTGTCATCCAATAATTGGTTATTGTTGGTGGGTTGAGGATGGTAACAAAGCCTCCACACTCTTGCCTCATTTGAGATTTCTCTGAAGAGTCAACCCAATTCCCAATGTCTCTGAGCATTCTGAGATCTCTGTTGCACTGCATCAACTTATTCTTATGTCCAATCCTGCTTTACTCCTCACAGATATTGCTCCCGGGAGTACTCTTCCACAAACTTACTGCATGCAAAACTCAGTTTTGGGCTTTGTTCTCTTGGGGTATCAGATCTCCACAAATTACTAAAAATTTCATTAATTGCACTGCACATATTTTCAGTAACTGGGAATATAATTGATCTGTTGTTGGATACTTGAAGTCATATAAGATAGTATATATTCTCTTCTCATCTCACCAAAGATATTAAAATTTAATTCCATTTAACTTTTATATATATATATATACTATTATATATATATATATATATATGTATATATATATATATATATATTTACATTTTACCACTATAAAACTGTTTCTGTTAGTAAAATACTTTTTTTTCTTTTCCCCTGGTATTCTTAAATTCATCAGTGATACTGCTTGAGTTTTATTTTATTTTATTTTAATTTTACTGAGTATGCAGGTGCTTTCAAAAGAAAAATACATATTTTTCAGTTTGGGAAAATTTTACTTATGTATGTCTTTGATATTTTTCTCTTTTCTGTTTTCTCTATTCTCATTTACTAAGACTCTTATTAGCTGAATATTGGGCTTTCTAGATCAATGATTTAATTCCATAACTTTTCAAAATTCTATCTCTATCTTTTTTATTTATTTGAAAGATTTCCTCAACTTTAGCTTCCAAATATTTAAATTCTTTTTCTACATTTCTATCGGATTTTTAATTTCTGTAGCTTTCTTATTTTACTCTGATGGTTCTTTGGTTAATAGTACTTTTAATTTTTTTTCTAAAAATTTATTTTATTTGTATTTTAAAAAATGTTCTCCTAATTTTGCATTGTAAATGTTTTCTCTCAATTTCTTTTGTAATTTTACTCTAGATTTTCTATTTTTGATTTTAGTTTGATGGCTAGCCACTCCTGTATTCATTTATATTAAAGAATGAGGCACTAAGAAGTTGATTAAAAGTTTTAGAGTTGTGTACCCAACACCCACTACTGGGTAATCAGAAGGTAAACAGTATTTTTTTCCCACTTGGAGGACTCCAGTGTATTAAAATATATAGCCATTCAGTTCCTCCCATGAAGAAGTTTCAATCTGCTCTGTGGAATAATTATCTGGCAGCTTGAATTCTGAAACCAAGGGAAAGAAAAATAGCTTAGGTCCCATATTCACCCCACAGGCATTTATTTCATCCATGTTTATCACTCAGCCATCCCTCCACAATGAATTTCTTCTTATTTCCCTAATTCCTGAGCCCTCTTATTCCAGAGGAAAAAAGTACAGGTTACCTGCATATTCAATATTTAGAGTTTTATAGAAAAAGGGTCATAAGATCTACTGGCTCTACATGCAACCAGTATCCTTTCAGCCTTGATTTCTCTTTACTTTCTCCAGTTCCCGAACCCTTCATGTTCTGAGGTTTCTGGATCTCAGTGGGATGAATTGATTCCTTTATCCTAGTGTTTTAATCAGAGAGTAATCTTGAGAAAAAATGCATATAGGCCTTAGTTTTGTCATCTGAAAACCAGAAAATTTAAATGGATTATTTCCAAAGATCATTCTAGTTCTAAAAGCTTATATTTTGAAATACATTTTTGATAATTTTAACTGTTTATGCAAATTCGCATATGTTTTTACTTTGGATCATTACTTCACTTGATGCTGGATTCTTATTCAGAAAAAAACCCTCATTTATCACAATTTCCTCAGGGAGCCTCTGATCTGCTCTGTGGTTAACTGCTTTATAATATAATTTTTACTTTCACATTTGAGTAAAGTGATTAGACAATCTATGAGAAGAGCTTTTAAGGTTATTCAGTCTAGACTAAGATCCAGGCAGACAAGCAGGTCAGGGTTAGAAGTGTGGTAGAGGAGGTCCAGCAACCATGAGATCACTTAGGTGACTAATCAAGAATAATAGAGGATTTAATGGTCTTAAATCAGTAAAGCAAGGAGAAGTTCTATTGTCAAAACAGGTCAGAACACAAAATGAAGAGACCCCAGTAAGGACCAAAGTCCATAATTGGCTAGTTATAATACCATTATAATAACAGCAGTTGGCAAACTTTTTTGTAAAGAGTCAAATATAAATCCATAGGGCATACAGTGTTGGTCACAACTACTCCAAAAAATTTTGGGTAAATTAATTATTTGCTTGATCACACCATTTATTTATATTCCAAGATCAGGAAATTGTGGGTATCACAGATTACACTAGAACTCACATTTCTAACTCCCAATCCATACTACTAATTTCTTTAACAGTGAAGTAATAAATGTATTCACTAATTATGCAAAAATATTTAATATATCATATAAAGTTTATAGAGAATACGAATGCAATTATAAATTTATCAGAAATTTTATCTAATATTAATGTTAATTTAATAAACAGAAATTAAAATTAATCTAATTTACTTTGCTTACCTCCTTGAAATACAGAATTCAGTTTTGTGTTTGTGAAGGTGAGAATGGATAGTTTAGCCAGGAGTGAGGAGATAGATTTAAATAGCTGAATACAATCATATTTCCTTTACCAAAGTTTAAATTTATGTCATTTGTGTGTTTTTTCTTTTGTCATGCTTCCCTATTTAAAGCAACAACTTCACAGATATAGTAATTATTTTTCTTTTTCAGAAATACATTTGAATGACTAAAGACTTCACAATGCAGTTTTATGAATGAGTAGTTTCTACAACAGATTCTTGTTTATATCTTGTCCTTTCTCAGATAATAGAAGCCTCCAATCTAAAATTTCAAAAAATTGCAGTATTGCATTTTTAAGTGAAAAAGAAATATAAAAGAAAATCTCATGAATATATGTGAGGAGGAAACAATTGTGAACATGGTCATGATCTTTTGGATAGATTTGTTATCGTGGAAACTATTTCTGATCAATTGTATGTATAACACAATTATATATTTAAAAAAATATTTCATCATAGAAGCTCACTTCTCTCTCTTCTTTAACCCTTGGCAAGTTCCCACAGTACACAAGAAATGATCACAGTAAAAGTGTTGATCATTGGAATCATCAACTAGACAGTGTTAAATGAAGAGAGTGTAAAAACCACGAGATGCTGTGTTGACTACCAGTACTGGAGAAAAAGTTTTCTAGACAATAGACTATTATTCCCAAAGTGAACTCTTAATTTCCTACCAAGATGCACATTTTATTTTATATGACTTACCTAGGTTCTGGGAACTTCCATTCCTCTCAGAGTGATGACACAGGTGTGACCTGGGACTTCTCTGACTGAGCTAAACTCTGGTGTTGGTGAAAAGTAAGGACAGTGGAAAGTGTCTAGGGAATGATACCAGATGTGGAATCAAGTAAAAATAGATTTTTAAAAAAATCGGTCAGGAATTATATGTTTCAAATAAAATTTGATGTAGTTCAATTAAAAATGCATGATCTGCATAGGGCAAAAACAGTAAATTTAAATGGGATTTCAGGAAGGATATCAAATTGATTTTACTGTTTTCCACTGAACAACTCAGAATACATAATCATAGATATTCTCAGCATTATTTATTTTCAGAAAACTCCCTTTATTATTTTTCATTTATATTTTATCGCCTATTTAGCCCGTAAATCAATAAGTACTATTAAAAAAAAAAACAGATAGAATAACAAAAGAAAATAGTTTTGGAGAAATTGGAGATGTTTCTAGAGGTTATCCAGAACAAACTTCACATCTCTAATTTATTTCTATTATCGGAAGGTCTCAAAATCACTGTTCTATCCCATAAATATTTTAAACTTAGCTAATAAACATTTTGGTCCCACACATTGCCATTGTAATCTGAAAAATATTTTTTACTAAAAATAAATCCAATATAATTAAACTTTTTCTGTGCTGAAATGTAGTCCTGACTCAAGAAGACTTCAAAAAAGACCTGGTAGGGCAAGCCTATTCAATTCAAAATTTCATACAGATTTTGAAAGCTATACAATGTCATTGCATTCTAAACCAAATAACCCCTATAGAACATCTTCAGTATCCTCAACTCTGGTTGTTTGGAAAAATTCCAGAAGTCTAATCTTTATACTTGCACATAAAAGAAAATAAAATTATAGATATGTTAGCATAAGAAGACTTCATTACTTTAAGGAAATTTGTTCTTTTTCTTTAATTTTAAATATATTCATGCTTCTTTTCAGAATCAAAAGGCTGGAGACATTTTACATCATTTATGACTAGTTTTTATCTTGTCTCTGAGTCCAGGTGTGTATATGTGTCTATGTATGTGTTCGTGTGTGTACATAAGAGAGAGAGAAAGAGAGAGAGAGAGAGAGAAGAGAGAGAATGAGATTATTCCAGCAGTTTATCCCCAAATTAACATATTTGCTTAAATTAATTAGTACCATCTCATCTGATTCATTTGGCATACGTGTGTACAATAGTCAAAGTATGAGCTGGTCCATGTTTCTGAGTCACCATTTATAACTGTGAATTTTGAGATTGAGTGATTGCTATCTGTTTTTCATTGCCTTACAAGCTTCATGAAGGAAGAAATCATACCTGTTATGCTCACCACATACTCCCAGCATCTAAAATAATTTTGGCACTTAGGAGGATTTCAAAACATATTTAATAATTAAAATACGATATATAAAATTGTGTTCATATAAAGATAGACATTGTTGAACTTTTCATTGCAATGTTCTTAGTGTTTCTTTTAAAAAATTTTTATTTTATAATAGTTTCAGGTCTATAGTATATTATAGTTTATGAAGTGATCCCCCTGATTACTGTAGCACCCATCTTAGTGTTTCTTTTTAATCTTTGGTCCTTCCTTCCACCTAAACTAACCCCATTCAGGCTGCAGCTGCCCTGTCCTATGCTTATGGCAGTGGGTGTGCGGACATGGATGAGCCTCTGGAAAAAAAAAACAGTTCCATGTTTTGCTCTTCAGGCTGACTGAGAGGAAAATATTGGTTGGTGAAAACCCCCAAAGAAAGAATGTGTATTCTACTACTGATACAGAACCCCAGGAAGCCCCCAGAGCTGTATGGTTATGTGGCACATCTAAGTATAATGCTTGGCAGCTTGCAGAGCGCCCATGCTTGAGCATAATGCAGGAACAAGAATAGCATGAGTACAAAATAGGGAAGAAGGTATAAAACATTATTGGAAACAAAGAGTAACTCATTATGTTCCTGGTTTAATCAACAACCGTGGACCAAAGAGGATCAACCTCTCAGGAGATGCCAGTATGGATAGATAACAATAAGGACAGATGTCCCCTAAACTGGCAGTCCTCCACCTTTTTGACACCAGGGACCAGTGTTCCTATAGGAATCTATGCCTGATAATCAGAGGTGGAGCTGATTATAGAAGTGATGCTAGTGCCAGGGAGCGGCTGAAAACACAGGCGAAGCTTCACTTGCTAGCCTACCACTCACCTCCTGCTGTGTGGCCTGGCTCCTAATAGGCCATGGACCAGCACCGGTCCACTACCCAGGAATTGGGTATCCCTACCCTAAAGTATAGTCAGAGCAAGATACCTTATCATTATATCAACTTCCTAAAATTTTAACCCAATGCCAAAGCAAACAATTTCTTTCGTTCTACCAGAAGTGAGGCTTATATTATGAAATAAGTTGTACTGTGGGGAAAATTACTTCCATAATAAGATTCATAAACACCATATTTGTCCAATCCAGGGGTCTACAAACTACAGCTTACAGGCTAATTTTGGCCTGCTGATGTTTTGTATAGCTTGTGAAACAGGTTTGTTTTTATATTTTTTAATTGTAAAAAAAAAATTTTAAATAAGAATAATATTTTGTGGCACACAAAAATAATATAAATTTCAAATTTCAGTGCCCAAACATAAAATTTTATTGAAATACATCTCTGCTCATTCATTTACCTATGTCTATAGCTACTTTTGTGCTATAATAGCAAAGTTGGGTAGCTGAGATAAAGACTGGAACTTTGTCTCACATAGTCCAAGATTTTACTCTCTGGCTATTTACAGAAAAAAATTTGCCAACTTTTGATCTATTCTAAGAAGACTTAAAAATTGGTAAGCTTTTTGTTTCTTTCTATACTTGACAATATCTATTGCTGTGCCCTAGGATTCATTTAATTTTTCAGATGTTGAAAAGTGGAGAAGAGAAGACAGAGGGCTGGAAATATTTCATAATTTTTAAGATCCACTTTTTAAGCAAAATATTATTGATTGGCAAACAGATTTCCAAATCTCTAATTTAAAATTTTGTTCTATTAGTAAGGATAGTGCTGATGGAGGAGGAGTAATATACTTGGGCTTGAATATGTGCTAAAGAAGTTAGTGACTCAGAATGCTACCAAGTGACCAGATAAAGGTTGCAATAGGTGGAAAGACTAATCGATGCATCACCAGTAAAATGATCTTGCAACCAACAGTGAGTTGTCTTTCATGCTGGTTTGGTGCTCTTAAAATGCTCATGTCTGCTTAAAGCACATAGTTTATACCTAACTTCATGAGTTCACCATCCCAGCAATAGAAAAGAACAATGTGCTTTGACATTAACGGTCTGATGAGATTTGTCACATTAAAAAGTCATTTTCAGTGCCTTGACATGAGAGAAAATACAAAAATACTTTTCTGCACTAGAGAAGAAAAATGTTCTAAGTAATGCTACTCATTAGGTCTTTAATGTTTTCATAGGTTTTCTTTGGTTTTGCTTTGTTTTCACTTTTAAATATCTATCTAATCTTGAGGGTTTTAAAAAAATATTAAAAATCGTGTGCAGCTGATGAGGAATTTAGAATCTACTGATTAATTTTTTACTCAAGTCAGGTCTACTGAGCAACATTAATGTAGATACCTCAAGCTAAACAAACAAACAAACAAATCTAGGTTTAATTTTTATTTATTTATTTTTGCTTTTTTAATTAAAAAAAGTAGAAGTGTAGTTAATGTCTCGTCTGTTCTAATCCATCCAGTTCAAGAGCAAATATGTCCACATTCTTTCGAAGGAGGAGAATGTATTGAAATTGTCCCTTTTGATTTTCAAAATGTTAGACTCAACTCTATTCGTATAAAAATGATACTAGATTTCTCTTTGCCAACTTAAAACGTATTTTTCAACATTTCTGGTGCAAAGCTGTGTTGAAGTAAATCTCTAGGCCCAAGATGGAGTCATTCCTGCCAGAGGTTCCATGTCAGCAAACTGAAACTGAGATAACTTTTCTGTCCCTGTAAGTGCTCTGCTGGACAAGAAATATAGTATATTGACTCAGTCAACCCCAAATGCCAAGCCAGCTCTCAGCTTTTATACTTACATCCTACTTCCTTACTCATTTTCCATTTTTCTCTTTCTTGTTGCTTATCTTTTATCCTATAAAACTTCTTGCCTTCTGCCCCATTATGCAGTTTCTCCATCCTTGAGAATGAAGACTGCTTGCTTAGTGAAGTGTTAAACTCTGTTATTAACTAAATTGTCTTCTAATTTAATCATTTTAACAGCTGATTATGTCGTCTTATTTTAACCACTTCAAAAGCTCTCAGAGCCTGTAAGATATAAGTTCTTGATGGCCTCTCTAAATTCCTGTTTTTGCAGTCTCAGTGATCCCTGCTCTACAGACTATCCACTCAGTTCTTCCTAGAGCATACTCTTATAACCTCTGGATCTTTGTTCTCTCTTTCTGGAATGTCCATTCTACCTCTTTGCCTGCTGCAGATTCTATTTAGCCTTCAAACCACTGTTCAAGGTTCCCGTTCATACAGTGTCTCTGTCTCCTTCAGGTAACATCAGACACTATTTTCTCTGTGTCCCCATAGCACCTTACCCTGATCTCTGTTTCATGTAGTATGTTTTAATCAGTTTACCAGTGATGTTCTTTTGTACAACTTTGGACTCCTTGAAGTTTGAGATTGTGTCTTGTTCAACTTAATCTCACAATGGCTCACAAAGGAGATGCTCGATGTATATCTATTGACAAAAAGAAATTCTATGTTCTTCCAAAATTAAAGTCTTTCTCTGAGAATGTTATAGAATGTTCAGTCTATTTTTATATACTTTAATTATTTGCATTATTTGTACATTTTTCTAAGAACTCTCAAACCCATTTGTTGAGTATTGTCTCTGTGCATAAACTGCTTAGTTTTTCCAAGCTGCCCATGTGAAGACCAAGGGTCTTTGTGCCTCTACAGAAAGTCCTGGAGTATAAACAGAGAAATAAATGCTCAGCCAAATGCTTGAAGTGAGATAAAAAGTACACGCTACACCGCAATCAAATAGAACCATGTGCAGCAGAGCAAGGCAAAAATCTTCTACAGCTCCTATTTCTAGCTTGTTAGAGGTTTTATCAAGAAGAAATGCCACATTTTATCATGATTTTCCTCACATCTTTTTAATTCGTTAATATGATTATTTGCATTAATTGATTTACTAATGTTAAACAAACTTCTCAATGCTGGGATAAAACCGCGTTCGTTCTGAAGGATTCAAGTATTTATATATTTCTGGATTCGATGTGCTAATCTTATGTTTAGGATTTATATAATATATAAAACTAAATTCAGCAAAATATTTCCTTTTTATTATACTCTTGTTATGAAGTTATGATATCAATGTTATGCTAGCTTCATAAAATGAATTGATGATTGTTCCATTTTTCTTTTAACTATGTAAAAGAGATTGTAGAAGAATGGAATTATTCAGCTCTTTAAATATTTGTTCAAACTTGCTAGTAAAACTAAACATGAAATTCTCAGTAAGAAGACTAACAATACTGTATTTTTATTAATGGAAATAAGAGTAATCTGGTTTTTACTTCTTAATCCAATTATGATAAGTTATGTTTTTATAGGAACTTATCTATTTCATTGAAGTTTTCAAATTTGTAGTTTATTTATAATATTCTCTTATTATTTTGAATCTTTTCTATTTTTATAGTTCTGTCTTGCTTCTGTTCTGTTACTTTTTTCTTCTTTTTCTTGATTCGTCTCACCACAAGTTTATCTATTTTATTAAACTTCAGGACGATCAACATTTGATTTGCTGTTGTACCTATTTTCTATTTCATTGATTTCTACTTTTAATTTTTTCTCCATCCTTTTAATTCCTTTGCATTTATTATTTTGATTCATTTAAACTTTTTAAATGAGATACTTAATTCATAATTTTTAGCCTTTCTACTTTTCTTCATAATATTATATCATATATCTCCCATATATATAAATGTGTGGTATTTTTATTTTCATTCCATTTTAAATATTCTATTATTCAGATTATGATTTCTTTTTTGATACATAGATTATTTAGCTGTGTTTCAGCAACTTCCAAACAAATGGAATTTTTCTAACTATCCTTTGTGTTGCTTTCTAACATAATTACATCATGGTCCCAGAACACAATTTCTTGGATTTCTTGAGATTATTTTTTATTGGCCTAATATGAGTTTAATTTTTATAGGTGTTTTGAGTCTATGGTAGATAAGGTTATGCATTCTACAGATGTTGTATCTTTCAGTTCAAGTTTATAAATCATGTTCAAATATTCAATAATTTTATTAATCATTTTTCATATAGCTATCAGTTACTAACAAAATTATATTAAAAATCTCCCAGTATGATTGTGGATGAGTATATTTCTCACATAATTCTGATGATTTTTACTGTGTATATTTTTGAGACTATTATTATTAGGGACATAAAATTTTTAATTGTCATATCTTCCTGGAAGATTTAAAATTATATTTTTGTTGTAATCCTCTTTATTTCTAGTATTTTTTTGCTTTCAGATCTATTTTGTCTAATGTAAACAGTATTTGTCTGATATATGTTTTTTCCAAATATTTAGTTTCAACCTTATTGAGTTCTTTTATGTTAGGTATATTCATCTTGTTGAGATTGCTGTATTGTCCTTGCCATATTTCTTCCTTTTTGTAACACTAGTGCCATGATTGAAAATTCAGAAACATTGAATATCAGGCCATGTTAAGAATGGGAGCTTTGTGGACTGGATTGTGCAGCAGCAGCTGAAGGAATCTGCATTCTCAACCACTGTGAAGCCACCTTTCTACTCATTAATATCTAGCTTTGGATGTAAGCCACTGGTATTGTTTTTCTCCAATATGCAGCTGAGTTTAATCTTAACTGATACTCAGACATATAACCTGTGGAGAAACTAAAGATGAATTAACTTTACATTGATCACATAAATTTAATATCTAACATATTTTTATATCCAGAGAACCTAAATTTGTGCTTATCTTAATAACATAGAATTTTTTAATTTAATATTTTCTCAATACATTTTTAGATGAGATATTATGTTAGTTCAAATTAGATATTGTTTACTATATCAGAAAATTTATCTCAAAGGTGATGGTGTTCTAGCTGAGCTTAGAATAAAAGGTAGGATTAAGACATGAAGAAAAAAAAGGACAGAAATATTACAGTTATAGAGAAAATGAGGAGGAAAATGACTCAGAAGAAGAAAGTGAATGACTTTTCAAAATTTAGGAATATTGAAAGAAAGATGTGGATATACCTTGGGTAAAGTGGCTTAAATTTAAATTGTTAAGATTTTTGAATTTCAAGCATATGAAATTTCATTGTTTGGAATGAAATTTGTTGTACTGGAAAAGGCAAAATAATCTTGAAATTTGAAGAACTGGTTTAAAATCATGCTTATGTCAAAGTATTTGATTTAGAGAAGTCATTAGTTTCTTGGAGTCTTGATTTTTTTTCTTACAAAAAGACATTTTAATAATAACTACATACAATTGGACAATGTACATGTAATCACTTCCAAAAATGTTGAAGAATTACAGAAATGTAAACCATTGTATTCATTAGATAAGACCTTTAAAGGTCCATTGTCTAGTAAAGGAGACAGACAAGGAAATGTGTCTTTTAAAATAATGTGGCGAGTGCTACAACAGATGTTTATCCAAATTGTGCACACATATACAGAGGAAGAACTCTTAAAAGAGTGTATAATTGGCATAGACTATTCTAAGTATGGAACTGACATGAGAAGTCCGGATTATAAATAGTGAAGGTACTATCACTGGTCTATGGTAATAGTGGTGATATACTCATTCATCCATTTACTTTTTTCTACAACTAATGAGTGAACACTTGCTATATGACAAGCATTCTTTTAGATATTATAGATAGGGTGATAAGCAAATAAAGTCTAAATCCTCTTAGTACTTATAATCTGTAGAAGGAGATGGAAAATAAATAGATGCATATATAATAAAATTAGCAGTGATAAGTAAATACAAGAAGAAAATCTGAGAAGGGGATGGAAAATGGGAGGATCACTTATTTTAGATAAAAGAAATCAGGGAATATCTCATGTAGAAGAGACTGAATAAAATAGGTGAGCAAGCCACATTGGGGGAGGATGTACAACTCACAAATAAGGAACAGGTGAAGCAAAGTCTGACAGCAGAATGAACAAGACATTGTAGAGGACCAGGAGGAAGACCAGAATGAACCAAGAGAGTAAGAGGAAAATGGCAGAAAGTTCTAAGATGTGACTTGCACTGGTTCATGGAATGGTATTTGTCACATTAAAATACTTGAATTTTAGTCTTACTGTGATGGGTAGTCACTAGAAAAAGGAGTGATAAGATTTGACTTGATTTTGGAAAAGATCACTTTATTTTCTATGTGTAGAATGAATTAGGGAGAGCAAGAGGACTCAGGACCAGATAGGAGATGTTGGAAGTACTTAGGTGAGATATTGTGGTTAGAAGAGGATAGTAGCTACTATCAGAGTAGTAGAAGTGGTCATATTCTCAGGATCATGATGAATATACTAGAAACAATACATGAAGATAAGATCATGTTAATGAGGTACAAGGCTTTAGAAACCTAAATTGTAGTAATCTATAAGAATTACATATCGATGCCCTGAGGCCTGGATTTGGCTTGCAGGTGAGTTTTCTTTAGTAAATATTACTATACGTTTAATTAATTAGCTGCCATTATTTAAAAACCAGTATGTTTCACCTGAAAAAAATTTGCATTTGCTGTTTCTTTCTGAAAAAATCAAAACATTTTACAACTATACCTACCCCTATGTTCCAAAATGGTTCACCATGGCTACCATTGATGATGTCATCAGAGGCTGCCTCTTTGGATGGGGTGTACACTATGTACAGAGCTCCATTTCTTTTGTTAAACTTTTATTCCCTGCAGACATTTGAGTTTTTGACCCCTGACCTAGACCATTTAGGGCAGCAGACGGTCAAATCCACATATAACTTCCTTCTTTGCTTACTTCAGAGGTTTTCAATGAAACTCTAGGCATCTGTTAATATGAAACCTCATTTTTGCTTTTTACCTGTCTTATGTACTAGGGTTCTATCTAAAATTTAATTGAACATAAAAATATTTTCTAAAAAAATTTCTTCTTTCTCAACTGATCATATTTCTCAGTAGGACAGACACTAGTATTTATTTTTCGAAATTTTCAAGAATCCCAGCATGTTTGCTATTTCTTTTTTATTCACAATCACTATTGCACAGAACACACGGGAATTAGAACTTGGAGAGTATACACTCAGTCTGGTAGAGAGGACCCAAATCAACATGCTGAGACAAGGAAAGCCTAATTAGATTTTTAAATCAAGATTTAAACTTCAAGGCATAAGCTATGTGGTTAGGAGACCATAACAAATGGGAAAAGGCCAGGAGTCCAGGAAGAGAAGATATAGCCTCATTTATAATTTGGCAGGAAAAATTACTCCAACCATGAACAGTTCTTGGGGTTGGAGGGCTGCACATCCAGATGTTCCAGTCTGAATGACACTAGGAACATTCAAACTTCCTGTCTGATAGTGCATCTTCGTGAACCACTTGGGCAGAACTCCATTGCTAGGATTTAAAGTATCTTGGAAGACTAAAACCAGCTACTTATTTTCTATTTGCAAGCACTGTCAGGATGGGGTACACAGAACTTGGTAGGTGTCCACAATCTAGTTTCTAAGAAATGAGAGTGATAATGCTACCTGTGACGTCATTACAATAGTTGGAAGAAAAACACCTGGGAGGGTTGTGTTCTCTCCATGATGAGTTGGTCTTAAAAAAAAGTTAAAGGTTGCAACAAACTCACACTCTTCTTGCATCAAACTGCCTAATTTCTCTCTATTAAAATCTTTAACATTATCATCTACAAGTCATATGATTTTTTAAAAAGTATATTAAAGCACAAAAAGTAGTATTTTTGGTGAGACCTAAATCAATGTTCCCTGTTGAAAAATCATCTTGGTGGGGCAGGGTCATCTTTACTGAGAGATGAATCATTTTGCTTTTTGATCATGTGGACGTTTCTGATCCTTCTCCTGCAACCAAGTACAAAAAGAGAGAGGATATTTTTAATGAAGAAACATGGAGACTGTAGGATTTCCTTTTGCTAACTGCCCCTTTATCAGTCAGAGACAGACAGCCTCATGGAGTGATGTAATCAGCCTTTAAAACAGATGCTGAGGAAACTTATTGAAGTAGAGCAAAAAGATTAGGATGAGTGATTGCCCTATCTCTAGCTTCCTATAGGGAAGTTCCTAACACATTTATAAATTATTACATGAACAGTTGCATAGGAGATTATTCCACATGAAATCATTTGGCAGGTAAAAGGAAATAGCTCAGTAAATATCAAAAGGGCATTTTCATTCTAAAAATGAACAGAGACTGTACAAAAAGCTTCCTGGGATTATCCTGTGATGCCAAGGCATGAGGACAAGAACAATATGTAAACCAGGCTCAAACTATACACCCCAAAACCTGAAGTAATTGTTTTGAAGCCAGGTAAAGTTATTGAAGCTATCTATTAGGGGACACTTCAACTTGATGTTCTACAACAGTGACATAGCTTAGTTAGAAAAAGTTGGTGCTGCATTGATGTGAGAAATAAGCACACACATGCTCAAGTAAATAAGCTGGGTCTCTTTCATGCAGAGTAGTGCCTAATCTGTGAACTGGAAATGTTCTATTCTTTTTTCTTTTACGAATGTAACATAGTATACCCTCCTTTATTCACTCTTATATTTTTGTTGTTTAAGATTTTTATTTTTAAAGGAAGATGATATGCCATTAGAAGAAAAATACCTGAAGCTATATGAACCACAGGTGTTCTAATTTACCTATTTTGATTATACAAATATTCTCAGGTCAAACCTGTTAAGTTTTTCCTGACTGTTCAATAGCTCAGGTGCCTTATGGGCCCAAGGTGTTATTTTATTAATTTATATTTCTCGCATGCAATTGGAGAAAAATTTTCATGGTCAGTATTGAGAAAAATATTACAATCTAATAAAACCCTCCAACTAAAATAAAACACATTAACTAGAAAAACTAGAATCCTTACAATGTGAAAATTAAACAAGGATATATCATTGTTGCTTTAAGACCCATTCACTTTCTGATGAATTTGAATGCCTCTTTTCAGATGTTTACCAGCCATATGTATTTTCTTAGTAAATGTCTGTGATATTTTTTAATGGCAAAATTTACATAGGGTAAAATTGCATGTGCCAAAGGAAAACACTAAGTAAAAAAATAATTATATTCTTAAAAGATTAGAAAAAATAGAATTTGAAACTATGTTGCTTTCCCTTCATATTTTCCTGAAGTCCTCTCATCATGTTGCAGTGAAGCAGAATCAGGCCATCTATATTTGTTTCTCCTTTATACTTTATATACCTAAGTATTTAACAGAAACTATACTTGATGATTACATATATCATTTCTGGAAAGTTTCTAAAATGTTAGAGTAACAACCTTAAATGTAAACTGGCAGAATTCAGTCCCATACATTGATTATATATTGTGATGTAAACTATACTTTACTTGCCAATGGAATTTTCTAAGCACTTAGGGTTCCTGTCGGTAGCAAATAAAGTTCACACAAAAAAAGAAAAACTTATTTTTTATCATTACAAATTTTTATTTTATTAAAAATAAACTTGGAAGATCAAAATGGAAACAAAAGAATAAAAAATAAAGAATAATGGTATAATCCAGAGAAAAACTGTTAACATTTAACATCGTATTTTATTTATATAATCTTGCAATACTCAAAATTCCTCAAATAAAAATTTAAATGGCTGCATAATATCTGTTTGTATATATAACAGTTAATTTTATCTTTTTTCTATTAATTTTCATGAAACATTTTGGTTTCTCTTATTATAACTAACAATATAATAAACACCTTCATATATAGATATTTTCATTCTATGATATATTTTTAGAAAAAAAAACTCCTAAACGTGAGTAATAGATTATGGACATTTTTAATACTCACTAATATTTTGAAAATCTGTAGTCCAGTAACTATACAAACATTATTACCCTCCATCAGTGTCTCTGAGACATACTATACAATACCCTTTAATATATGAAAATATAAAAAATAATACATTATGGACTTAAAATTCACTTCTTTATTTCATAATGAATCTGAATTTTTTCTGTGTTCATTAGCTATTTGTATTCTATTGGTGGGTTTCCTGTTTATACTTTAATGGACACATAGTTTTCATCTGTGCAGCGTATTTTTTGGGGGAGACTTTTTCCTCCTTTAATCCATAGAAATCTGTGGTGTAGTTCCAGTCAGCCTGACTTCCTCCCATTTCCAGACCTAATGCCTGCCCCATCCCTGCCCACTGAATAACCATATGTTCCAACATTTTTAAACAAGTTTTATAAATATTAACATATCTATAAATCTCGTCAATTAGGCACTTACTAGTATCTTCATTTAACAAATGAAGAAACTGAGGCACAGAGATTAAGTAATTGCTGGAGTCCCACTATGGGTAAAAACTGACCAAGAATGCAAACTGAGATAACCTGGCCAGCATTCATGATTTTAATCACTACACTCTGCCTTTTCTTACAATATAATACCTAGGTCAGAATGATGAAAGTCAATAGAAAATGAAGGATGTATATGAAACTAGTGATGGTTAAGAAAAACAAACAAATAGCAGCCTTATCACACTTTTGAATATCTTTAAATGCAATTGTTATATTAGTTTAGGTGTTATACTTAACCTTGTCCTAACTCTGCCTCTATATCCTGTGAGGTTGGAAAAATCTATTGATACCTCAGAGTGTAAGAAGGAATTAAGTGATATGCTTCAGGAAGTCCTTTCATTTCAAGTAATTTATCAACTCAAGGACATTAAAGCATCAGAGATATTCACATATTTCTCCCAATTCAAAGCAACATTTTAATTTTCCTGACATCATTATGTTATAAAAATCACATACTTATTTACTATTTTTTTTTATTCTGGAATGTGAATTTGCCTTATAAAAAGTATGGCTTCTTGGACTAAAGGAAATAGGTACAAGGATTGGGATAATACCTGTCTCAAGAAGGCATTACAATCAAAGACTGAAATCTGTCTGAATTCTTTCTTCTACTTTTATTTTTGACTTTCCTACTTGAAGGCTTTCTTTTGTTCTTTCTTCAGAGTGGCTGTTGCTTTTCTCTGGTAAAGACTGAAGATGGTAGAAGAGGTCTATTCCCCAGCTAGTAGATTATGTATTTATCTGAAGAGTCTCCTTCCCTCTATCAATTTGTCTTTCTCTCTCTCTTCCTCTCTACCAACTATGGATTCCAGGGAAAGGGATTCTCACTGACCCAAGTGAATTTGAACCAATCGTTTAGAATCATTAGGTGGAGCACAGTTTGCCATTGTTGGTAGGTGTGAGAAGGCTGAAGGATTTTGTAAACTGGAAAGATACCCCCAACAGTATCTACTTAAAAAAAAAATAAGAAAAAGAAACCATTATTTTAAAACCAAAGCCAAGGTAGGTCAAGGTTTCTGGTATCCTGCTACTGTTCTTACTTGGCCACTGCCTGTTCTTTATTCCAAATTCTGATTTTATTCTTTATAGCCATTTAATTTTCATTATTTAATTTTTCAATTACCATTGACATACAATAGTGTATTAGTTTTTGGTGCACAACATAGTAATTAGACATTGATATAACTTACAAAATGATCCCTCTGATAAATCTAGTACCCACCTGAAACCATGCATATTTATTACAATATTATTGACTGTATTCCTTATGCTATACTTAAAGCCCTATAACTATTTTGATAACTAGCAATTTGTGTTTCTTAGTCTCGTCATCTTTTTCATCCACCCCACTAATCCCCACCCATCTGGCAACCATTAATTTGTTCTCCGTGTCTATGAATTTATGGCATACAACAACCCATGACTGTTTTTCAGGAGTAAAAGTTAAAACCTATTATTTTGCCTTTACAGAATAATAAATAATAATAAAGATGGATAAAAGGGGTAGGTGGTAAATTCCAAATATTTTTTCTTTTAATCTATCTATTTATTTTTTAATCTAGAATTTTAAATTTTTCATTTTTTACATTATATTGACATAACCAAAATATCTCCATGTCAAATTGTACTGATATAACTTTAAGTTTAAATTATAAATTACATTATAACTTCTATTTCTTATTTATTTATTTATTTATTTATTTATTTATTTATTTATTTATGAAAATCTCCATAAGAATAGTCTCTAAATGTTCCTATTTAACAGGATCTAACAGCTTCAGTATTTATTGTTCACAAACATTTCTCTCTTTCTCTTTCTCTCTCTCTCTCTCTCTCTCTCTCTCTCTCTCTCTCTCTCTCTCTCTCGTTTTAAAACATAGTTCCCTTCACTATAGGTTTATTTCCCAGAGAGTTTTGAATTACTTATATTCTCAAGGACTTACTGCACATCTCTGTTTTGTAAAAAAGAACATGGTCACCTTGGCAGAACATTAACAAAAATGCCACCTTTTTTTACATACCGGCATTCAGTGAAATTTTTTTAATGTAACTTATAGCCAAACAGGACTGATTATAGCGCAAAATGAAAATGCAGGACCCTAGAATTTCAAGATGATGACAGTGGAGCATTAAACCAAGCACAGGGCCCTTCTATTTACAGATTCTGTGTGATTACACAGGTAACATGCCCATGACATCAGCCCTGCAGCAGAGTATCAGATGATCCAGACAATCAACTGTTAGGCTTCATCAAGTTATCCTCACAATAAATAACAGAACTAGTTCTTTTTAAATGAGAAGTTTAATTTATTATCAGAAATAATCAGTTGAAAAAATATAACTTGCAGAATATTATATTTATATATAATTTGTGAATGAGTAGTTTAACCAGGTCTGCTAAGTTTAGAGTTTATACGACTGTGTAGTTCTTGTGTTACAAAAAGTTTACTTCTAGTGTTATTGTTTTCTTTTAGACTTATTAATGAAAACAAAACTATTATCATGGAGTTGGGGTAGAAAAAATGCTCCACTAAAAAGAAAGTATTTTGATGAGGATATTATTTTATTTCTTATTATTCTACAAATTCAAAAAGCAAAGTCCTATAATAGTTTCCTAGGCATATTTCTAGTCTAGGAGAGAAGCAAAATTCTTTTAATTCAGGTCTCAAAACAGATTTAGAAACTGTAATGCCTAGAGATACCTCACCGAAGCAATTTATCTGTAGATGCAAATATGCAAATGTAATAACATATTTGAAGTTAGTAATCAGATGTAAACTTTAATACTACAAGCTAAGAACTAAATCCTTATCCTGATTGGTAGTTCTTATCTGTAAGATGGGGAGGAAAAGTTGATACAGTAACTCTAGGCTTTCAGTGGATGTGAATTACATGTCAAGTAACAGTGCCCCAATCCTCTGATAAGGAGAGTGAGACTGCTTAGATAAGAAAGGGAGAAGGCAGATAAGGGGGAGCAAATAAGAGGAGAAAAGAACACAAGAGACTTAAACCACCATGCTGAGGTTTTCTGTGTAAATACCATGCCATTTAATTTCTGAGAAAGGCAAGACATTGGAATAATGAATCCTAGCAAAGCACACAAGTGGGTAGCCAGAGATCTGGATTTTAATTCAAGTGCTCTTATTACTTACCAGTGTGTTCTTGTGTCAACTTTCTATTTACCTCTGTTTCATTTTCCTCCTCTGCAAAGGGAAGAATTTAGAGTAGAAAAATTTCAAGACTTTGATAGTTCTAAATTTATGTATCTAGTTATCATAAAAGTTAAATCATTTTGTAGCAACAGTTTCTGGCTTTGCTTAGCTCTTTCCCTGAGAAATCCATTGACATCTGTTTTATACAACATTTACTGATTGCCTGTTTTATCCAGATACTTAGTGCTAAATCCTGGGCATGCTGTGGCAATTCAGCATAAGTCTTGTGGTACCATGTCTACATAAGATCAGTGAAACATCCTTCTTCTCGTTAAAATAGAAGAGATTTAATTTTCCCCACTTATCTACTGATATTCCTGAAAAACAGAAAAGGTACTGATCATCAGTATTATAACTAATATATAAGGTATCTTTTCTGTACGTTTTAAAAAATGTATATAAAAATTCAGATTAAATACTAGAATCTGCTATTTGCTCCCTAAGGTCAAAGAATGTATTCACGTTCTTTAACATTTGAACTTGACTAAGTGAAAGCAGTATGCTGTTTAAGAAATAATGATACAGCCTTCTAAATGAAACTGAAAAGGGTGATAAATTTAGAGGACAAAAGTGGATTCTATAACTAGATAGTCAATTAAGCTGGCAAAGTAGGTAACATCAAAAAGTAGGAAATTGAGTCCTTAAATTTCAAAACTAGGTGCTTGCTCAAAGTTAATTACTCTATTTTAATCTTCTCATTTTATGGATGAGAAAACTGATATCCAGAGAAGTTATGTGTCTGGGGTAGGTCATCCAGCTGTTAAGTGTGAGCACCAGGATTTTAAGTGAGATGTATCCCCTCTACCACAGGTACTTCTTCAAGTAGGTAACTCAATATTATAGTGACATACATATTAATGTAAGCTTGACATATGATGTCACAGGAGAAGTCTTAACACAGTATGTGTGCAAGATGTTGAATGAATAAAAACAGCTACCTTGATTGAAATCTTGTTCAAAACATCTAAGAGGAAGTAGTTTCTGCTACACATAATCAAGATTGGTTCCTAGAATAGCATGAGACCATGTAGGGAGCAAGAAGGATGAATTTTAGAATTCTTGTCCTATTAATTAATGGAGCAGAAAACCTTGTTAAGATTATTTATTCCTAATGTTTCTTGGAAGGTCTAGAAATTTATTTTTTCTAAATTCTTATATTCTCTTTGAAACTTTAAGTCTAGCAGTTGAAAAGAAAAGTCTAACAATGTTTAATAAAAAGTCTAATAATGATGCAAATAAATGTTTACCAATTAAATAATATAATTGTTTTAATTCTAGATTATTCTCTGAAAAGTTCTAGAAAACAATGTTATATATAATGCTGATATGGGCTAATGAGATATAGGGAGATAAATCTATCACTATTTGGGACTCATAAATTATGCACTATACTTTTTTATTCATTATATTTCTAAATATAGTATTTCTAAGAGTACACCTAATAAAATAAAAAAAAATCAGGGAAAACTTGAATTTATGCTAATTAATTATTCATCAATAAGATACCCTGGAGAGAAAAACCAAAGGAGTATATAAAAAAAGTAAAACTGGATTCTGTACCCTGGGTCAAAAATGTTAACCTAGAGTAAAAACTTCAACTCACTTTTCTTTTTTTAGTTACAGATAAGGTCATGGAAACCACTTCAAATATTTCTCAGAACTCTGTAGATGTTGTTGACCAAAGCTATCATGAGGGGAAGATGATATAGAGAATAAAGACATATTCCTGTTTGTTCTCTTCATAAGAAAGAATTATGTAGACCTAGGAGATGGAATGTGTATTGCTGTGGCACAGTAGAACACAGCCAATTGCTTCCAAGCTGGAGCAGCAATAAATGACAAAAATTGTTTGTTCTAGCTGTGATTTTTGGTTTCAGGAGTCAAATCTTTGACATCATATGCTATGGGCCTTTTTGCTATGCTTATAAAGCATAAAATGTGAGAGCTGAAATATATTTAGGGGATTATATTGTCCTGCCCATTTTTTACTTTACAGTATAAAAAAATGAGGCCCAGTAACATAATGTATCATATTTCAGGTCACATAGTTCATCACCTGCAGTATCTAAATTGAAATTCAGTTAAGTGCTGTGGCAGGTTAAATAATGGTTTCCCAAGAATATATATGTCCTATTCTCCAGATCCTGAGAATATTTTACCTTACATGGTAAAAATAACCTTGCATAAATTATTAAGTTGAAGATCTTGAAATGGAGAGGTTATCCTGGATTATTCAGGTAAATCCAAGGTAATAGAAAAAGCCCTTATAAGAGGAAGGCAGTAGAAATAGTTAGTAGTAGGAGATGTAACAATACAAGCAATTGGAGTGATTTAAAGAAGACACCCTGAACCAAGGAATGCAGACTGGTTCTAGAAGCTGAAAAGGATTCTCCCCAAAAGCTTCAAGAATGAATGCATCCCTGACAACATCTTGATTTTAGATTTCTTAACTTCGTAACTATGAGAGAATAAATTTGCATTGTTTTACCACACTAAGTTTGTAGTAATAGAAAACTAATACAGGGGTTCTTTCTAAAACATCATGCTACTATCATATGCTGTCCATGCTATATATTGCAATGTTTTAAAATATCCTACTTACTGTCTTCCCAGATATTCAGATGTCCTTTTAAGACAGACACAGTATGTTCTTTATCATTGTCTATCCTATACCGTTAGAATTGAATAAGACTTTGTAGATGTTCAATAGATGAGAAAATGACCATGACACTGACACTTACTAAAATATACATAAGTTCTACTAATAATATGGATTTGTCAGTCATTCAATAAATATTATATGGAGAGCTTTCTATGTGTGAGGCATTGTGATAAGTACACACAACTTATAAAATCTTAGGCAGCACATCCTTTTGTAAACATTTTAGTTGATGAAATTTCATTACAAGATGATGAGCTTGACCTCAACTCAACCCAAAAAAGCATATCGATAGTTTATTAACTGGTATTATACTGTGATTTAAGTCTCAAGAGGACCAAATGGAATGCAAATGGAATAGTTCCTCAAAGGAAATCCATTTCATACCTTAGCTGCCCAAATCATATCTACCCTTTTCTCTTTGCATAGTTTTAAGAATGTTCCTGACAAACTTGGTAAAACTATTTCAGATACAATGGAATCTTTCTTCTTTTTAGAAGGAAATAAGCAAAATCATGTTCATTTTTCCATCCAGACCTAAAAGTACATTATTTCTGGGAAATATGCTTAGGCCTAAATGTTGCTCTTCATAACCCTGAACCTTGACTATAATGAAAAATTTGACCATGCCTACATGTGTAAAATACAAAGGTAAAGCAAAAAGAGAAAATCTGCCATTAAATTCTTACCACTGGATAAAGGGAAGAAGGTAAAAAAGCACAACGTTGGGCAAGGAAAAAAAGAACTTCCTGTTCTTGTCATAGCATAGATTTCCAAACCAGTTTGACTGTATGTGATTCCTCTAATTGAGAAAAGATTGTCATCTTTGAAGGAAGTATAAGGGAGAATTTTTTTTCTGCACTGGAGTCTGTACTATTCTATTAACCAATAGTTTTGGCAATAGGTGGCCTAAGGATTGTTGTCTAGTTTTAAAATCACAGGTCCCTACTTGTTACTCACTAGAAAAGTAAAATAATTGTTTTATTTCAGAGGATTACATGCTAAAAATTACATTGATTCAGAGCCTTTGGACATGACTCAGACCTTAGGCTGAGTTTGATCTCCTAGTGTCCTAAAGTTGTCCATGACTGGAATCCAATCAAACTTACTTAGATATAAAGGGAATTTGGTGGTTTGAATAATTGGGAAGTCTGGAGAGAAGCTGGCTCCCTGTAGGTCTGGTTATCAAAAAATGTTATCAAGTCACTTACTCTTCCTCTCTTTATCTCAGACTTCTTCTTGTCCCATTTAATTTTTTTTTATCTAAGTATTTTCTCAATGTAGTAAGAAAGGTGGCTACTAGTAGGCCCTAATCTCACCTTCTCAGGTCTCATCAATCCCAGAAAAAAAAAGTTTCTTATTTTTCCAAATCTCTGTATATAAAACTAAGAAGGATGATCTTGCTGCTCTTATCTGATTCTTGTGTCCACCCCTGTGAGCAGGGCTGGCAGAGTACTGTAAATGAGATGTGCTTTTTAAAAAGAAACTGGCATGCTGAGAGGGGGAGAGAGAGAGAGAGAGAGAGAGAGAGAGAGAGAGAGAGAGAGAGAGAGGACAAGGGAGGAGAAGGCAGAGAGAGATAGAGAATATAATCTCTTTTTTGAATGTGGCCTCTAACAGAGTTGTTAAAACATGAAGATACAAAACTATTTTATGTATTTGTGACCATATATGTATAGACTGAGGATGACCCCAAAGGAATTCTATTTAAAGTGGTTCTTGAAGATGCTCCATGGTAGGTTGCATGTTTTAATTTTAGTCCCATCAGCTGACTATAGCCTTAGCATATGAAATCATGTCCAGAAACTTAGAGTCTTGGGCCTTGTATTTAGATCCTAGAATCCCATCTGTCCCAGGTGTGTCCTACAACTGCATTGGGAAGTGCAAGTTTTGGGATAGGCCCTTATACTTTGAGGGTTCTCTACCAAAATCTTTGTTAAAGTAGTGACTGTACCTAAAGTCTAACAAAGTGGTATAAGTTAAAGTTCCCAGGAAGTGTTTTGTATGTGCTGAATACTTAATGAATGAAAGATAGACTTGAATTTGTTCCTTAAGCAATCTTACCTGGAGTAACTCACAAACACAGGGGATGTTGCATTACTGGCCTTTTGGCCTGGGTTTGTGGGGTGGGGTGGGGGGACACTTAAAAGCTGCATTAAGGTATTCAGGTTAGTATTCCAACTTGACAAGTGCTCCAGAATTCACTTATTTTACTATGTAATTAGATATTCTTAAATTCTTTTTAATTCTACCAAGCATACTCAAAATTAGCCTTATGTTGCAATGATGACTTTTAAAAATTACATTGTTTCTAATACATATTTTTAAAGTATTTATAATAAGTAAGGGATATTTATTAAAAATTTGGTCTTATTCCTACACATTGAAGTTTTGTAACCTACTCATACTGCTCCTAGGCAATTCAATCAAATAATTTAAATAAAATATTACAGCATCATGTATCATTAATAGGCTAGAAGTATGTTATTTTATTAACAAATTTTTGTTATTAGGAGTAATAAAAACTGATGTATTATTACCTAGTCACAATAGTACTTCTTACTGTAGCCCTTTAGAAGACATGTGTACATGTATGTGGTAGCTGGTTTTAGTTTTAAAAAGTGAAAACAAATACTGATAAAAAGTTGCTTTTTATGTTAGACAGCCTTCCAAAAGCCTCAATTTACTTAAGGAACATATCTTTTGGAGCTGCTGGGAGTATTCAGTTTGGAACCTTAATTCATTTTTGTTTTTTTATTTGGAGATAGGGTAAAGGTGTTCTCATTTTGGCAAATGATTTAAATGTAATTATATGTAGTTATCTTTGTGGACTTCTATTTTTTTTTCTTATCACTATCTTTCCATTTAAGAAACTGTCCTTCCTTGAACTAACGTACTTGAACTAACAAACACAAGTCTAGCCCCTTCATTACCAATTCCTTAAGCAAGACCATCAGGTTTGGGCACATGAATCACACCAATTTAAATTATCCTCATCGTCTTGAGAGAGTGGTTGTTCCAAGTGGAAGCATGTGATCCACATTGGAACAAAGTCTCTTTACAGTGATTCATATAGATTCTGGGGAATAGAGTCTATCAATGAGATCAAAGTTTTAAACTAGCCAAGCTTGGAACTTTCAGAAGCCATTATATCTGGATACTTGCAAGTGAAGTCAATATGAAGGGAGGCAGATCTGAGGTAAGTAAGTAGGTAGATAGATGGGAGGGATTGTGGAAGAAAGAAGAAAGGAAGGAAAGAAAGAAGGGAGGGAGGCAGATGGAAACTAATTTGTAGCATATCTTGACCCTTTAAATCTGATAACCTCAGATAACTGAGCATAACAAATATAAAAGATAACAAAGCAGATAACTGAAATATTCAGTAATATGAGCTAATTTACCTTAATTTGTTGAAATTCTCTTACCTAAAACAGAAAAGATTATAAAATACTGTTTACAGAAAGCTAAAATTTACCGAAATCAAGTCTATCAGTCCCATCTCTCTTCCACGATAGGTTTCTTTAGATGCTATACCAAAACTGTGTCCACAATTGTTCACAGCTCTAATAATCTTTATCTTCTGGGATATAAACAAAATGACTCTCATTCTAATTTTACTCACATGTAGTCACTGAGTTGGTAAGATTGGTTCGAGAGCAACTTGCATTTTTTAATATTAGAGTTTATTGTTTCATTTATCCTTATAAAATATAAGATACTCAAAATAATCTGCAGTAACCACAGATCTTATCTTAGCTCAAGAAATATGATTTATATGTATACATATATATGTATAGATGTTCTTGAAAAGAAAGTATAGGAAATAGTAATTGAATACTTTCGCATTCAAAGTACAGCCAGAAATGATCATATAGCAAGTTTGTCAAGGGGAGTGCCTCTCAAACTTCAATGTGCACACAAATTACCTATAAACTATTAAGCTATTCTGATTTACTAGATCTGGAGGGGGGCCTCAAAGTCTATATGTCTGACAAATTCTCCAGTGATGGTGACACTGCTCATCATTGGTCCACATTTTGAATAGTAAGGTTCTAGAAAACTTCATCCACTCATGGAGTGTGGAAGGGCAGAAGTTTTGAGGGTGATGGGTCTCATGGCATCAGTAAGTTAAAATGTTCATAAATTTTTAATATTTATAAATATTAAATATTAAGAATAGTAATATAATTAGTTGTTGGTAGATCCTGAGTCCTCCAAAAGAGGAAAAACAACACGCTATAAAGAGTAAATTTTGCATTGCCTTTCTGACTGTCAAACATTCTAGAACCAATCAATGATTTTGTTGAGAAAGTAAGTCAGACAATTAAAAATTATACTCATTGATATCAGGAGAAGATAGAGATGTCAGGCTGAGTTACTTCTGAATATCACCATTGTGACTGTGGACAAATTATTTTAGTGAGGAGTTCACAGTAACTACTCAAATTTCCATCCTTTGTGGAAACTTGGAAATGCTGAGCAGCTTCTACATTTAAGTGGTGAGGATGTGTGCATTAATGAAAAGCAACACATCCATTACTACTAAGCAGTACTGATTAATATTAAAATGTGCACTTTCAATATTTTTATATTTAAAATTTTTTATTAAAAGCAACTCTATCTTAATGGAAATTCCAAGAAATGGAAATCTCATCCTTTGTAGTCTGATCAATACACCTTCAGCTTTTTAAATTTTCCTTTTATGAGATCTCTTGTGCAACTTTTTTGGCCGGAACTGTGTTTCATTGCTATTTGCATAGAATATAGATATTTGATTTTTACATTTACATTAAAATGGTAAAAGAAATTTATCATTCAATATATAATGTTTTTTGAACTGAATTAAAATACACACATATTCTGTCTTTATACACATATTGGCTGACTGTTCCATTTTGGTTATTAATGTTTATCTTAGTCAAATCTCTGAATTGACTGCATTAATTACTAAATGCAAAACACTGTATATTTTGAAAATAAAGCCTTAATAATTGGATTTTCAAAGTATAATAAAATTTATATGTTCCTGATAAATAAAATATTGAGACCTAGGTGTGTTGCATGGATGGCCTGAGAAGTAACAAGTATACATATATAAATAGTTGTCTGAGAATTCTCTAGCATTTATCTGACTAGAAACATCACTTTTTTTTCAATATGTATTTATTTTTAATATTTAGTTTTCTAATATAATGATGTTACTGAGTTATATTAAAGATTAAATGAATCAAACTATATAATATGAAAACTTGATGTACTTAGAAGTGTTTGCAAAGATTTTCCCAACTTCTCTTTGAAGAAAGAAATATACTAATATAAATAGATAGTTTCATATGGAGTTATGATATTTAATGTATCCATTTTTACTTTTAGATAATTAGAAAACCTGGAGAATTTTAAGGGAAATTCTATTATCAAAAGAATTTTATTGACCAACTCATTGTTTAAACTTATATGTCATATCTATGGTATAATTATCAGTATGAATTACTTCTTAACTAGTGTGAGTGACACTAGGTTCTCAAAATGGCTTTCCCTAAGAAGCCAGAATAAATTATTTATTAAATATACTAGAAATGACTGAACATTGCTATCCCAGTGTATTTGACCAGTTTCCATGCTCAAGTAATTTAAACCCCAAAAGGACATGAATAGTAACAGTGGTTAACATTTTTGTTTGTTATCCAGCATATATACGTGATCTGAGATAGCAAATAACCTTGGGAGCGTTGTTCCGGGTTTCTTTAATACCAGTTTGTCACATTAAAAATGTTATCCATGGAAAGTTGAATAAGATACTTCCTCATAGTGTTTCTTTAGTTCTCTCATAAAACTTTCTACTTCCCAGAGAGCTGAAAACAAAACAAATGTGTTGGCAATTCAACTTCTATTTACTTCTTACATTTTCAAAATAACATCCTTCATTAGCTAGCTTCAGGGTGCAACTGTAATAAGTAAAGAATACAATAAATTAAAATGCTCAAGAAAACAGCTTACAGCAATATTAAAACAGCATGACAAGAATCATTAAAATAGTGAATATCCATTATATCTTGCTGCATCACTGCATATGACAATCTGGGAACATTCTTTTGCATGATTTTGTATAAGGTCAACACATAAAGACTTTATCAGTTTCTAGCAGGCAGTAAATGCATATTGGGTTGCTGAATAAATATGTAAATAAATGCTTAAACATTCAAGAACTAGAATAGGAAGGGAAAAGTTTTATATACTACATGAGATGCCCTAAGGAAATTGAAACTCTAGTTGTTAAAGGTACTAACACATTGCTTTGTATCAGTAAATATTTTATTTCAGGTAACTTTCAATACATTAGGAAGATAAACTAATTGTATTATTGATTGGAATATTTTATGTGATATATTTTATTTAAGAAAAAAATAACAAGGATAATCACACAGTTGTAGCAATTTATAATCGTAATCACACTTATCATAGATATGAGTAAGAAAAAGCAATATTATAAAAAAAGGCAGAAAATATTTTGACTAAATAAAGAACATATATTATGAATGAGAAAAAATAAAAAGCAAAGATTAATTTTGTCTAGGCCAATTTTAACTGAACAACCTATTTAAAATGTCATTATTTTAGGCAATAAATGTAATATATCTTAAAATTAATGCATATATGATAGATTATTTTGAATCTAGATAATAGCCCATTGTTTCCTTCACATAATTGGAGTACTCTCTTTCCAAATCTGTGCTCATATTCTCTCCACAGTTTATATACATTATAATACTTGCACTTTCCTTTGAAACACTCAACTACCCAGCCCACTGAAAAATATTTTTTCATTGTCTAATCCCATAGGCTACAAGCTTGATGAGGCTAGATTCATTACTCTTTTGTTCACTATATCGCATGGATTAGAAAAATCTTCAGCATATTTATGTTCAATAGAGATTGATTGTATAAATATTTAGCTTACTATGGAGCTCAGAGATCCTGGGGTTCCTGCATCTCATAGTGCAAAATAATCTTGAATACTCTCTTCTCTTACTGCAAGATGCCAGGAGTATCTGAAGAGGAGAGCATCACAATGATGGGAGGAAAGGAGTGAAAATTTTAAAGAAGTGGTAGGCTCAAAATGGTAGGCTCAAAAGCTAGAAAACTTCAGATTTAAAACTAATTGAAAGAGAAGATAAAATTTCTTCTTCCTGCAGCCATTAAAAAAAAAAAAAAAAGATAACCAAAGGAAGGAAAAGAGAAGCAAAAAGTTGTTAAAGTTGAGATTCAGAAGAATCAGGTTTATTACAGAAAACTGTCTGAACCATTATAAAATAAATTACTGATCTACTTTCTCTAAAACAGCCATTAAAAAACTGATGTAAGTTCATCACTAGCACCCTTATCTCTCAGAATGCTGTCATGGCTATTTCTGGTCTCCAAGGTCTTTGCTGGCAGAGTGGTAGAATCAGCATTGAATTTGTTTGAGAGGTTGGAAGGGCTCTCCAGAACTATAGAAAAATATGAGCGATAGAATTTAGAGATTAAAGTTTAAGGTGGTAAATCCTCAGTTCACGTCACAAAAGCATCATAATCTATTATACTAAATTCTAGGAAGGTATAGCACCAGTAAAGGAATTAAAACGTTGACTGTAGATATTCTATAAATGAGCTATTCTTCAATTGAACTTATTAGTTCTTTAAGTATAAAATGATCTGATCTTCTCTGACCTGGTATGCAGTCTAATTCATATTTGCTTTGGTAAAATTTAAGACCTTTTAATTTAATGTGGGGCCCTTTAATTCAATTTGGGGTTTTGGACTACTAAGAAGGAGGAAGAATCATGAGCTTTGAACATCCTATATAAGAAGGGTTACTTTAAACAATCGAGCTTTTCTAAGGGAGCTTTTACAGGTCCATTATTGATGTCTCAATTTTATATGACTTAATGAAGTTGTATTTTATATATAATTTTAGCAAGAAAAAAATAAATTTGGGTTTGCTATATTCTATCATGGATAATGCAGTGTTAGCACAAAGACTATTGGAACAATTTGTACTTTTAAACATTTAGCATTATCCTGTGGTTTTTAAAATATGACCATTCCAAAAAAAAAAAAAAAAGACTGAATGAAGCAAATTTAGTAATATGGAAAGCAACTGAACTAAATTATATGTTTGAAAATGTATTATAAAAATGTTCAAAATAGTTATTTACAATTTCTATTCACCCATATAAAGAATACATTCATTTTCATGTATTCATATGTAGAAACACATATCTTGACATACCTTGGTGTTCATATTTCAGAAAAACAGAGAAACAGAAACACACTTGAGCTCTTTTTATTCTTCATTGGTCTCACTTTCACATTCTTAAAGTACCTTTCAAAATGTTACCTGTAGATTTATAAAGTGGTAAACATTCAACCATAAAAAGTTGAATTTAAAAGGCAGTTTCAGCAGATGCTAGCAATGCCCTATCATAACCGTCTGCATTCACTATCTAGTTTATGTCAAATGCTTCTTCTTTTAATCATGTGACTCTCTACCTGTGTGATTTCTCTGTGCACAAAAGCATACTTTGCTCACTCACGGGTCAGACTGGGAGTGCTGGGAAGCAGGATGTATGGTTTTAACTGTTTTGGTAGCAGCTTTCAAACAATGAGGAATCAGAATGTATAAATAAATACATTTTTTCTTATGCTTTAGGTGGGATTACTCTGAGTCATGTTCTATATTGTCTCCCAGAAGTCTTCCTTGGGATTGCACCTCAGCTGTCCATCTGCTTGTTAACAACTCGTTATTGGCTTTCTAGGTCTCACTACCCCGCCCCGCTAATGCCACTTCCCGGAATCAGTTCCTAGCTAAACCTTCTGTGCTTGCTCACATCCTTATTTGAAACTTTGCTTCTGGGGAGAAGAACTCACAGCTCTTATGAAAATGTGATCATCTTAAAAAGTAAAGACCGACTACAACCATACCACCCTGAATGTGCCCGATCTCATCTGATCTTGGAAGCTAAGCAGGGTTGGGCCTGGTGAGTACTTGGATAGGAGACCCCCTAGGAAGACCAGATGCTGTAGGCATTTTTTTTTTTTTTAAGTAAAGAACCTTGTGAACTTAGGGAACTGCGGAAAAGAAATAATCACAAGATGAGGAAATAGATTGAACTACTGTATAAAGGAAAGAACTAGGAAAGAGAATAGAGAACATATTAAAAAAAAAGTGATATGGAGAAAAACAGAAATGAAAGGCAAAGAAGATGATATAATGTATTAAAAAAACAAGAGGGCAAGTAAAATCTAAAAATATTTTTTTAAAAATACAGAAAAAAGTGATTGGTCACTAGTTCTTTCCACTTGCTATTTACTTAGCATGATATTCTGGACAAGAAACTGGGTGATCCAGCTACTCAGGTTTCCTAGAGGCTGAGGGATAAGGTAAGAATAGTTTAGTCTCACGGTAGTCTTTGCGGAACCTAAGAATAAGCATCAAATATAAAGCAGAGTACTTGTTTTATATTTGGTTTGCTTTTGGTCTCATTTCAAACCAAAAATGTGTGTTTAATATGTATATCAAAAAAAGTAGTAGCGAGGAGTCAGTGCACAGAGAACCACGGAAGATGAACATAGGGATATCAAATCAGGATTAATGCAAGAACAGGATAGCTTAAGCAAATACTGGAAGAACTGTTGATGGACTGCATTTGGCTTCAATTCTTGTGGAAAAGAACTATGTCTCTTGTTTTTCCAAGACATTGGAGAATTGTTTTTCTTACTTTTTGGGTAAATATGTAAGAGTAAAATTTCAGAGTCTTAGGTAAATAGATGCAATTTACCTTTTAAGACATTACCAATAAGTTTTCCAAAAGGTTATACCATTTTCTACTCCAACCAGCAAAGTCTGAGAGTTCCAATTGTTCCAAATCTGTACCATGTTTGTTGTCAGTCTTTTAATTTTAGCTATGGTAGTGGGAGTAAAGTGATGTTTTGTAGTATAAATGTTAAAGATAACATTTGCATATTAGAAACATTTTCATGTGTTTGTGAGCTACTTATATACCTTCTTTTATGAGTGTTTACTTAGAATTTTTCTTCCTTTTCCTCATTGTTTTCCTCTTCTCTTTGGTGAGAAGATATAAGCTCTGTGATAATAAAAAAAGCAAATCTTTTTCACTATGTACCACAAAAAATGTTACTTTAAAAAATAATCATATTGTGCCAAAAATGAGTTTTTCACTTAAGTTGATATGAAACATTTTTCAATGCAAAATAGGTTTATTGCAGATGCCCAATGTTTTTATTTTTAAAGTAGCATACTAAAAGAGAAATAAATTATTGCATAATTTCTAGATTCCCAGGGACCTGATCCAAACAGTAGCTTTTGTTTCTTAAATCTGACAAAATAAATAAGTCTTAATTATTATCACTTTTCTATTTCTCAAATTTAATAGATAGCTTTAATATTTATCCTCAAGTTCCTGAGGTTCTCTTATTTTCTTTAATAAAGAACAAACAAGCTACCCCTTTACCATACTATCAACATTAAAAAATTTACTATAGCTATTTTAATAGTCCATAAACATCAGATATTATGGAAATATTAGATAAGAACTGTTACATAAAGTAAATTTTAGATAAAGTGTAATGTCAGCCTTATTTATAGGTTACAGTTTTCTAAACACCTTTTCAAAAATATATCAGAATATAAAGATCTAATAAATCTCATCACATTCTAGCCAACATTGAATTGATGAAAGATCAAATCTAAACTCATGGAATTTTAAAGATCAGTTGAATCTAAAGGACCCTTCAGCATCATGTTGCTCAAATATTTGACATTTATATACCAAAGGGTTTGGTAGACATATGAATCAATATTAGTAAATACATGCATTTTAAAGAAAAATAACTATAAAAATTATCTTGATATTTAAGTAACAACTTTACAGGAATGAGATTATATAACTGTGCTTTTGAGCCACAATCAGTTTTTAGACCTGTGGAATATGACATAACACTAACCATAAAAAATGCATAATTTACACATTTAAGCAATAAAGAGTAAATGATAACATGTTTTGAATGCAAACTTAAATTTACAATGAAAAGAAATTGATGTTAAAGATCTTAAAGCATATGTCTGGTTCTTAAGAAGTTCATAATTAAGATTATAATGAAATTTCCTTATAAGCCACTATGAACTTCATAGTTCAAAATTTTGCAATACACATGAAATTCTTTGCCCTCTCTTTCTCTGACACTACCAAACTTCCTGCATAGCACACACTCTTATGTCATAGCCTTATACATGATGATTTTTAAATTATTCAAATAAAAAACATCTCTTAAGAAACAGAATGCGATTAAATGCCATTTTATTCAGCAAAGAGCCCGTCTTCCTTGACTGGCATAAAAAAGATAAAGAAAAAGTTTAATCACTAAACAGAGATGGCAAAAGTATTTTGGCATGAATACCAGCTCTTAATTGATAGTAGCTGATTGAAGTACCATATTGAGACAGATTGAAAGTTTTCTCTAGGCTCAGAAGGAAAGAATGACATAGTTTGTTAACAGTAGCTGCTGTGAGCATAAGAAATAGGAGCGCCATATATATGCTGGCTGTGTTTTATTTTCTCTACATTGAGATTTCTTCATTCGATGTTACTAAAAATGATGCAAAAGTCATGCTCTCCTTATGGTTATAAAAGAAAAAAATAAGAATGATACCAAATATTACGGTTTTTGATCATAATATTTGGGTCTTCTTTTTAACAATTCTTTTTCAACATTTGGCAAACTAGCTGATGGATCATTGATTTGCTAAACTGTTGAAATAGGTGTTCTGTTTAGATAAGAAATTCATCAAAATTATGGAATACATAGATTTTAATGAAAACAGTAACTCACAAAAAATATATTTATATAAGTGTTTTCCCCCACCATATTCATTGCAATATTATTTACAATAGCCAAGATATAAGAACAACCTAAGTGTCTATCTATAGATAAATGGATATAAAAAAGTAAGTGCATATGTATGTATGTATATATGCATGTATATAACTATACCTATGTCTATATCTATATCATCTATCTATATCATCTCTCTATATAGAAATATTATTCCACCATTAAAAAGAATGAAATTTTGCTATTTGTTACAACATGGATGGACCTTGAGGGTATTATTCTAAGAGAAAGATAAATACTACATGGTCTCACATATATGTGAATCTTAAAAAAAAGAAAGACACATAAATACAGAGAACAGATTGGTAGATTGGTGGTTGCCAGAGTTGGGGCAAGGAGGGATGGCAGTGAGGGGAGTCAAAAGATACTAACTTTCAGTTATAAAATAAATAACTCATGGGGATGTAATGTACAGTTAACTATATAGTTAATAATAATAGTTATAGTTATAGTTTAAAATACTAAATTGAATATTTAAAATGTGCTAGGAGAATAAATCTTAAATTTCATCACAAGAAAAAAATTTTAACTATGTATTGTGACTAATGTTCACTAGACTTATTGTAGTGACCATTTCACATATACCAAATTATTATATTATACACCTGAAATTCATTAAATATTATATGTCAATTATACCTCAATTTAAGTTTTTTTAAAAAAAATCAAGAATGAGTAAAAAAATTTAATATGACTATAAAATTACATTTATTAAAAATAATATTTGGTTAGTAAGAAACAATAGTTATTTTTGAACAAAAAGTTCAATTACTACTACTTTCTCCTGACTTTAGGACAAAAGATAGTCCTGTAACCTTAGCCATATTTTGTTCTGACTTCAGACTACATAAAAAATACACAGCTTCAGAATTTCTTATATAGAACAGATAGTATTGATTTGTAAGTGATAGTTAGATGGCATGTCTTGAAATATTTTTGCAAAACACAATACTGTTTAATTTTATTTGTGTTTATTTGGGGTATTTGAGGAATGCTGATAAAGACAGTGGGGATGGCTAAGCCCTTTGTGTTGTTGCATTTGGAAAATATGAATGAGTTCATACACAAGAATTTTTATTTGATGTTCATCTAATAGTTAAGATAATGATTGCTTTGCGTAAAATAAGTTATTTGTCATGTATAGGAATCACACTGATCATCTAATTAGTGTTAGTTGCATTGAAGGAATTTCTGATGATTTTTCGAATGATCTAAGAGGTTTGAACTTGTTTGTTTTTTGATAAATTAGTAGCAGAATTAAGAAATTATATAACTCATTACATTTGATCATACACATGACAAGCTTACAGAACATGGATTTCAATTGTACCAAGTTCCAATCTATATTCTTTTACATGATTAATGCGAATTTCCTTACACAGACAGTACATCATCAGCTTCCCAAACATAATTAAATATAAGTCTCCTGGGTCATTTCTCACTCTCAAACCAATGGCCATATCTGCTCATATATCAGATTCTCAACTAAAATAAATAAAGGGACAAAAAGATAGCCAACAATAACTTAAAATATTCATTTTTGGAGTTTGATAATATTTTTAAAGGGGTCTGCCAAAGCTTAATACACATGTAATTGAAAGAGTAAAGGGAAAAAGAGAATTTAATTTTCAGATTCTGAACATGTTTTGTTGCATTGAGGAAAAATTACAACTATTGTTCAGTTATTTAGTGTGTTATTGCAACATTATATAACACAGAACATTTATTGTTATAGAAAGTGCTTTTCACTTTAAAGGCCCAAGTCGTAAAAAGTTGTGCACCGGTTATTATCATTTACCTTTTCCTTAGGTACATTACTTTTCATATGCTTTCATTAGTGCTTTGCTCCCTAGCGTGCAAGTAACTTAAAGTCTACTTGCCAAAACTCAGCTGGAGAGAAAAAAGGAGTTACTCTTGCTTCAATTCTTTAAATTGGAACAAAGCTTTTTGCAGGAGACGGTGGTTGTAAAAGAGCCAGACGGAGGAGCCTGTAAAGTGTGGCCAGCAAGCATAGCATTGCTCTCCCTGATCTGCGAGACTTAATAGGCTTCAGGCAATTAATAGATGCTATTAGAGTTTTATGTGATCTTAATTTTGCATGGTGCCCTAACAATGACTACTCTAAAATGCTTGGTTAATCTTTTTTCACAAAGCTTGATAATTCCTTTTAGTACAGGGTGGCTTTATTGTTGTTCTCAGAGAAAGGAAAAATTATTTGAGGTAGCTAGCTATCTTGTATTACTCGCCTAAAGTTCGAAGATTGAATAAATTTTTTTTTTCTGCTCACTGAAGTGTCATTTCAGATGTTTTGATGTCTGTTCCCTATTAAATTTCTGGACAATAAGTTAATGTGAGTAATTAGTAGAAACTATGTGCTTTCAAATATTAGATTTGGGGATGAAGCAGTAAAGCTTATGTTTTATATCAGTATTACTCCGTTAACCCTTGGAAAACTGTAGTGTAAAAAGACAAAGACAATAGAAAACCTGGATAATGACATCTAGGTGACTCAATGATTTCCTTGAGTTTATAAAAAGAGTAAATGAAAAAGGTCACTCAAGTTGCAACTTCTTAAGTGGAGCCACTGTCAGCAGAGTCTTCTCTACTTTTGCCAGCTACTAACTTCCAGAAACCTGAGTTCATTTAAAAACAATCACTGGGTGATTTTTAAAAACAGCAAAAAACATTGAAAATGATTTAACACCAAAAGAAAATATTGAGTAGAAGGAGACCCAGATTTCCTGACATGATGGAGAAATAACAAGCTACAGGCGCCCTTCACATAACTAAACCTTAGCGATGCTGCAGTAGTGAGAGTGATATTGATGAATCTGTGAAATCTATATAGTCTTTGAAGCCCCAGGAGGAATAGAATTGAATCAGTCATAATGCCTGGAGACTAAAATGAAAATACATTTTGGGATACAAAAGATTTATGCCCTTTTTATACCTCCTCGTAAAGAGGACCTGCTTTCAGAATCAACCTCAGAGCCTGTAACTGTAAGCTGAGTTTAACATTCTTCTTCAAAAACCTTCACTAGCTCTTGATTTCTATCTCACTCTGAGTTCAGACTCCAGAGGGACTTTACTTGAGTAGAAGGCAAGAAAAAAATTTTTCATTGTTGTTAAATTGGTGGGTTGACAAGACACCATGACTTTCTTTGAGTTCTAACTTTATAATACCCTATCTCTGAAACCCATTACAGTAAAACAGACTTTCCTAGAATAAGAAATTATTAGAAATAATTTGTTTTACTTCCAAATATTTTTGTTGTCTAGAGCAGTGGTAATAAATTGTCATAAACTGAGGGCTTAATAGAACAGAAATTTATTCTTTCCCAGTTCAGAAGGCCAGAAGTCCAAAGTCAAGTTGTTGTCTTCTAGAAGTTCTGAGGGAGAAAATATTCCATGCCTGTTCTAGCTTCTGGTGATCATCAGAAATCCTTGGCATTCCATGGGTTATACTGAATCACTGCACTCTTTGCTTCTGTTGTTATGTGGACTTCTTCCCACTGTGTATGTCTGTGTGTAGATTTCTGCTTTTAAAAGGCTGCCAGTTATTGGATTGAAGTCATACCTATCCACTATGACTTCACCTTTACCTAACTAATTACATCTGCAAAGACCTTATTTCCTAATCAGGTCATATTCTGGGTAGACATGAATTTTGGGGAAACACTATTTAAACAATTATAAAAAGTCTCTGAATGATTGAGATCTATTCTTTAAAAAGAAGTAATTCTGTTTGCAGTAGAGTTACATATACTCCAAAAAATAACAAAGGATAAAGATTCATTGTTCATCATATTAAGTGATTACTTTTTATTTTAATGAAGATTCCATTATGCTACACATTATATTCTATTTTTCTAAATACAGTTACTCAGCACACTTAATCATAGGCTTATTTATCCTGGAAATGACTACTTCACTAGAATGTATTTCATGAATAAAAGAGTGACATGGACTCTTGGCACTGAAAGGAAGCCTTGACCTCTGCTCTACCTACCCAATCAAGTCTGCAAGTCTATAAGACTGTTCACTTGTTTGTTTACTCATTTATTTCTCCATTCCTTCATTCTACAAGCCAGCAATAACCTTAACTTTGAGGAAAATGTTAATTATATATTCTCCCCTTGGGATTTTACAGTTTAGTGAGGGAGGCAATAGACACGGAATTACTTTTGCACTGTGTGCATATGAATATATTTATTTATTGATAATATAAATAGAAAATATAGCAAAGGCAAAATATTCATAATATAATATTAAAATATTTATAAAATAAATATTAAGATAATATAAATATCAAAATATATATAATAAAATATAGGCATTGGTACAATAGGCAATGAAGTCTGATATCTGTCTATCATATAATAAATACTTAATCATATTTGTTTATTATCAACATTAGGCTGAGATCGGGGAAAGCTTCCCTGAAAAATGACACTAGATATATGTGTTTTGAAAAAATAGGTGGAAATTAGCCTGTTGAAAAAAGTAGAAGTTATTCTATATACAGAGAACAAGATGTGTAAAAGCAAATACATTACATAGAATAGTAGATTTAAAAATATGTCTGTGTGGCTGGAGAAAGGATGCTGAATTACATATATTTATAGTGAAGTTGTCATAGAAAAGTTTATGAATGTAGAAAGAGACACATTATGATGCAGAGATTTATTAATGATAAAAGAGATTTATTTTCCTGAGAACCATTAAACTGCTGTGAGCAGGAGAGTTTAGTGTCAGATATAATGTTAGAAAGTTGGCTCAGAGTAGGAGTAGGATAGAGTTGGGGAGGGATGATCTAGAAGTAGGGATACAAGAGGTAAAAATTGATAAGAACTGAAATAAGTTTCTGGAAAGAGAATGGATAGAGTTTATTTTATTAAAGATATGGAATTTGAAGAATTTTACAACTAATAAGACATAGTGGCAGTAGAAAAGAAATAGGTGACTGCATTTTATTTGGCTATTTTTAAGCTTAAGCTCACTCGATACACAGATAGACAATGTATTTTTTAAAATGTTTATATGAAGTTGAAATCTGCATCTCTGCAACTCAATCTTCATTTTTCCTACTAAAACTATAAAAAAAAATTAATCTCTCCTATGACTGCCTTTCTGATATTTAAACACAGTTACATTTTTATCTCATCTTTATTTTTTTCGAGGTAAAAAAGGAACCCAATTATTTAATTATTTCTTAAATGATATGGCTTCTAGATATGTTGCCACTTACTTCTAAATATATTGATGTGTAAATATTTTCAAAATGCAGTGTGGCCCACATAATTCCAGATATTGGCTGGCCAGTGAAAGAACAAGCTCCTTTGTTATGAATGCTATAGGTCCAGTAGTAGAGCCTGAGCTTGCATGATCTTTCTTTTTCATTTGGTTCCTTCATGCCTGTGTTCTTCCATTTTTTTCATTCCCCCTTCCCTCCCTCCCTCTTTTCCTCCCTCCCTCCCTCTCTTCCTGTTTTCCTTCCCTTCCTTCCTTCCTTCCTTCCTTCCTTCCTTCCTTCCTTCCTTCCTTCCTTCCTTCCTTCATTCCTTCCTTCCTTTTTTCCTTCAAATCTTGTCCTAACTTCCTTTTCTCCTCCTGTCCTCCCATTCTTCCCACCCTCCAGTATTTCTTCTTTCCTTTATTTCTTCCTTGCCAGTTATGTCATAGCGTACTTAGTGTACTTTGTTGAGTTTGTGGTAGCCTAAAATCTTAAAAGTATATTTCATTAAAGAGTTCTCTCTAATATATACTTAAGTAGCTGTATTATTTTAACCCAATGCAGAAAATGTATATGATTGTGCAATCTCAGCACATCAATGAAATTTATAGGTATCATTTTTAGTTCTGATTCTTTCATTTGCTCTATTAGTTATTCTCCATACTGTCTGCTCCATTTATTAAACCTCTGCTTATTTCCAAACAGAATATAATCTTTTTATGATTTACCATGACTCTTAATTCCTCTCTTCTGGAACTAATCATTTTTTGCCTGTGTCATAGTTATTTAGAGATAGGACTTATCTTTCATAGATGATAAGTTCCTTGATACTAGAATCCATTCTGATTTACTTTTAAAATTTTTTCCTGTGGCCTAGAACAGTACTTTGAACATAATAAATGCCAAATATTTTAGCAAATAAATGAGTGCATAAATTTAAAATAGCAAGAACCTTTCTACCATTTTCTTCAAGTATCTTTTGTTTTCACAATCAACTTTGTTCTACCTATTCTAGATTGAAAATCTATTTTTTTTGATCTGATAGAAAACTTAAAAAGAAAAAATCCAAATGAGTATTTCTTATTTCCATCTCTCATTTATAACATTTTTTCATGTGCCTCAAGTGATAAAGCTGAACTTTCCCTTATTCTAACTTATCTCAACATAGATTTATAAGTATTGTGCATACTTTTGATTATTCAATTTTCTTTTTTTGGTCATGTGCCCTTCGGTCTGCTTCCTATGTAACCACATTGATTTCTGGTGCCTTTAATTTCCTTAACAAAATAATATGTTCTTATTTGTAGAAACTTAATTTTCAGGTCTGTCAGACTTATTTCCTTTTAATATACATTTTTTCAATTTCTTGATACCTGAAACCAGCAGTATCCCTTCCATGGCAATTAGACATTCTTAAATAATATTGTCATCATCTTCCAAGATCCCCATATTTTGTCAACTGAAACTTCCTCAATGATCAAGATTAAGTGTAGCAATTTCTGGTTATTTCATTGATCATCTGAGAGAAAAGCTGATAATTACACACACACACACACACACACACACACACACACACGTATTTTTATATCCAGAAATAACGTATATATCTTTTAATGTCAAAACTAATATTATACTTAGTTGGTGAATACTAAAAATTATCTTAATGAAGGTGGAAACAAGATAAAGATGTCCTTCATCATTAAAATTATTTATTATTCTTTCAAAGATTTTTGCCAATGCTATTTAAAAAATTGAAAGAGATATAAAAATAGGATTGGGGATAAGCATAATTAATGACAAATGATTTGATTGATTTATCTGGAAAACCCAAGACAAGTAAGTGAAAAGCCATATAAATACAGTTAAGAACAAAAGTAATACATAGAACTAAATAATTTTTATTTCTCATTTAATTTTGAAGATTAATTTTGCTGAACATGGCATTCTAGATTGAATATCTTTTTCTTTCAAACTTTAAATATTTTACTCCATTCTCTTCTGCTTCAACTGTGATGGAAAGTCCTTTGAAATTCACATTTGCTTCAATTGTGATAGAAAGTCCTTTGAAATTTTTATGCTCGTTCCTTTGTAAGTAAGGTGATTTCCCCCCTCTGACTTCTTTCAAGATTTTCTCTTTGTCTTTGGTTTTCTGCCATTTAAATATAATAGGCTTGAGGTAGGATTTGTTTTGTATTTATCATTCTTATGAGCTTTCTGAATTTCATGAATCTGTAGTTTGAAGTCTGTAATTTATTTTTGGAATGTTCTTAGACATTATTACTTCAAATATTTCTTTTGCTTTATTCACAATTTTTTCTTTCTGGTATTCTAATTATACTTTTTCCAGATTTCCCCATACTCTTTGGATACTCTCGTGTGTGTGTGTGTGTGTGTGCGCGCGCGTGCGTATGTTTTTAAATTTTTTTCTCTGTTCATTTTAATTTGAGGAGTTTCTATTGACCTAATTTTTTTCTTGGCCATGTCCAGTTTATTGATGAGCCCATAAAAGTCATTATTCATTTCTTACAGTGTTTCTTTATTTCAGTATTTCCTTTAGAGTCCTTAGAATTTCCATCTCTCCTCTCACATTACCTCTCTATTCTTGCATGTGGTCTACTTTTTCATTAAAGCACTTAGCAAGTTAATTATTAATAATAATTAATAATTATTATCTTAAATTCATGTCTAATCATTGCAACATTGGTGTTTTCTCTGAGTCTTGTTTCTATGCTTACTTTGTCTCTTCAGATTATGACTTTTTTTGTCTTTTGCTTACTTTGTAACATTTTTGTTAAAGTCTGAGTTATACTGGGTAACAGGAACTTAGTAATAGGCTTTCAATTTGAGTATTTAGCTAATCTTGCTAGGATTTTGGCTGTGCTTGATATTTGCTGTAGTTATGCGTGCCACAGATTCAAATTTCTCTAGCATCTTTGTTTTTGTCTCCCTGATGACTTTGGGCTTCACTAAATACTCCTCCAAGAGTCTTGTCATTACAGATATTTCAACTGAAAGCCTCTGCACTATAATGGAGTCCTGTTGGTATGGTGGTAAAGTGTTTGGGGGAGGGGAAGCATTTTATAATCTTATGACTAAATCTTAGTCTCTTATTGTGCCTATATCCCTGGATAGTGACCTTCACAAGTATTTCTTAGTTTTTTTAGGTTTTTTTTTCTGCCCCTTAAGTTTGTTTGGAAAACTAGAAAGGACAACAGTGGGAGAAATTCCACTTGCATGAGGAGACCAAAAAATACTTATTAATCAGATGACAATTTTCCCTAACTAAATTTAATATAATGTCAACAAAAGTACCAAAAGTATATTTTGGAAGTGAATAAAGTTATTCTATTTTTTTTATGAAAAACAAACCAATGAAAATGGGAAGCAAAATTTTGAAGCAATAGCATAAGACGGATGAATCTAAATTGTTAAAAGAGCCTCATCAGTCTAGTGGTCTCCTTGTTTAATTTAACAAAATCTACCGCATTGTAAAACATCATAACAAGTAAATAAAATAGCATGGTATAATATGAAATTATTCATTTATTCAATAAATACTTAATGTGCCCCTACAATAGGCCAGATATAGTTCTAAGCATTTGGAAACTAGTAGTAAAGAAATAAGAAAAAATTATTATTTACCTCCATGGAGTTTATATTCTAGTTGAGGAAGACAGGTAATTAAAAAATCAAAATGCAAAATATCAAATATATGAGATGATAAGTGAAATGGAGAAAAAAACGAGACAAGAAGGAGGATGAGAAATGTTGGAAAGGGGTGTTAAATATTAAAATTTGTGGTTAAGGGAAGGCTTATTGATGAAGTGATATTTGAGCAAAGATGTGAAGCAAGTCATGAAGTGTGCCATACAGATACTGAGGGAAAATTTTCTACACACAGAAAACACTAAGTAAAAATGTTCTGAAGTAGAAGAATGCTCAGTGTTTTATAGTAACTTGAAAAAGAACTAGGAGTTAAGAGAACCACAGTGAATGTACTAAGCAATGAAGTCAGACAATTAAGAGGTCAGGATTATCTCAAGTTCTGTAGGTCATTGCAAGTTTTTTGACTTTTCATTTGAGTTTGAAGATTTCATTGGAAGATTTTGAGCATAGTAATGACCTCATCTGACATGCATAAAAAGGACTCTTCTGGCTTCTGCGTTGTAATAAACTGTCGAAGGGGAAAGTCAGAAGCAAGAAAGTAAATTACCATGATGTTACAAAAATACTAATGAAATGTGATTTTATGTAGATGAGTGCTGTAGCAGTAGAGGTAGCATGAAAAGGAGGTAGTGATGAGAGCTAATAGAGTAAGTTCATGGGAAAAGATCAGAAGTTAAATTTGGGACTATAAAATTTGAGAATTGGAGATGCCTATTAGATGTTCAAGTGAAATGTCTCATAGGTACTTTCATGTGTGATTATAGATTTGAAGGGGTAAGTCTGGGCTCCAGATGTAAATTTGGGTATATTTCATTGTATAGGTGATAATAGAAGACATAAAACTGATGAGATCACCCAGAGAGTAATTGCAAAAGAATAAAGACTAAATCCTGGAACAGACAGTTGTTAGAGATTGGGGAGGTTAGAAAAAAAAAAATGGCAAAAGGGACAGAGGAGTTGTCAGTGAAGTAAGAGGAAAATCAAGATAGTGTGGGTAGCTAAGTAGTAAAAAATTTGGCTGGTTTTATGTACCTAGTTCTTGGGAGGTAACCTCTAAATCTTTGGAACTTCCTGAGGGATAGTAGAATCATTATTCATGGAGAGCCCTTAGTTTAAGCTAAGGAGATGACTCAGTATGGAGACTAGCCATGCCAAAAACACCAGCCATGTGTTTAGAGTGTTGGAGAGCTTTGAGTTATGTAATATCAGCCTGACCTCTGGTGAGGGGGAGAGAGGTTGGATATTGAGTTCAATTAGGTGGCCAGTGATTGAGTCAAGTATGTCTATGTAATGAAACCCCAATAAAAGTTTTGAGCACCAAAGGTCAAGTGAGTTTCCCAGATTGGCAATACTCTGCATATAGTTGTTCATCTATGTGTCTGGAAGAAATAAATCCTGAGAATGAAGAAACTTCATATTTGGGACTCTCCTAGACCTGGTCCTCTGCACAACTCCTTTTGAACTGGTACTGATTTCTATTCTTCTGTTATTAAAATTGTAAGTATAGCACTTTCCTGAGTTCTGTGAGTCATTGTGGCAAATTATATTGAAACTGAGGGGGTAGTTAACTCATGAATTTGTAAAAAGTAGATCAGAAGTAAAGGAGGCTTGGGAAACCTCAAACGAGTGGTGTCTGAGGTGAAAGCAGACTTATGGAGATCTGGGCCCCTAATGTGAAATTTGGACTAATGCTGAACAGTTGATATCAGAAATCATTGCAGAGGCCAAGGGAAGAAAATACTTCAGGGAGCAGTTAGTGGTTGTCTGAATTAGTTTATACGAAGACCAAGAATTGAGTTTTCTATTCAACAACGTGAAAATCATGGTTGATTGTGAAAAGAAAACATTTCCATAGAGTTAATGGAGTGAAATCTTGAGTGCAGAGCATTCTATCTAGAATAGAAGAGGAAATGTAGGCACTAAGTATAGACTACCCTTTTGAAGAATTTTGCTATCAATGGAAGAAGTCATTTGTGGCTTTCATTGGAGATAAATATGGAATAAAGGAGAATTTTTTCATATATTTTAAAATGGGAGATTTCAAAGAATATTTCTACTGATGGAAATAATCAATTGGAAGGAAATGCAGGTAAGGTAGGGAATAGTAAGAATAAGGTCAGGACAATGTCCTTTAGCATGTGGGGAGCACTAGATTAGGTATATAACTGTAGAAGTGGCCTGGAAAAAAACACAGACAGTGTTTCCATAGTAGCAGAAGAGAAGGGAGAGTATAAACATACATGCTTTCAAATGGATGTGATAGTGTGAACTTCCAGAGAAATTCTCTTTTGGTTGCTTCTTTTTCTTAGTGATTTACAAAGTAAGTCATAGGGTGGGAATGAGGATGGTGTAGGAATTATTGGAAGATTGAGGAGAGAAAAGCAGATGTGAACATGAGTCATCAATGAAGGCTCATGTGAGGATAGTGGTCATGAATTTTAAAGTGACACCAGTCAGCATGGTGGTAGTGAGTCATAATGAAGGCCATGGACTGTACCTGCTCCAAAGTTGGAAGTGATGGTGGCGTAAAAACTGCCATCACTTGAGAGGGCTCCCAAGGAAGATGGGAAATGCATTCATGACAGAGTTGGATTTCTCTTAGGTAAAGTGAATATTTAAGAAAGAACTTGAGGATATAAAGGTGTTTGCTGATAACTGGTTAGTGGAATAGAATAGAAAACCATAAAGTTTGTGTGTGTGTTTATTAATGGTATAATTTCATATTAGTTAAAAATGAATTGTTTAACATGTGCAGTGTTATAACTAGGGGAAAAGTTAGATCTGTGTCTTACATTTTACACCAAAGAAAATTCAGACAGATAAAATATTGAATTATGAAAAAGTAAATTATAAATCTGCTATAAAAATTTAAAACATAGTTTCAAGATGGGTAAAGCCTTTTCGAATATGACATGAATACAGAAATTATTGTAAATTGTATTGAATTGATTGATCAATTTTACTACTTAAATTTAAAAAAATTATTACAAAGGACATATAAGCAAAAGAAAGACAAGTGTTAAAATGAAAAATAATATTGCTATTATATTATAGAAAATGGCTGATTTCTTTCATTCTTACTCAACAATCACCTTTCACAGTCAATAAGACCAAATACCCAATATAAAAACAGCAAAGAATGTAAATAGATTATTAATTTAAAAAAGGAAAATGCATATAGCTCCTAAGTATGGTACAAGTTACTCAATATTAGGTATATTACTAATGCAAATTTAAACTATAAAACTCCAAATTTTACTCATCAAATTGGCAAATATAAAAAAGTTTGATAAAATGGTCAAGGGACAGAGATGATACATTGCGGTGTGTGAATGTAAGATGGGAAACAAATAGAATATCAATTAGTAGGGTACTTTATTAAATAGAATATTACAATGAAACACTAAGTAGCCAATCAAGACAATGAGTTAATTTTATATGCTACTTTGTAATGTGCTAAAAAAATTTGCCATAATAATTTTAAGAGGAAGTAAGATTGCAAAGAATAATGTTAAGTAGTACTATGAAAAGTGCTGCTCAACACTCAGAACATTGTATATACTCATCTTTCTGAGTAAAAATTAAAATCAAGTTTAAATAAACACACATGTGCACACACACAAAAGTTTGCTTACTTGTATTAGCATAAAACATCAAAATATGTAAAAATGCTCATTGTTTGCTTTTGAAATGGGGACTTAGGAGATTTTATAGCAGAATGAGACATAGACAATTTCACTGTATGCCTTTTTGGAACCTTTTAAGTGTTATACTATATTCATGTTTTCTGTTATACCACATTCATATTTGCCAATTCAAAAATTTAAAGAAATATTTAAAATTATTAATATAGTGGAAACTATTGAAACACTTTAAATAGGTGAGTTTAAAAAATATAAGGCAGCATTGACTGAAAATTTTTAAAAAGCTTTTGAATGTTTAAAAATATAGTACTAAATTTTAGAAAATAAAGTAATAAGATTAGGAGAGTAAATTTGTGAAGAAGCTGATGAACACTGAAGTAGATAAGAAGAATATGGTTTATTTAATTCTATCTTGTTTAAAATATTAAGTTAAGCATGGTTGCTAAACTTTTCAGACAGTTAATAAAAGAAAATAAATAGAGTGTATACTTTCTAAATTTGAGGTGGAAAAACATTGAAAATTGATCAAGAAAAAAATAAACAAAAATATGGGGCAGTGAAAAAAAGTCAACATATGATGATATAAAAATGTTTAAATATGCCAATAAATACTACAAATGTAAATTCAGTTAACTCATTTATTTAAATTCAGTGCAAACAAAACAAAACAAAAAACAAAAAAAAAACAAACAACAACAAAAAATAAAGTCAGAGCTTCTCAGCTCCCCCTTCTATTTTTTGTTAAGAAAAAAGCGGAAGATAATTAATTTCAGAGCCCTGCTATTCCAATTAATGTGGTTTTGGAGATTGTCTTATACTTGGTGAAATCCTTGGTTTGCATACTTCCCCCCTAAATATATGCTTCAGGTTTTTTGTCTCAGCAGAAATGTAAAATGTGTAGACAAAAGTCCTGTGGTGACAACGATGTCCCCATTTCTCCCTTCCCCCCATTCCTGCCCATGTGTCTACACAGAGCCCTGCAGCTCTGATTCTGGCTCTCACCATGTGACTAATTTTGGCCAATGAAACATTAACAAACATTTCACAAGCAGAAATTTGGGAAATGCTTGTATAAGGAGTTTTTCCTGCTTCAGCGTTCTGTCCTCACACGGAGAGTACCGCTGCTTGAGGATGAAAGACATGAGAAACAGAGCCCAGTCACAGCAGTCATCCCAAGCAAGCCCATCGGATATCAGTCCAAAGCCAGCCATCCCCCATATGTGAGCATTTTCCCACAAGATAAGCAAAATTATCCAATTAACCCACAGATCTGTGAACTAAATAAATTCTTATTGTTTTAAGCTGCTGAGATTTGAGATGATTGATTATGTAGCATTACAGTGGAAAAAGATTCCTGAGAAGACTTTTGGATTGGCTTTTTCAGTTAGGGTAAGATAAATGCAGTGGTGAAATGTTATCTGGTACTCTTAAGAGTCTTCATATATCAATATAAGTCAATGCTCTCCAGCAATTGAGACACAACTCACTCACAAAATCATTGGGAAACCATTTTACAACAATTCTCTCCACCAAATAATCAAAATGTTACTGGCTTTTAAAAAGTAACAAAGGTCTAATAACTTCTGCTTGTCTATACTTCCTATTTATCATCAATTTATGCTCTTTCAACTCTTTCTGTTCAACTAGTATGTAATTCTTCTCATTTGCCAGTCTTATCCTGCTTCTGACAGTTGCTTTCTCTTTTCTAGCTCTCTTGCCTCTGTTTAAACTGCCACAGCCTTTTGTCCCCTCCCCATTCCCCTATCCCGCAACCAATGTGCTTCAGGAAAAGGAAGATAACTTGGCATATCTGACAAGACTTGTGACAGTAATGTATGAGCACAATGCTCCCCTGATGTCTTAGAATAAAATAGTACCCTCAAGAAGACAAACCCTCTGTCATTTGGTCTCCAGGGATACAAACATATCTAAAAATGCAGAGCTAAATACATTTTAAAGAAATTCTTTTAAAAATAAAGTGTAAAGAATGATATAGAGCAAAGACTATGGGCTTTGGAGTCAGACACTACTGGGTTTGGGTCTAGACAGCCTCTTACCTCCGCCATTTACTTAGCTGCTTGAGCACCCTTTTTCTCTTTTGTAAGATGTGAGAATTACATGAGATGAAATAACTAAACTCCTAGCACAACCAGCATGTTTTTCCCCCAGAATCTCTCTGGCCTCATCAACAACTAAGACTTCTTGTATATCACTCCTAGATGTCCCCCAAATCCTTTAGCAATTCTGCTTAGTCTCAGTCCCTGCAAGCTAGTGCTCTTTCTGAGCAAAAGTCCTATGGTTACTATAATACAACTGCCAAAGACAAAGAGAACAGAAAACTATAAATTTAAAATTTTTTAAATTATATTTTAAATTGGAATCCTTCTTACACTAATAAAAATAATGCTTCCATGATTTCTTAGCAAAACACCATTTTAAATTACAGAGAACTCACAGATCAAATTTGGAATAGTAGTAGAGCAATTGTGAAAACATTGTTAGATACAATTATATGCCATAATTAATTGAATATAACTAATCAATTTGATTTATAGATCTATAAAATGGTGACCATTTCTTCAAGGTCCTCCTCACGCGATAGGTATTTGAAAAGGTAAAAATTCACATTTTGATTGTCTGATAATTTTTCTCAGCTGTTCATTTTACTGGATTATTCTACTCTTGAATATGTTTTCAATTTATTTAAGTCCTTCAAATTATTTGTGTCCCATTCACATTCATAAGCATTGAGTTGTAGGTGATGAAATGCACAATTCTTTTTGATCAATAAAGTAACTTTTTTTTTACACTATTCTATAATAGAATAACTGCAATAAGCAACAAAATCCTGACAAATGAGGTACCAAGTACAAACTCCATGACAGGGATAAAAATAGATGCTACTGTTTACTGAATGCTTAAATATGCTAAGTACTTTGTGCACATTATCTTATTTAATTCTAATAAAAATGCTTCAGGGTAAATAATTTTAGCCCCATCTTATAAGTTGAAAATTCTAATGCTTAGAGAATAAGTAGCTTCTTCAAATTAAAAGGCCATTTTAATATGTATTTGCATGCAATACTGTTATTAAACTAACAACAAAATAACAACTGCCACTCAGCCTGCCTCTTTTTCTATACCCAACTGAAAACAATATCCCCACAGTTTTTTCTTCTCTTTACAGTGAGATTCTTTTATATCCTAACCAATCCCAGATGCTGTCAATTTCTCTTTATATTTCCTCCACTCAGGATTCACCTGTCACCTTGCCTTATTCATTTAACTTGCAACTTCTGCTTTCCAATTGAACTATTCATGCTATTCTTGAAGGATTTTAGAGAAGGACATTTTTTTTTTTTGTCAATGCCCAGGTAATGAGTTGAATTCTAAAATGAAAATGGAGAGAAATCAAAGAGGGGAAGGATGCTTTTAAACTTTTCAAAGCCACTATACAAGTGTGGGTTAAAAAGGTAATGGGTTAAAAATAAAATTTGGGGGTATTTCAGTGAATGCAGGATTGGGTTGCCATCATGAAGCATGTAAATGCAGCATTTTTCATCCTTGGCCATAATGATCGGGAAAACTTCTTACAGTCTAATGTAATAATCAAGGGATCATTTTCAAGTGTATTTTTGGTACATAGATGCTGTTAAAAGAGAAGAATGGTTTACCTTGGCATGATGTATCAGAAAAGAAAAAAATGAGACATCAGACTAGTTTTTAATCTTGAATTTCACAGAATACACTTGCCAAAATTTTCGTGTTTAAAGGGAGCAAAGGAAGAATTACATACAAAACACTCATTTATTCGTTGCACGATGCTATTTTTGTTTTCTTTGAAACTACATAAAATTAAACAGAGCACATTGGGTCCATCCTACAATGACATTAACTTTCTGCTTTTATCCAATAGTGGCGATCCAAGCTGGAAGCCACTATCAGACTATAAATTCTTCTGAATGATAATAAACTAGATATTGGTGAGATAATACAATTTTCAAGCATTTCTCAACCCGAAGACTTCCTCACCTGTCTGAATCATCTCAGCTAAAGAAATCCGAGACAGATTATTCTAATTTAAAATCATACACACACATTATTTCTTCTGTATGTTCCTTTATTGGATTTCCCTACCACTTTTTTCTCAAACATGGCAACTCTCTAATTCTCTGGAAGACTGAACTAAAGTTATATTTTGCAACATTTTGCTTGATATTATATACTTGCTTGATTAATTTCTTTCTCTTTATTATTCACTTCATTTCCCCACAAGTTTTTCCAGGGAACACCTCCAAACAAATCATGTTCCCATGAATTCTCATCTCAAAGTCTGCTTTTGGAGAACCCAAACTGAGATAAACATACAGTAAAATATGAAAATGTGTGTTCATCACAATAATCTAATTAGACTTTATTGGGCATTTATTCAATTTTGGCACTGTCAAGATATATTACATAGTTCAGGTTCTCTATACTGAAAAATTTCTGGGGCTTATATTTAGGTACCTCTCATTCACTTGTTTCAAGTTAAGGTTATAAAACTGTATATAACTCAGTGTGCCAAAGAACTTTTCAGACTACCTAAAGTAATCTTAGCCTTTCATAGGTGCTTCAAGAGAAATTAAGTAGCTTAGCCATAATTGTATAACTGGCTAGAGGTAAAAGCTGAAATGAGAAACTTATTTAGTACTTATCCTAGCCAGTCTTTCTACTACAATATGGCCATTTTTTCCCCCATTATCTATTCTTAGTAGAGACACAAAACAGCTGGTCACCATCCTTCCTATTTTTGGATAAAGAGTGCAAGAATGGATTATTGCAGAAACCACCTCCTTCCCTCCACTTTAGTGGGTGATGACTCTACTCAAGGGAAGGAGCGATAGAGGAGAAATTTTCAGTGCTGCTGGCCTGCTTCCATGTAGTCTGTGGATAATAGAGCTCTTTGATGTCTGCTACATTCATAACCACCAAACTCAGCTTTCCAGTCAACAGAAAAGCTATTTTACACTACTTTTGATGTGATGAAATAACTTAGCTAGACATGGTTAATCACATAGCTGGTGATTATGCCATGCAAGGAAAAGCCATTAAAATAAGCCAAGTGCCTCTAAAAAGAACAAAGGAAAACTCCTCAGCAGGCTGACTCAAGTGCTCTGGCATGACTTGGTTTTTTTTACCATCCAGATTCACTCTCACTATTTTCAGAACATGAAACATAAACATCACTGCTTCCATGAGAATTCTGCATACCTGCCTAATTTGCTTATTGTTTATTCTGTGAGGCAGTCATAATTTGTCTTTACTTAGTTCCAGACATATCTGGCTTTGATCACAGCGCCAGGCTGAACACCGACAGATTCTGGGACTGAAGCAGAGAAAGCTCTTTTGTAAAAGTTTAATCCCACTTAGGTCATCTGTTTATTGCTTCATCCAAAATATCTAGGTTTTTAGATGATTTGACTAGTATCACAAATGCAAATCTTATAGTAAATGAGAGTATCTACAGGTTAGCAGCCTCAAAGGAAAAAAAAGTGCTCTGGGGATAACAGCGCTGACAAATTTGTTTATTAGTTCAGCTGGTTTTAAAGACCAGCCAAGGTCCTGTGTTTTCAACTACATTGTTTATTTGTATCTGTGGATGCTCAGCTTTTTCATGAACATGAGCAAACTTGATCTATTAGAGTAGATTCTATGTAGAGGAAATATGAATTTTTATATAATCTAATTGAACTGAAAGCTAATAAAATATAATATTTAACCCATATTCAAGCACTTCCCAAAGCCTATCAACTAAATGAATCAGTGGCCTTGAAATTAAGCTAATAATTGTAATATGTGGTTACACTTTTTATTTAACCATAGGCTAAGTAATATAATGAACTATCTTTAAATAATCTAAGAAGCATTTGGATGACTAATGTTGCTTGAACATAGAGGGCACTGTTGTATAAAAACCATTCAAGGACCAATGTAGACCTAAAAAGATATAGTTGCAGGTAGAATTCAAGGTAATTTTAGAGAAGGTTAACCAGTGCTCTAAAAAGAATCAAAGCTTTGTGCTTAGATGATTGATCTTTTTAGGAAGGAGTTTGACAAACCAGTAAAAAATTCATTCAATACAATAAAAATTGTATTTTTCAATAGCGATTTATTTTTAAACTGTATTCAAAAATAAAATACTGACTGGCAGAATAGTGACTAGTACTTTACATGACCAATGGCATCTTAAGAAGCAAGTTGCTCTCGGGGACCAACAGTTCAACCTGGGACAGGTGGGCCTGTATCACCTGAAAGGACTGTTCTGACATAGATAAGTAGGCCCAGTAAGCTGATTACTGCTTTGGAATAGGTAGCTCTTAATGAGCACATGCCACTTGGCTACCTACAGCTTGGTAAATTATTTCTAGGGATAAGAGTTTTTACTTGGTCAACTTGATTCATTTGCCACCTATATTCCTGGAGGCTACATATGACAAAACATTTCCACTTTCCTCGAGGAGATCTACCATCTTGCTACCTCCTAAGACTCTGTTTCTGTCAGGAAATTCTCTTAATAAACACTTTATTTAATTTTGGAGTTGTCAGCCTCTTTCTCTCGTCTTTTGGCCCTCTCCTCCTTTGGAGGTTGGTTCCAATATGCCTTGGGAAAATTTCCCAACATAATTTCCCAATTTCTCAATAGGCCATTAAAAGTTTAATTATAGTTATTTTCAGAGCCTAAATCACTGACGTTAATAAGATAATTTTAGACAGTGATAAGAACTCTGAAGCAAATAATAGAAGACGGTATTACAGTGACTTGGAGAGAAAAGCACTACTTTAGTTTGAGTAGTCAGGAATAATCTTAAGAAGTGTTTTTTGATATGAGAATTTCTGTGGAAGAAAAACCTTAGCAAGATGTGGTATGAAGTGGGAGAAAATTCCAGACAGGACTGAGTCAAAGTCAAACCAAGGGTCTAGGCAGAACAGAACTTGGTGTGACAAAACAAAAGTAAGCATGATATAAAAAAAAGTGGTGAATAAAGGAAAATATGAGAAGTGGTAATGTCAGAGAAATAAAAAAAAACAACTAGATACATGGTATTTAGACTAGGGTATGGAATTTAGATCTGAGTCTAAGTATATTGGAAAAGCATGAGAATTGTGAGTGGGAGAGTGAGACAGTATATATATATTCCAAAGATAACCTTTGCATTTGAATATAGCCTGGATCTCAGAGTAGCATTAGAAGGAATGAGACCAGCAAGGAAGACAATAGTTACTCAGGAGTGAGATTATCTGGTTCAAATTAGGGGAGTTAGACTAGATAAGAAATTCTCAATTTCTTGTGTAGTGAATCACTTTGTCAGTCTGTGAATACCTATCAAACTACTTTTTTTTTAATGCATAAAATACAATAAAAAGAATTTAAAATAAAAACAATATATTAAAATATAATCATCTAAATATTTTTAAAATATGTGATTAATACAGTAAACAAGATTTAGTATAAATATTGTTAAAATATTGGCACAAATTATAACACGATATGTAGATATATGTGATTTATACTGATGTCAAGATACTGATAATATTACCATGGATGGTGGTACATCTGTGATTTTAAAAAATACTAAATTTCAGTTAGAGGTATATGAAAATAAAAATGTTAGTTTTCCCATATCAATATACAGATTATTAAACTCCAGATGAAGAATTCTTGATAAATAATTTCTATGGATAAGAGTTTTCACTTGGTCATCCTGATTCATTTGCAAGATAATTTATCCTTGATAATGCTGCAGAGGAAAAAAGAAACTTAATTTATTATTCCATGGGCCATGGCCACATAAAGGATTATGGTTGCAATTCCTTTGGTTTATACCCTCTTTTCTTCTTTCATTGAACCCTTCTAGGAAGTTCAAGTTCAGAAAAGCTTTACCATTTCTATTTCTAGGGGAATCTATGTTGGTATTAGAATAAACCCTATAGAGATTTTTCAGTTTGCCAAGGTACCCTGACTTCACTTACAGCTTTTTTCATGAAGACAATATCAATGTAATCCAGTGTCAAAATTTAGATGTAGATTTGAATAAGCGTTAAAACCAGAGCTTTACTGCTATGCATTCACCATTGCTTTGAAAGCATATATTAAATAAATAGTAAATACATTATTTAGCACCTATTTTATATACAGAAACACTTATCCTCTCAGAAACATTAGAAATGATGGGGACAATGTGACTACAGATCAAGAGTCCTGGGAACTTCCTGTCAATTGTTTGATAGCTTTGACAAGTAACATGACATACCTATTTCCATACTTATACTATGAAATAAGGTATAACTATTTCACATCTACTCCCTCTAGCATGCTACATTTTTTTATGAAAAATTAAACGAATTAAATAAAATAAAATCTCTCCATGCTATTGATATCAGAAATCTGTTGCATTCCTTGTGGTTATTCCATTTGGTTGATTATATTGCACATTGAAGAAGAGTTCTAATTGTTTTTGACAAGCTTAATACCTTCAAGAAATTAGGTATGAAATGAGGAAAGCTTAGTATTGAGATTTGTCTCTGAGATGCTAAACATTTTCTTCATCCATTTTATTAATGTTTGTTTTATTTTGAGTAAGTCGTGTTCAATATCCAATTTTCCCTTTCCATTTCCAGCAACCATTGCTACAAGGTAATTTTCTAATGAATTATGCAAGTAGCTATTTAGAACAGAGTGGAGGAACTCTGGACCAAGGACTTTGATTGTAAATCAAAAGAAAATGTAAAAATGAAGTGACTCTTTTTCTAATTTCAAAAAAAATGTACTTTTATTTATGCATCTAGCCTTAAAACCAGTATGGGCCACATATACAAAAGCCTCTAAAATCCACTGGAATTAGCCTAATGAGAATTAGTTCTTGTAAATCTATGGTTAATCTTGGCTCCAAAAATTCTTCCCTAGTGCCTGGCCTCTCTGAGGCTCTGCTGTCTCCCCACCTCCCATCTCTGTGGGGTTGGTCTCCCCTTTATCATATCTAACTCCATAGATCACTACCCTAATCCTTACACACACACACACACACACACACACACACACACACAGGCATGGAGACAGGGTTCTGCTCTTAGTGGCTGGAAAACGTCTCTCAACGTTGTTGCTTTGCACCAATAAAATGTTGACATTTAGCTGGGAGTCAAAAAAATCAATCAATCAATCAACCAATTAATCAATCTATGGTTAATCATTTCAAATAACAATTTTGGCATCATAAAACTTGAAGGAAATGGTCATAAAGGTCATAAGTTAGCTAATATGGCTAGTCTGTTATGACTTTGACATTAAAAAGTAAATATCTATGACAGCTATCTAAAGAGCCATGTGACATTTACCATGAAGATGTAATCAAAATATTGAGATGTGATATGGACTTTTAACACTAACCTATAGTTTTGGAACCCCAGAGGACTGAGTTAAGGGAGAGGGCACTTCAATTTTTACTGCTTGGCCAAAATCATTAGGCATTCTGTCATTAAGGAGGTGAACCCAGAACCAAAACCACGACTGTTAATAAGCAAGGAGTCTTACCCACCTGGGCACTAATTCTGTTTATTTCTAAAAAAATGTGAGGCAAGAAGAGAGGTATTTCAAAGGGTAAACATAATTGTGTTTTTTACATATAGAATTTGAGGGAATTAACGGCCAGGAAGCTTGGCTATCTTGTCACCTATGACAAAATATAAATGTGGAGAAAAATGGCATAATCTTTGAGGACAGCTATATATTAATCCAATTTCTCATTCTACCAGGCTAACATTTTGGGTCAGTTATGAAAATGTCTGTTGCTCTGTTTCTAGTCTATAACAGCAATTGACAGAATACCTCTAAGAAGCAATGAGATAATCCATGTGAAAAAGTGTCTTGAAATTGAGTAGGCATTTAATTTTCTTCTTGTCAAAATAAGTGTTTCTATTTGCTAATTTAGACAAAAGAAATTAAATAGAGTTACTTTTTAATTTTCAGGCATCATAACATAATAGGATATTCTGAATAAGATTTTTTTTCCCTTGGTTTAGATCTTCTATACTTTTATTTCCTTTTTTTCACATCATTGTCTTTCTGTTTTTCCTTTTTGATGTTTCATTTCCTATTTTTCATACTGATCTATCTTATACCAATCATACTTTTACCATCCTTTTCTTCCTTTATCATTGATATTTCTTTTTCCTACTGTGGCCCTATTACTTGCTTGCTCACCACTGCTGTCCTCTTTTACTCACTTTCATCACTCATCTGCACTGTGGCCCTGCAGGCCAGAGTGCTTAGTTGCATGCTTCCCTTTCCAACCAAGCCCAGAATTCTTTGATCTTATGGAGACCTTATGACCAACCACAGCATTTCTTTGAACTCAATGCCTTTGGCTTTTCTCAATAGCTCTTCCTAACTTCTGCCTGCAATTTTGCATTCCCTAGAATTGCATTTATTGAAAACCTCCAGTTGTATAGGTACCAAATACTTGAGGTTTTGTTATGAGCTCAGAAATTTGAATATTTTAAAGCAGGGAATTTTAGCAGTGCTCTGGTGCTTAACTGAGTCTTAACAAACACATTTTCAAGCTTAAAGCAAAATAATATAACTATCACATAAAAAGTTAATAAGAAACAATGGCAAATATGAAATAGATGTTTACATTATATTACTTCTCATCAGAACAGTATAATTATTTTCTTATTTATTTATTTATTTATTTACTTACTTACTTATTTAATTTTATGTATTTTTTTATTTTTAGGTGAGGCAACCTTTGGTTGACCTCACAAATTGCAAAGACCTTGTCAGCTTACAATCCTTTATTTTTTTTTATTTTTTTATTTTTTAAGCCTTAGCACCTGGTCTTTCTAGGTGGTCTCTCATCCAAGTACTAACCAGGCTCAACTCTACTTAGCTTCCGAGATCAGATGAGGTAAGGCTTGTTCAGAGTGGCATGGCCATAGACTAAATGATTTTCTTAATTCTACAAAAATTCCACTGCAATCTCTCCCTTAAAATTTAAAATAAAGCAGTTTAATAATTTTATAAACTCCATCTTTAGTAGTCTCATGTATTTATTTAAATTGGATTATAATTAATGGCGAAGTGGTAGTATAAAGGAGATTACAAGTTTGTGACATAGAAAAATATTTTTTAAAATTATATAATAACCATCCCTAAAAGAAATATTGAATTAATTTGGCACATTGACTCAGAAAAGTTAATTATAGATTTGCATGTTATAATATTCCAACTGATTTTTATTTGCAAACTAAAAATAAAGTAACTCAATTGTTTGTTATTCTCTCAATTATACTTAAAAACTGATCTAAATTTTTTATCTGGCAAAGATAAAAAAAATTGATTGACCTCCCTAGACAACTATAATATAAATAATTTAAGACTCTACATTGTTACAACACTGATTATAAATGTAAAAGCCAGTCGTTGGTCCATAATGAAATGAAGTCGGAGGCCCTCTGGCTTGGCTTTCTTTATAAATAAAAAGAGTGAAGGAAGCAAATGACAATTTTAGTGTGTGTAAAAAAATGTCCAAGGAGTTCGTTTAGGAAAAAAGAAAGAAAAGAAGAAAAGAAGGAAGGAGGGAGGTAAAAAAAGGTAGAGAGAGAAAGAGGGTGGGAGGGACTGAGGAAAGGATGTAGGGAGGGAAACAGGTAAGGAAAGAAAAGATTTTCCTCTCCCTTTCATTGAAAATTTAACCTAAAGATACTCTAATTAGATTTGGTATTTCAAATGTACCTGTTAAAATTATACCGATTTTGATATGTCTGAGACCTGGACTCTGATGTTCCTAGAAGAGAAAGATTGAATGTGTGTGGTATTTGTGAATCAGACCCATAATCCATGGCATTGGCTGGAATCTGAAATTCCATGTAGTTGAAAGTATATCCTTTTATTTGAAGCTGTTGTTCCTTGTAAAACATAACTTCTCCTAGAATGAGAATCACTTATATTGTTTTAATCACTTATAATATAAAAAAAGAGCCTAAAATTTTGTTTTAGCAAGAATAAATGATGGCTTCAGAAAGTGCTACCAAGAGAATAAATGTTGGAAAAGTCAAAAAAGTATTTGTAACAAATTTTACCTTTTTAAAATTGTTTTTTTTTAAATTTACTATTTTCCCCTTGGGCTAGACCTATCTAATTCACATCATATTGAGCTGGGTGAGATCTATATTCCTATATATTTTTTACTATGTGAAAACCATTGTTTTAGGTTCTACTAATACACACATACACATACACATGCTGAGCTATAGTCTCCATCCATTCAAATTTCTTTAAGTAGTTATTGAGTTTCTAATATATGCCCAGTAATGGCCTGGGTACCAAGAATATCGAGATGAATACTAGAGAACAATTTTCCTTCTTTCATCATGCTTATTTTCTTTTGGGAGTGAGATAGACAAAAAAAAGTTATAGTATTGTCAATGAAAACTGGAATTTGAGATTAGGGAATAACTGAGGGAGAGTGAGCATTTTAGATGTGAACTGAATGAAGGAGCTAACCATACAAAAATCTGGAGAAAGAGCATTCTAGCTAGAGGTAAAAACCTCAGAGATAAGAAAAAGTATACTCTAACAGCTACCTATGTATAAGGCTTTATTAGAATGAGCTAGAGGGAGACAATCTTTGGTTTGTACAAAGTATTTTAAGTCTAAGCTATGACATCTGCCTTGAAGTAATTTTCAAAATTTATATTATCTATCTGTATGACTTGACCAATCAGAATTTTTAAAGTTTATCAATAAATGGAACATTCAAATAAGATTTTTAAAATAAAAGTGAGAGATTATAATATATTGTTCTATTGAGTTATAAGTGCTTAGATTTTTAACATTATTCTTGCTATTTTTCACACACACACACACACATATATACATATATACATATATATATATATACATATATATCTCCAGCTGAAAGGAATATTATAATATAAAATAATTTTCATTTGATACCTTTTGATAGTATCAACTCCTCCTGCCTAAAGGATCTAATATCTTTATGGCATATTTTTATTTCTAAATGAATACCATGGTACAAATTAAGAATTGGAAACCCAAATCAATTAAGAAAACAAACAAACAAACAAAAACAAACAAGAAATTATTTTACTCTCTAAGAGGTTATATGTTTACTCGAGATATAAAAATAAAACTCTAATAGTGGAAATCTAGGATTCTTCTAATAGTTTATCATAAAAATAAATAGTGAATGGAGCTTTAAAGTATCACTGAATGATTTCAGGCATTTGTTAAAATATTTAAAACTCCATAGACTCCTATAAAGGTATGAGTCATAAAGTAGAAACTTGTCATATAACAGGCTTAAAATGGGATTCTACAAGAATGTAACATGGTCACTAAGTTCTGGAATCAGCTCTCCTTTATTCCACTTCTTTAAAAAATATCATTAAGGAACTAGTAGGGCTATGTCTTCTGAACCCTTTACTTATTGGCCATGGAACTGTGGATTCTGATGCTTGTTTAAGGATTTAAAGATTCAGTACTAGTTGACTTGTCATTGCTCTTGATTTTCACTCAAATTGGATCTTACTGAAGGGTTGAAATACTCATTTTCTTTTTCTAATTTAATTTGTTTGCTACTTCTTTCATACATATAAGTATGTATATTCCCTACACATTCATAATATAATTAGTATTATTCACATTTAAAAGAGAAAGAAACTGAGGGTTGGAATTAAAATAATCTTTCTTAGATCACATAAAGAGCTAGAGTGCAAATTAGAAAACAGACATCTGAATCCAAAACTTATGCTCTTATCATTTTCCTCCATTACTCTTTACGTAAAACATATTATTAGGCATCTTTGGAGTTTGCTTCCATTTATAGGCTTTATATAGCCTTAAAATAAAGAACTCAGGCATAATCATATGTATTCCTATGTACTTTACTTTGGCAAATGCATTGCTTATGTTACAATTTGTTTTTCTGCCTTTATTCTTAGCATTATGAATTTTTACTCTTGGTTAGCTATGATAAACATTGTCATTTAGCTTATTATGATCTACCATTAAATGATATTTTTGCTGTTTGTTTTTTGTCAGGAGACCCCAGATCAAGAAAGTTGAGTTAAACATAATGCTTTCTTCATGGCAAGTTAATATCATTCCACTCTTCATAGTCTCTAACCTGTTTTATATATTTTAAAATTTTCTTTTTTCCTATTCCCTATTCTCATCTTTCAGCCTCCATCTAGGGCAACTATTCCAATTGTTTGTAGTTTTTTTTTATTCATATATACCTTTTATATGTGGGTTTTTTTTGTATGTGTATTTAAAAATACATAAAAGGTCTTATAATAATAACCTAATTATGTTTTATTCTTTTTCATTCATACTATGTTTTGAAGATCTGATGCTTTTTTGCAACTATCTAGATAATATGTCTAATTTATGAAGAGTGTTCCATAATGTTCATTTTCTTGTGATGAATACTGCAGATTGCCATTAGTTTCCCACTACTGGAAGTAACCAGTGAACATTCTCACACATTTTCCTGCAGAGATCTGGGGTGGAAGTAGAGGAGAAGCAGACTGTTCTGGATCTTATGCTCTGGAATGAGATTGTTGGGTCATGAGTTATACATAACAATCCAATAACAAACTCTCCAACCAAAAGCACCCAAGGATTCCTACATCTCTACATTCCTACCAACCCTTGGCATCAATCAGCTTAATAGGTTTTTCTAATTTTATGGGTTTAAAATTCTCTTTTTTCTGTCTTTTTTTTCTTTCCTTTTCTCTCCCTCCCTCCCTCCTTTTTTTCCTCCCTCCCTCCTCCCTTGCTCCCTCACTTCTTTTCACTGTCTCCCTTCCTTCCTTCCTTCCTTCCTTCCTTCCTTCCTTCCTTCCTTCCTTCCTTCCTTCCTTCCTTCCTTCTTTCCTTCTTTTCTTTCTTTCTTTCTTCCCTCTCCTTCTCTCCCTCCCTCCCTGCCTCTCTCCCTCTTTCTCTTTCTCTCTTTCTCTTTTTTCTTTTTTTTTTATGTAATATGAGTTTAAGCATTATTTTATGCAGTTATTAGCAATACAAATTTCTCCTTCTAGGGATTACTACACTGTAATCTTTGTTAATTTCTTTATTTGGTAGCCTATCTTTTATTTGTGGATTTCTTTATATATTCCAGGTATTTCTTTTTATTTTTAGATATCATAAATATTTTCTTCCAATATTTTATGAATGTTAATTTTGTCAGTGATATTTATTGAATAAAAATCTTTAATTTTGATGAAAACAATTTTTTTTCCTTTTGTGCCATGGAGGATTTATTTAAGAAGACTTTTTCCAACTACAGATCACAAAGAAATTCTAATAATGAACTTTTGTTTTTATGATTTACTTTTTGTATTTAGGCCTTTAATCTTTCTGAAGCTTATGTTTGTTGCTATTGCTAGATCAAGAAACTAGTTTACATTTTTCTACTTGGTGAGACAATATCATCTTCTAAGTCCTTTCCCATTCTTTCTTCATCACTTTTAGCATATATACATTTATTATATATAAATAAGTCTGTTTCTAATTTCCATTAAATTAAATATTAATATTTATAGTTCTAAGTACTTTGAACAATCCTATTACAGAAAACTATTTTAAAGATTTGAATAAATAAATTTTAGTTATGAAATTATGCTATTAAGATTTGTTACTGAAATATTTTTACATGCACATATGTCCAAAAATTTAAATTTAGAAAGGTTTTTTAAAAATTTAATTAGTTAATTTGAAGACATGTTTTTGTTCTGCCACTGGAGAGAAAAGACAGTGTTATTCAATATCCTAAAATAGGTGATCTGTAAAATTTCTTACCACACCCAAACTCAGTTTTGCGGTTGAAAGTAAAACGAATTTGAATGAATGAGATAGTATGTGGATATATTGAAGGTTGAAAATGTCTTACTTGTGCTTTTAGAAGTGATAGTGTGAAATTCCATTTTTATTATTAATCCTTACCCTTTATTTTGAATTTTCACAAAAGCAATCTGCTTTTCTTAGAATCTCATTGGAATCTAAATTTCCCACCTGATTACCAAGACCTTCAATATCACATCAATGGGAGAGTATTAAATACCAATGAATTACATAGATTTTTTTTGTAATACCAGACAATACATTTCTTAATCATATTCTTTATTGGAAGGTGATTTTGTTGCTTGTTAGTAGCTATTTCATTATACCAAACTGATCTGGACTATGGCCAAATGAGCACTAGCCATTTGCTTATTATTGGAATGAGGCCAAGGGTCTATTTATATATCAAAACACACTTTTGAACAGCCTGGACACATTTTAGAATGGAATAACATGTATATATAATTCTGGGTGGCATTCTCTTACTTTGGATAATCCAATCTGTTCTGTATTCTCCTTGCCACTATAACATGTGGGTTAGGATTCTGCTTATCTGATTGTAACAGAAAAACTTTAAAATAGTAAAATGTTTAATTAGGTCACCCAAAAATAAGATCAGGGGGCTATCTAACTATATTGGTTTAAATTAAGTCAACAATGACCCACACTCATTTTTTTCCTTCTACCCTGTAGCTTTTGTCCTCATGGTAGTGGGATAGTGGATCCTGGACTTTTTTTTTTTTTTAATGATTCTAATTTTTTCAGATGAAGTACCTTTATATATCTGAAGGTATGTTATCTTTCAATCTGGTTCAATCTAAACTTTGGAAATTCCTATCATAACATTATTTACCCATATTTTATTATCTAGCCCTTTTCTGAAAAGTACAGTTTTTAAAATGTCTTTTTGAAATGTGTTATGTAGAAATGATGCATATGTATTTTGATAAACTTATTATTGCTCTTGATCTAAAATCTATGCTAAAAATAAGACATTATAAATATATAATATATTTAAATAATATATAATATTCATAATACCAAATAATATGCAATATTAAAAAATGTGATATCCATCGAGAACTTATGATGTGGTAGCTTTTATCAAATAAATGCTTGACATGGACTAATCCAGTTAATCTCAACTTAAACCTCAGATATAAGTATTAGTAATATTCTCATTTACAAATAAGGAGACTGAATTTTAAAGAGAGTAAACATTTGCCTAATGTGATGCAGAAAACAAATGGCTTTTCTGGAATTTGAATTTAGGCAATCTAGCTCCAGAGTCATGCTCTTCTTAAATAGCATTTTATTATATTGCTATGCTTCCACATACAAAGTCTGTTTCTACACAGAAATTTTTGCCATCATACATTTTTTTCTCTCTCTAAATAATCTAACCTTGTTCATTTGAATTTTGGTCCAGTTTTGTCAGAATAAATAAAGGCCTCGCTATAAAGCAATTATACGTCAGATGAAGCTTTTGATTACTGTTCATTTCCATAAAATATACAGATGTGCCCTAAAAGTGTACTAAAAATTCCAGTTTTTTTTTTTGTAAACCACAAAATTTGGGACACCCAGTAAGCTTGTGAAGGAGAATACCATCATAATACACAGTACCATCACAACAGACAACAGCTCTCAAATCTATACTATTTAGCTTTCAAAAGTTCAAAACCCACTTAATCTAATGAAGTTTTTAAAAAAGACATAAACATGTGGACCCACCTTTTCAGTGTTGTTGGAAAGAAGATAAAAAGTAAAGTTAATTTACATATCATTTGCAAAATTAAAAAAAATAATTTTCATGAATGTGCTTAAAAGTCCATGAGTTAAGGACAATTGAATCGAATAATAACAACACAAAACTCACGTAAATTAATAATTGTTGAAAACCTGAAAATGATTAATTTAATGCTAGGTTTATTTATAATCAAAAAGGAAATTAGAAATCCTTTAGTAGGAGAAGAGGCTACACACCACTGACAGCCTTTAAAATATATAAACATTTTGCTTAACAAAGATAACACATCTTTAGAAAAAAAAAATTGCTTGATTCATTTTAGGAACCAACAAACGTCATATCAGTATTAGACAACATAAATACTAATTGATAAAGTAGCTATATTCTAAAAAGGTAAATGAATAATAAAAGATTTTGCCTACTGTTATGTAACCTGACAGAGTCAAAGCCCCTTATCTAGTGCACATTGTTTAGGGAAGAATATGCTATTAAAAATATTAGATATTCAATAAAAACACATAAACAAAAATTTCACGGTGGAAAGGTCTTGGAGATTATCTACCACAGTGATTTTTTTTAATTTTCTTTATTTTTTAAGAAAAAAATCTCTTTAAAAATATATTTTACCATATGTATAACATAGTCCTAAGAGACCACTTTAATTAGACTCTTCATAGAGATTGCCCTGTCACCTCATGAGAACTTCACTTCCCCATGTGGTAGTTCTTACTTTATTAGGTGATACTGGAACACAGTCTTAAACAGTTAATAATTCCACTATTTGATAGAAATAAGAAAATTGCTAGTTAGTGTCAGTAAGAATTCAAATATCCTTTTCCTGATTCCTAGATGAGCGCTCAATCATTTGAAATGTTGCATTGAAGGTTAATGCCCAAGGATAGATGTTAGCAAAATGTAATTTTAGGCTAAATGGAAAAGATCTTTATATTACCTGTATTTTGGAATCATTGATGCTATTGTTCTGCTCCATTAGTAGGAATAATTGCTATATGACTGCACTGAGTCATTTTGAAAGCTATTAGATTCAGCTGAATGCTAAATATATTTTGCAACATGTAATAGGTTTGTTTGGCACTGAAATGAATTATAAACAGCAAGTTCTGTTCCTTCAGAAATCATAAAACCAAACATATATCCTCTTCATATGCCTAGGACAGTTTAAGAAAAGAACCTGATATGGCTTTTTCAGGGGTAGTGAGATCAAGATTTTAGCTAATTTTTATCCCCAATTGTAAAGGAGGAGCTCTCTGACTTACAAGTATCACAAGCAAGTAGCGATTCTCATCACATATTACTCTCACTACTTTCCAGTCAATAAAAAATGTGAAAGTAAATCTTTTATCTATGTTTGTGCAATCCTGTAATAATTTACGTAAATTTGAAATGCACATAAAACATTAATCCTAGTTTTGTAACTCCAATAACATTTAAATACTCAGTACACACTTCTTTTCCAGGTTTTATTAATTCTCCATTTATCTATAATTCTGTGGAATCAAGTTGCTTTTCATCTGGAAATGTTATTATACTTGAATGGTAGTCCAGATGAAAGGAGCTCTGATGTCTACAGCTGATTATTTCTTTTCTCTTTCTCTTAGGGTACCACTTTTTTTTTTCAGTTCTCATTTACTTGGTCTAGGTATGATTTTCTCTAGATTTGAAATCTCAGTCACAAAACCATCATCCTACTTTCTAAGGGTTAACTGAAGCCTTGTCCATTTTGCTGAAAACATGTAAAAGTATTCACTTATTTCAGTCAAAAAGAATTAATTTAAATTCAAGGTGATAGTAAAATACATGCCAATGCAGATAAAAAAATTAGTTCATAGGTAAAGGTCTCTGACTCTATTTCAGTCTAAGTCTGGCCTCAGTATAGATTGACAGACGTGGTTTAGGGGACACCCGACTCTATTTCTTTCCTTCTGAAACATGTTCTTGTTATTGGCTATAGGGCTGAAGGGCCTTCACAATGGCATAACCTTGTCAGCTTTGCTAAAACCTTTCTTTTCCTGATTTAAAGTCTCTGATTCTTGGCAAGCTATTTATTTACAAGTTCTTATATGATTATTGGCTTCAAACTGTTTGAAAACATATACAGGAGAAATGATTGATGTGCTCTGAATGATCCTATCTCCGTTTGTTTTTCAATGTTCTTTTTGATAACTTTTTTCCTCATTTTCCCTAAGAGAAAGATTTCCAAGAATAATATTATTAAGGCTTTATTTATTAGTAAAATTTATTCATATCTATGTATTTATTCTTGAAATTGGGGTCTGGGACAAAGTCAGTTGACACACTGAGACTTTTAGATATCAAAAACTATTCCCACTAAGACAACAACAAAAAATTATATATACATATAAAAATTATATATATTATTCTAACTTCTCTCCAAAACTAATTATCATTAGTTTAATGATAATGTTATTTTCAGATAAAGAAAGATTTATTCCCTGGAAATAGCCATAAATGGACAAAGTTGGAGAAAGAAGGGTGTGCCATTGAATTCTTTCCTGTTGATAAAGCATATTGCTTTAGGGCTAGAAATTTCTTGTATGCAAGTTTCAAATTTGTGAAAATTATCAGAAAACTAGAGTTCTTATGTAGATTAAATGATATCTATTTTAATCTGAATATTTTGATAAAATTCACATGCTGTCTTTTAATATGATTAGTGCACCAGCCTCCAAAGCGTTTGGTTAGTCTCTAGTTTCTCCCAATTCCAAACCATTCTCTATATAGCATCCAGAATAATCTTGCTAAAACAAGAATCTCATCTGTTGCCTCTTCTACTTAAGTCATTGGATCACTCTTAAATTAGGAACATAGCAGGCTCCACCCTCTCATCCTTATGTTACATTCTAGGGCTTGATGTTCTTTTACTTCCTCAATTACACCATGGTACTCATCTCCAGGCCTTTACGTGGGCATTTCTCTCTTCCTGGAATGATTTTGTTCATCCATCTCCTCCAAAAACCTGCCAATTCCTACATAATTAAATATTTATTCTACTTGTAAGTAAACACTTGTCTTTCTTTCCCATCTGCCCACCTGCAGCCTTCATGACCACAGTCCTGGCTCCCTCTTCTTCCATAGAGCTACTGGACAACTATGCCCCACCCCAACTTCACAAGGCACTGTGCATGCTGAGCTCCAAATTCAAATCACTATTTCCAGAGGCTGAGGGAAAGAAAGCAATCTTTAAAGGTTAGAATATGCCTCTATATTTTTGGTAGATACCTGTGGTAGGAATCTATGAATATTCATCAATTATAATAGCACCAAGCATGGAAAATATTTGCATTAGTTAACCTTGACTCAAAGACAAATCCTCGTCCTAAAGAAAGAAATTAGATATAATATTTATTGAAAATGAGTACAATTTCTATGTGATGTGATTTTCCTTAAAAAAAAAAATCCAGATAATTTAGGAATTAGAATTACAGATAATGCCACATAAGTGTTCCTATTGTCAGCTCTGCTGAGATGAAATGTCTCACCCCAACTTATCAGATGGTCAATTATGACTTAAATCCACTTGAGAGCTCCCTCAAGACTCCATTGTTACCTAATGTCAATTGTTCAATTAGAAATCAGATTTCAAATGTCTCCAAATTCTGCCTATTAAAAAGATAAGTAGAAAAATATTTGAGAAATGTAGAAGGACCAGATCAATTTGGACTTTCATTAAACCACATATAATTAACACAGAACAGATGCTTCTCAATTAATTGTGCTGACTTCAGACCTAGGAAAATCTGTACTGATTCTCTTGGAGAGAACTTAGCACGGAGAAAAAACTAATGAAATCATCATTTATTCTGTATTAATATATAAAAATATTACCATTATCTTAAAATACTTCATTAAGTGCTACATAAAGTTATTTAAACATGTAATTTATTTAAACGCTTCCATCTAAATGTTTAAGATTTAAAATACACAATATTGATAAGGACACATGAGAAATGAACAAGTACTAAGTTAGGTATGAAGCGAAGTCTATCTATTTATCTATCTATCATCTATCTGTCTATCATCTATCATCTATTTATCTCTAAAGAAAAAACACAAATTTATAAATTACATATATGTGCATATATACACATACATACAAAAAGTACTCTAGGGTATTCAGGGCATACAAGAATATAATTTTAATAGCATAGAAAATATTATATGCACACACTTTCTCAGAGTAAAGAGAAAGGGTTCCACACAGGCCTTAAAATATTACCATCTCAACTACTAGAAAGAGATTAAGGCTTTATCTATATAACAATTTCAAAGACAGTAAAAGTTTTGAGAGAGCAATACAAGTGTGAGTATGTAATTATTATAATGCCCAAAATATTGTTTCTAGTTTCAAAAAGTTAAAAAGATTCATCCTTTCTATCCTTTGAAACTATGATTTTTTTAGTTTTTACATATTTGTGTATTTATAAATGCCTAAAGTGATATTACTTTTATAATAAATATATAAACATATTTGATTTTTAAAACAATTGCAGTTTCATCTCCTGGGTTAGTATGTAGTCATTTGAGATGATGCAAGTATTTTCCATATAAAGAAAGCAGAAAAATGGTAAACATGAAAATTTAATTGGAAAGGGAGATAAAAAGATGTACAATCTATCCATCTACACAAGCACAAACATACACAGACATGAACACAAGCAAATCTAATGTATGCCAAAATATTTATAATAGATTCATCAACATGGTAAAATTTAAGGCTTATTTTGACTATATTTTCAAATTTTTCTACAGTTCAGCTCTGGCATATCACTTAGGATTTGCAGAGTTATATTCTCTGGTTCACTTCTCAGTTCTGCCATTCACTAGATGTCTCACATTGTATAAGTTACATAAACTAGCTAAACTTCAGTGTCACTATTTGTAAAATAGTGATAATAGCCCCACACCATAGTACTGTTGTAAGAATCCAACTGTATGAGAAAATCTAAGAAAAAAACTTACCTAATTGCTTAGCACTAAACACAAAATTTTAGTTGTGGTAATGATGATGGTGATAAGGTAGATGACAGCGAAGATATAATTAACTTTATAATGATCATAGGTATGATACCAACAAGATTTGACCATATTAAAGACCAACAAAATTGACTTAAAACTAAAACTAGAATTAGGCGACTTCTGCTTGATCAGTTAGTCTATTGGACATATTTAGTAGCCAATATATGTTTGTTAAATAATCATTCAATCTTATAAATAACCCTCATAGGATATCACTAAAAGACCTTTAATAAAATGCCAATGTAAAACATACACCTGTAAAGTAGTAATCTATAAGAAACCTGATTCTTGGTATAAAAGTTTTAAGAGCTCCAAGCATCCTTCTCTGGACTCTTTGACTTCCTTAGCACATATCAAGGCTAAAACATGGGTTTATCTACATTGAGTATATAGAAATGTTTAATCCCAAATATACCTATTTCTTCCTAGAAACTTTTACACTAAAGTTGGAGGTGAAATATTTTATTTTGCCTTTCTTGTGTATCATTAAAGTAGAATAATGGAAAATAGCATTTATTAATTATTTATTCAGTAATTACTTATTAAGCACTTACTATGTGATTATATTAGACATAATAGAGAAAGTAGGCATAAACCTTAGTCTCAGAGATATCAGTTTTTAATGTGGGATACATAGCAGAAATAGAAAATTATAGCACAGTGTGATAAATATTATAAAAGGGGTAGTGCAGGCTGTTTATATGGGGAACCCCTGGGTCTGGAAAAGAGACATAGAAGGCTTTCTTAAGGAACTGATGTTAAAGTTGAAACCTAAAGAATTACTTAAAATTAACTAAATGGGGGGAAGATAGAGAAAATAATATGTGTACATGACTAGAGTAGAGATAGAACATTATGTTTTTTTAGAAACTGAAATATAATATAGTTGAAGAAGAGTGTAGAAAAAAATCAGCTAGAAGTTAGCAAGGGGTGAATAGTACAGCAAACCTTCACTACAATGGATAGCTCTATATTATAGTACATATGTGATGCTTTCTGAAAATATCCACTAATATCACAAATCATGTAAAGAATGCAGTCAGTGTAGAAAGTTTTAGAAACAATGAAATTTATCATTGATCATTGCATATATATGTGTCATTCAGGGACCTAACAGGAAATTGAATTCACCCCAAATGCTTCAAATAAATATACATAAATAGCATCTACTTGTAGATGTATTTTGGGATTAAGTGAACAAACAAATTATGGTAAAACACCCAACTGACTAGCAACAATAGGATGGCATCATAACCCAAAACTGGGAAGACCAAAGGAGGAAGTAGATAAAGTATTAGTAGCTTGGCGAGAAGTGTAACTCTGGAGAAGAGGTCATATAGCAGATACTATTGTAAAGGACTGGACTGATTAAGTTCACCTGGAGACACATCAAAAGCAGGGAAAAAGTAGAGAAGAGATACCCTGGCCTCTGTCTTTTCCCATCTCTTTGATCTCCTGCTAGGATGTCCTATTGTCTGAACTCAAGAAAACAGCTGGCAAGGGAGTCTGAGAAATGCAATCTGTAGAGGACAGCATCTTGGGGCACAGACCAAGAGGAATGGAGGAACATGGACATGGGATAGATGTAGGGGAAATAAGAGAATAACTATCACACATATATAGTAAATTACTTTTTAAAATATTGTTTGTAAACCAGCTTTAGAAAGATCTTACCTTTGGAAAATTAGAGAAAAGACTGGCTTGTTGAGCAAGAAAACGGAATTTAGCTCCACAGACATAAAGAAGAAATATTTATCTTTTTGCTCATTGAAAAGAAATTTGATGAGAATGTGTTACAGTATAGCTTTCTATGGGTAACTCTACTCTTAAAGTATTATTTCTTAAGAAAATTTGGGAAAAATATGGCAAAATGATAACATTTGTTAAATAAGGATGATAACAAAAATTAGTTCTTGTTTTTTGTACTTTTTGTACTTTCTTGTTTGAATAAAGTAGCCGATATATTTTTTTAACAGAAAATATTCTGCTAATTTAGCATGTTTGAACTCCCTCTAGACTAGTGGACTCCAAATTTTAATGGATCACAGATCCCATTGAGAAATTGAAGAAAGGTACATTTTTTCCCCCAATACCTCACCTCAATACAACAGTCATACACACATTGAATACATAAATTCACAAATGTCTATATGATTTCAGAGAGTCCATTGACTGGCTCATTTCAGAACAACCTTTGAGTCCATGTACCTCAGAGGGTAAGTTGCCAGGAGACAACATACTCCTTTGAAGAGAGGCTAAATGAAAGTCTTTAATGTGTTCCATAATGTTTAACAGAAGGAAGGATGTATGTTTATTGAATTAACTAAAATATTCAAATATATTAGTAATACAAAAAAGCATGGTTTCACTCTGTCCATTGATATACAATGGATACAAATATATGACAAAACTTTCTAAGATCTAATGTAAGTAAATCAATCTCAAAAGAACCCATGTTTTTATAGATACAAAATGTGAAATAAATATGTTTTAATTTTTTCTCTGGGTCTCAGAGCATATACACAATATCACTGCTTTTCTACTTCAGCACTGAGGTGAACAAAGGAAAGAGAAAAAGGCATGGATCTTCGTGCCTATTTTGGGTGAAATTAGAAAAAGATTCAAGATATTATAAGTCTGTCTGAACAAGAGGTGGAAATCTGGGGTGTGTGACAAATAGGGTAAGACAATAGATAAAAATATAGTAATTAAGTAAATATACAATTAAAAAGTAGAATGTCTGATCATGAAAAAAAGATAATGGATTTAGTTGTTTTAAAAGAACATATCTGAGAATCAGTGTCTAAAGACATCTTATACGACACCAGTCAATAGAGGGCATGGTAAGTAGACAGCAGATAAGATGCAAACACCACGAAAAAAAGCCAGAAAAATGCTAAGAAGTACAGGTATGTGACAAACAGTAATAATCTTCAGCCCAATCATGCTTCAATTTTTGAGTCCACAGAAGGATGGCTGCCACATCACTTGCTCTAGTGAGTGAAATTTCTTTTGGCATTGTATTATTTAATTTTGTTTTCTTCTAAAAGATTTGTCAAAAATCTTTTTAAATTCTTCTGTGCTTTCCATTCTGTTGATTGACGTATTTATCTTTTCACCAACACCATGCTGTCCTGATTACTTTTATAGTTTATAAAAGATTATTTTTATAGTTGATCTTGAAATCAGGCAGTGTAAGTCTTTCATATTTTTTCAGAATATTTTGTCTTTTGTAATTCCTTTATCTGTCACCATGCATGTTAGAATCAATTTGTCCATATCTACAAAAAGATCATCTAAATTTTTTGTTGTAATTATTGAATCTGTAGATGAAATTAGGAGAACTGCCATCTTAACAATATTGAGTCTTCCAATCTATGAGTCTTTGATTACTTTTATTAGCATTTTATAGTTTTCACCATATATACCCTGCACATATTTTGTTAGAATTATATCTAAATACTTAATTTTACTTGGTGTTGTTGTATATGATATATATGACATATATTACAAATATATTGTATACAATAGGTATAATATATAAATATATAGTAAAAATTTTATATTCCAATTATCATTAGTGCACAGAAATACAATTGATCTTTGTATGTTGACTTTTCATTTTGTAACCTGCAAAACTAATTTATTAGTTCTAGGAACTTTTTGGTAAATATTTGGGAATTTCCTATGTAGATAATTAAGTTCCCTATGAATAGACTATTTTATTTCTTATTTAACAACCTGTATACTTTTTCTTTCTTACCTTATTATACAAGCTAGAATTTCCAGTATAATGTTGAATAGGAATAGTGAGAGGAAATCATTGCCCTTTTCTCAATATTAGGGGAAAGCATTCAGTCTTTCACCATTAAGTATGATGATAGCTACTGTAAGTTCGTAGATGCCTTTATCAGGTTAAGAAAGCTCCCTTCTGTTCCTAGTTTGCTGAGAGTTTTCATCATGAATGGATGTGGAACTTTGACGAATGTTTTCTTCTGCATCTACTTAGATGATTACGTGATTTTCTTTCTTTAGAGTTACTATGGTAAATTACATTGATTTTTGAATGTTGAATCTCTCTTGTATTCCTGGAATAAACTGCATTTGAGCATGATGTTTTATTATTTTATATATTGCTGGAATAGACTTGTTAATATTTTGTTAAGGATATAAATCTATTTATAAGTGAGATTAATTTGTAGTTTTCTTGTAATGTCTTTCTGTTAGGAGTATTAAGGCAATAGTCTCATAAAATAACTTTTCAAGCACTCTCTTCTACTTTCTGAATGAGACTATGTAGTAATACTTCTTTCTTAAATGTTTACTGCAATTCACAAGTAAAACCTTCAGGGCCAGAAGTTTTTTTGTTTTTTTGTTTTTTTTCCTGAAGTTTTCAAATACAAACTTTACAAACTCAATTGCTGAAGAAGATATAGGGCTATTCAGCTTATATATTTTTACTTGAGTAGTTTTTAATAGTTTGTGTTTTAAGAAATCATTTCACTTCATTTATGTTGTCAAATTATGGGCATAAGATTATTGATTATATTCTTTTTTAGCCTTTTAGTGTTGAAGTCTATAGTAAAATCCTCTCTTTCATTCCTGACATTGGCAACTTGTGTCTTTTCTGATTTTGTTTTTGTTTTTTCTTCATGGTCAGAGTCACTAGATTATCTAATATTTTTTTTTGAAGAATTAGCTTTCTTTCACTGTTTTTTTTTTTCCTATTGGTTTTCTTTTTTAACTTCATTGGCTTGTACTCTTATTTTTATTATTTCTTTTTTTTCCTTTGCCTTAAATTTAGATTCCTCATTTTTACCTAATTATTAAAGTCAAATGAGAGTACAGTCTAAGGCCTTCACAATAAATCACATTGCTAGTTTAAAATGTCTGGCATGCCCCAAGGCTCCAAATATATAAAGAAACTCTTATGAAGCAGGGTAGCCCAAGGATTTAGAATTTATCTCTAAGGATTTGTCAAGGGTCAATTTCTTTGAAAGATTCAGAGTTTGAACTCCTCAAACCTGCTGAGTGAACCCTTTATGAACACTAACATTTCTTTTTTTCTGGATATCTTTATGATTTTCTCTCCTATGTTTGTATATAATATGCTTAATATAGAATACTATGCTAAGTATTCTACACTTAGAATTCATTGATTTGTGTAGAATATGATTAGATTTTTGTTGTTCTTTCATTTTATTTTATGTATTTATCCTGTGTGGTGCTAAGTTTCTTGGAATTAGTTTGTCCTTTAATTTGGAAAATTCTTGGTCATTATTTTTTCAAAAATTTCTTTTGTACTAGTTTTTCTCTATTTCTTCTGGGACACCAATTGTATATGTGTTAGAATGTTTCGCGTTGTCGCACAGATTTTAAAAATCTTTTATTTTTTACTTTGTGTGTTTGTGTCTGTGTGTTTCTGCACACACATGTAGTTCGAGTGATTTCTGTTGAACTATCTTCACATTCACTGACTCTTCAATTTTGTTGATTCTTCTTAAAAGGCCATTTAAAGCATTCTTTATCTATGTTACTGTGTTTTTGATTTTTAGCATTTTATTTGATTCATATATTTTTCATATCTTTACTGAAATTACCCATTAGATCTTGCATTTTTTTCTACCTTTTTCGTAAGAGTTTTTAATATATTAATCGTGGTATTTTATGCTCCCTGTCATATAGTTTGAACATCTGTGCCATATAAAAGTCTGGTTCTGATCATTGCTTTCTCTCTTCTAAGAGGGTTTTTTTTTTTTTTGCCTATTTATATGCTTTATATATGTTTTTTGTTGTTGTTACGAGTCAGACATCTTATGTAGGATAGTTGACCTGATACGAATATATTTTATGCCTGAGTAAACTTTTTTCTGGTAGTCTTTCATCAAGAAGAAGAATTAATCTAGTTAGGAGCTGGGCTAGATGAGATTTGTATAGCTATGGTTACCTCCAGAACATAGGCCTCAAATTTCTGTAGAGATAACTTCTGTTTATAATAGGCTTGTTTACCAACACAGTCGGTATTTGATTGTGGTTTTTAGTTCTTTTCATACTCTGCCTCAGAGATCTCTGCACATGCTGTTCTTCTCCTTGCCTTCTTTCAGGAAACTCTGCTTTTACTTGTTATTTGAATGTATTAGCTTGGTGATTACAGGGCAGGAGAGCAGTCTTTATTGTTTTGCGTAAATCTCAGCCTTAGGGTGTGGCTTTCTTGGCTCTACTGCCCACCCCCTATCATTACTTACGGGATCTGCTCATAATCATGCCCTTATGCCAAAAGTAAGTTCTCATCTTTTCTTCCCAGTTATTATGTTATGACCACTGTCCTAACTGCAGAAGTGCTTGTTACCCTTCCCCAACACATGCAGGCTTTTATTTCGTACTAGAGAAATGGAAAAAGGAGCAAACCAGAGCTTCTTCACTTCCTTCAGAGTTGTTCTTTTTTCCTAGTCTGTGCCTCAACAAATGCTTCTTATGTCTCTTTCCAGTCTTTACTGTGAACGCTTAGTATGTGTGTGTGTGTGTGTGTGTGTGTGTGTGTGTGTGTGTGAAAGAAGAGCCTGTAAGAAGCAGCAGATTCCCCCAATTTCTGTGGCCCCCAGGAGCCTAATGCTGCTCCATCAGCTTGAATTTCATTTTTATCAACTTTTCAAGTATTGTAGTTAAATTCTCAGTAGTTTTTTGTTGTTTCTACCCCAGTTTAGTGTGTACTTGCATTGTTCTGCCTTGCATTTTTCCTCATAGTTGGGGTGTTAGTTGCTATGCAACAACATCTAGGTTAAAAAAGTTCATGATTTTGGAGTTAGTCTAATTTTTATTGTAAGGGTGAGAGAAACCCTCTTTCCAGAAACCCTCTGTCTATATCTCAGGGTACACCAGAAATCTGGCCAATGAAATAGTAGCTGAAGTAAAATATTAGCAACTGTTTAGTTGCTGGTACTTAAACCTCCAGCCTACTCTGATTCTGCTGTGTGATCTTGAAAACATTCATTAGTATAGATGAGCCATAATGTGAAAGAAAGACAGTGGCCCTGGAGAATTTTCTATATTTGTATTAGATACTATGAATGAGAAAACTCTGTATTTACCCACAGAAATTAGATAATCCACTACTAGTTTCTCCTGATTCCCAGCATCTTATACAGATCTCTTTTTAAAATGGTTAATTGGCCCCAGAATTGAGAGCTGCAAGGATATACCACAGGAAACCAAAGATTTGTTAAAATCCAAAACATCACTAAGAGCCTCTGTTGGGGTGATAGACCTTTAAATGACAGAATATATCATCTCTATCAAAATGCCTTTGTGAATGTCTCCTGTGGCAAACAGCTTGGATGCTAAGACACTACCACCCACATCCATATGTCCCAGTGTATGCTCTGCCAAGGTATCTGCTTGCCATTTGCTCTGTCTCAACATTGCCAGACACCCAGGTGAGAAGTGAAGAATTCAGTCAGTGTTTTTAAACATCCAGATGTTTGGCACCAAGTAAGTAAAATATCTGAATGCATGACTTCTTTTTTTTTTCCACTTTTTCATCTGGCTTTTAGGCATCATATATCATGAACCATTGCATAGAGGTTTAGGACCAAGAAAATACAGAACATTGTCACAAATCAGCACACATTTTTTTCTAAAGTATTAAACAATCTTAGCCTCAAAATCTTAGGTTTTAGAGAACATCTAATGCAATTTTCTTCATCATGGATTTGTGGTATCTCTGCAAGTAACCACCAGGGGACTCCAGAAAATAACCTGTTTGATATCAGGAAAGATTAACGTCCAACCTCTGGCTGGAGGTTATAAACATACATACAGCTTTGTTCAAAAATCATTTGTTGAGTGAGTCCTCGGATCCAGGGGCTGGGAGTCAAAAAGACAAATAAAGTATATCCTTAAAGTATGTCAGTGTAGTAGAGGGGAGAAGTAAGGCAGCCACAGAAGAAATGGAGAGAAGAAGACTGCTTGGAATTGGAGGGATTTGATGACTGATAAAATATATCAGAAGATTTGATGACTGATATGTCTATCACTTCTTAATCATCTTTTAGTACTAGGCATATAGTAGGTATGACACCAATTTTTTCTCCCATTTAATCTACATAAAACCCTTAACATGTAGGTATTTTTATTTCCATTTGATGGCAATTTAGAGGGATTAGGAGACATTTCCAAGGCCACAGCACTTGAAAATTCAAAGAGGATGGTTTGCAAAACAGGATCTTCTACCTCTGAACTTCTTTCACTGAATTGTTTTGCCACCCTACAAGTATCTCTAACAAAGATCAAGTTCTCAGTACCTTGACCTTGTCATCCCAGTAGATGATCAGACCCTGGGAAGCTTGGATCACAAGACACTTTGAGATTTCTCCTGATGAGATATAAATTACTCAAGAAAGCCAAACCAGGCAAAAGAAAGTAATAGTACATAAAAAGAATGATTGACACTAAAAGATGGAAGAGAACTCAGCCTCCAACATTAGAAAAGCAGAGGAAATTAAATAGGCATAAATGTTAAGAGCAACAGCTAGAGGTACTCAGATAGACCTGGGCTGTTTCTTAATCAAAAGAGTTCATTTACTATCTTTAGGGCATCAGATAAAAACAAGTCTGGACTTAGATAAGTCTATTGCAATAAGCAAAACGTTCTGATCTTGGCATCAGCAAGTGTCTCAAAATCAACAGATGTCGATCATACCTCAAAAAGTGTTTCAAACAGAAAAAGTAAAAGGCTTTTCTTTTATAGGGAGGAGTAATTGCGGCTAGCAGAAATTTTTAAACAAAAATAGAGCATATGAAGGAATGAGCGGATAGCATGACAGAGGAAGATGGATGGGAAATGTTTCTGGCTGTAGTCAGCTGATTCTCAGGATGAGCTATTAAGCGGAGATGTTCTGCATTTTAGTGTTGGCTCAGACATGGGGCAAACCAAAGTTCTGGAGCCCGTTGGGAGGAAAGAAGTATGATTACAGTTTGGTCAAGCCAAAGCAGAGGATAAGAAATGGGCAATTATAAACCCTTGGTCAAGAGTCATCTGTGGTATTGACCTCTGACATAATCATCTATTTTATCTGTCACATTTTACTTTATCTTTAGTGCCTTTCTCCCTACATGGCAGGCTCACATCGTGTCTTTTTTTTTTTTATGTTGCTATAATTATAAAACCCTGTTATAAATTGCAACACTTAGGGTTCTAGTTGCCCCACCTTGACTTCACCCTACTGCTGAACCAGGTTTCCTTGGTTAGAGGTGTAACAAATCCACCCAATTCTGAGTCTTTCTCTGCCCTATTACAAGAGGTTGGTGCAGGATGACTGGTAAATTCTTAAGAAGTTTTTTTTTTTTTTTTTTTTTTTGGTGACTAAGCCCTTGGCACAGGAAGCCCTGCTGGATTGCATTTCCTGGATTTCAGTTTGGAACTGGAGCAGTCTTCAGATTTACTCATTTTGGTCCTGACGGAGCAACTTTTTGAAGTGAATATTATGAATTTTTACCACTGGTTTCTATAAGACTCAATGACCCATTCCTAAATTCCTTGGAAAGCTTAATTTAGAATGTAAATGATTTTACAGGGAACAGTTGTTTTATTGTCTCTTCATGTTTCTGATAAAAGATATGGGGTTTCTTTGACCACAGGGAATCTTGCTTTAAGCATATCCAGTTTGACGTAATCCAAGATGTTTACAGCTGATAAAAACAAAATCCAAGTCCCACTAGTAACATTTAAAACTGAGATAGTAACCATTAAATAAAAGTTCAGTTATTTAAATGCATGTTATATTCTGTAATAGGAGTGAAATATAAAATGTAACAAGTTTGTAGATTTCTCTAATTTTGCTTTTTTTGTTTTTGTTATTTTAGAGGAGTACAAAATAAAATAAAATAAAATAAACCGCTTGAAGTATAGTTTATGATCTCTTTAAATTACCTTTTCTTTTTCCATATTGGGGCCATTTCTTTACACTTTCTCTTTATTTTCAGCTTTTACTACAGTGGTTGCTAAATGTAATCCAAAACTTCTCTTATAGAGATTGAATTATAGAACCATAGAAGGCTAGATAGTCTCTAGGGACTGTAGCAGGCAAATCATTTGAATTAATGCTGGTCTTACACAAGTGCAATAGGTAAGTTATAATGAAACACATGAGGGTCTGGATAATTTACTGCAGTCTACCAAAGACTATCATATATATTCCAGAGGTGAAGGCTTGAAATATTTAAAGTTCAGGAAGGCAAACTGAAGAACTACTTTTTATATCTAAAAAACTTTAATTGTAATGTGCATCTGGATTACTAGCAACAATTTTAATTTCCTGGGTTTGTCAAAAAAGAAAAAGAAAAAGAAAGTAATAAGAGAAGTGAACACCATAATATCAGAATGTGGTCATGGATAAAGCCATTGGCAGTAATTCAGGCCTGATTAAAGAGAAAAGAAAATAACCTATAGAAATGATATGGTGTTTCTCTTCTGTAAATGAATGATCAGAAAACTATTGAAAAGTTCATTTCTTACAGCCTACTATATATTCTTCCTGTGACTGATTCCAAGTGCATCTTATTTACTGTTCTGCCTATTAAAACTTATCATTTTATAAAGGAAAGTCATGTCTGAAATTGATCGAGTGAATACTCATTACCTAGGGAACAAATATAATTCTTACCACAATTATGTACTTTATTTTAAATAAGGAATTGTATCCTTTTCAATTATTGGGTGAGATGAGAAAGTAGTAAACAAAGCTATAAATCTCTAGAATTCACTCTATGGTAAAAACACATTAAACACTTGGGCAAGTAGAAGTCATATGGCCAAGTGAAACTGAGAGGCTGCAGTGTTATATAATTCTATAAAGATCATGAGCACAATCGGGGAAAGAAATTGGCTACTCAGCACCAGTATTTCTCTGTGTCTTATCTAATTGTACAAACTTAGGTTAGCTGAGCTAAGGACATCTCCTGCTGTGTCAAAAATAGATCATAGTGCCTAAAGTTGATAATAATTGACAAAGAAAAAAACTGTGCTGCAAATGACAAGATGCCTCAGAGGATTATCAAATTTATTATCTTGAAAAGATTGGATTTTCACAAGATTATCAAATGGGAAGAGGGAACTGAGGAGAGTAAAAAATCTAAGACAGTTAATTGAATTTGCAAGACACGTTGACTGTCAACAAGGAGAAAATCAAGGAAATTACATAGTAATTCGAGGAAAAAAAGACATCCTTTCTTAAAGCTTTGTATTTTAGTTTTATATAAAAGTAAGTGTGTGACTTTTATTTGCATTTCCTGATGACTAGTGTTACTGAGCATCTTTTCATATACCTGTTGACCATTTATGTATCTTTTTTAGAAAAATGTCTATTCGGGTCCTTTGCCCATTTTTTAATCAGGTTATTTTTTTTTAAAGGGTTGCTATTGAGTTATAGAAACTTCTTATATATTTTAGATATATTGGATGTATGGTTTACAAATATTTTCTCCCATTCCATAAATTGCATTTTTTAATTTGTCAAATGTTCTCTCTGCTGTGAAGATGTAGTTTCATTTGTTTGTTTGTTTGTTTGTTTGTTTTGCTTTTGGTGCCTGTGCTTTTGGTGTCAAATCCAAAAATTCATTGCAAACACCAAAGTCAAGTTTATAGGGATGTTTTCTACTAGTAATTTCAGTTTTAGGTCTTTCATTTTGAGTTTATTTTTGTATGTGGTATAAGATAAAGGTCCAGTTTTATTTTCTGAATGTGAATATCTAGTTTTCCTACCACCATTCATTGAAGATACTAGTTTTACCTTATTGTATACTCTTGTTGTCTTTATTGAAAATCAGTTTACCATATATTCATGGGTTTATTTCTGGGCTCTTTATTCTATTCTATTGGTCTATGTATCTGTTTTTATGCCAGTACCATACTATTTCGACTACTATAATTCTGTAATATAACTTGATATCAGGAAATATGCTATCATAGTCTCACTTCTGGGTATATATTCACAAGAAATCAAATTACTATCTTAAAGAGATATTGCATTCTTATGTTCACTGCAACATTAGTCAAAGTAGCCAATATATGACAATAACCTATATAATCTACTGATAGATGAATGGATAAATAAAATGTTATATCTATCTATCTATCTATCTATCTATCTATCTATCTATCTATCTATCTATCATCTATTTAATTAGGTTTGGAGAGTGAATTCAACTAACTACTCATATTATGAATACTTTGGAATTCATTTTGTGTGACCAAGTGGCTTGCAGGAGCTTTGAACTAACACTAGCTCCTCCTGTGAGTTTGAGCCCTATAAAACAGCCTACAGAGTCACAAGTAAATGTCAGTTTCTGAAATGACTCCCCAAACAATTCTTGTGATAAGCACTCTCCCCCACTTCTCAGAGATTTCCTCTGGTAAGCCCCTTAGATAAGATTTTTGCCAAGTTTACCTAAACTCCATTTATTTTGGTTTGAATTGACCAACCTGGCTTTAACTCGGAAATACCAAAGCACTCCACTTGAGGAGGTGAATAAAAACATGTGCTCCAGGTTCTGTTTTGCTCTCTTTGCCTGCACCTTGCCTTGACCTCCCCATGTGGACTCTCAAGTTGTGCCCTGTACCTCCTCCAGAACCTGTGAGTAATAAACTTCTCTTTTTCACTTTTGTTTAACCATGGCTCACCATAGATACCCCAGAGCTCTACTTAATAAGTGATAACTTAATAAAATCACAACAATATACAAAGAAATATTTGTATTTCTTTATGAGTTCAAAAAAGTTGAACTCATAAAAACAAAAAGTAGAATGGTGATAACCAGGGTCTAGGTGGATGGGAAAAAAGAGAAGATGTTGATACAGAGTTAGAATTATGTAAGATAAATGTCTAGAGGTCTAATGTACAACATGATGGCTATAGCTAATAATACTGTATTGAATACTGGAAATATGCTAAGAGAGTAGATTCCAAGTGCTCTTATCACACACACATACACATACACACACACACACACACACACATGGAGATATATGTTAATTAGTTTGACTTTACTAATCATTTTAACATATATATATATATATATATATATATATATATATATATAAAATCATCATGTAATACACCTAAAATATATAGATTAAAAAAGAGAGAAAAGCATAATAATCTGGCAACAATTGTACATTGATGGTGTGAGTGATTAAAATTATTATAATGCTAATAAAAATGAGAAAATAATCTTTGTATAATATCAGTACATTATTATAAGTTTATATCCGAAATAATAATTTTGGTGATAATTCTAGAAATTACCTACATTGAGAATTTATCCTTCAAACCTAATGTGACACATCATGAAATTCGGCCTTAATTTTCTTGAACTGTCTATGGATCTAATAAAATATAATGAACTCAAATATCTTGCATTTGCCTACTTTATATTAAGTTGGCCCTCATGGGAATGACAAAGACATTGTGGAAATGGTCCTGAACCAGTTAATAATAAAAATCTTTTCCCCTAAAGAAATTAATATACCATTTCAGTACAATTTGTTATTACATATTCATTTTAGACAGAACAGCAGGCATCCTCTAGTATAGATATTATAATAGTGTCCTCAAAGTCCCTGAGTGCTGCTGATGATCAGAAACTTATATATTTAATTATTATTACACATCGATTATCTACACATTTAGAAAGAGCCAAGTAATGTATCAATTAATTAAATTTAATATCAGAATATAAATGGCTAAAATGTCATTTAAAATTTTACTTATTGATGTTTTATTTGATGAATTAAATTATTATTGATGAAAATAAAAGTACATTAAAGTAAATGCATATTGCCCTATAAAGTATTGGCACTAAGAATATTCTACATAGAAATATAAGTTCTTAACTCCTATGGAGACTCATAATTGTTCAGCATAGAAAAACTAAGAAAACATCAGCTAATAAAAAGAAAAATTTGGACTTTATATCCTCATACAAATCTGTAATTCTTAACAGGATCCACAAGTTACCAAAACTAAAATATCACACATCTGTATCCTTTATGTGTCTGAAAGGTTAATTTATGTCTACTTCTCCTAATTAATTAAATATGAATTCAATGAGCTCCTAGTGAAAATTTTGAAACTCATAAATTCTAATCTGGTTTTGAGCAAAGAGGGCATCAAGAGATACCATAATATTCAGCAGAGAAGCACCTCCATCAGTGGGCAGGGCATTGAGCCTCTGGTGGAGCAAAATCAGTCACTTGACCAGAATCCTGAGTCAGTTCCAGTCATGGGACTCAATGATTCTGGCTCTGGCAACGGGTGAGACCACTGGAGTATTCTCTGACATAGTGCCAGGGAATGTTTCTTCAAGATCCAAGAGAAAAGTCATATAATAAAAGAAAACAGAATCTGTCTCCCCATTTGGGACACATATCAGCATCAAAGGTTATGATAAGAGTTATACTGATGTCAACAAAGTATCAGGTATTGAAGGAGAAATAATATACTACTGATCAGACAACAGAATGGTCAGTGACATATTCAAAGAAAGTTAAAAAGTGCCAAGGAGAAGATGTGAGGCACCAAGATCTCTCATAGGAAAGGAAGAAGGCTTGGAGATTGGGGATACCACTGACTTTTCATGATGGAGTCAAACATATTCTGATTTTATACACTTCCTTAGAATACTATATATGTTATTATATTTATTTACATTGCTTCATTAGATTAAAACACCAGGAAGGCAGGACTGAGTTTTAGAATTCTGTGAAATACTAAATAAGAACACTTTGTTAAATCAGGAGGGCCTACAAACTATACACTCCCTCAAAAAATTTAGCGTGATGACACTAACACATGTGAGCACCTATGCTAGATGAAAGATTCAGTTTCTGGCTATCACTACTCATTTTCTAATTGCAGAACATTAGATAAAATGAAACTTTGAACAAGCCACCCCAAGAGCAGCAGCTTAACAAATTGTTTTTACCTATGGTATGGGCAATGAAGAGCTGCCCTGAGGGACCCTGTTACCTTTGAGATGTTCATTCTTCAGACACACCAGGCAAGCCAAGAACCCATGCATTGATTTTAAGTCCTTCCCTCTTGGGATTCTATAAAGTTCATAACAACTTACACCTTGCTAAACAAACAACAGGCTTGTTCCTTTGTTCTCTAAAGGTTTCCAAATACCCTTGAGGTAAAACAAAACTGTCAAGGAGGAAAGCTAAGGAATCCTAAGTGAGTTTCTTAATATTTGTTTGTAAATTTATGACAACTGTTACTTAAAACAATTTGACTTTTCCCTAGATAAGTATCTCATTTGCCAGGTTTCCTCCTTTAAAAAGAAGTTTAAGAAAAAATGCAGTGTATTCATGACAAAACCTACTCTTCTACCAGGGATCACACTTGGTTATGTGCCCAATTCTGGGTCACGCTGGGATGAAATAGAACTTGACAACTGCAGTTTCTGAGTCTTAATTGTAATACAGAGACAATCGTCTAAATATCTAAATATCTATCCATCAGGGGCCTAAATATATAGGAAACAGAACCTGTTCTGTTTGGAGGATAAGTGATTTTATGTTTGTTTTCAAATTTAATGTATGTATCCTAAATTCCTGTTGGTTGTTTGACTGAATTTTTATTTTTAATGTGCCTTTAGTGTTGGAATTATGTAATCTTTGTGTGCATCAATTATATATAAAATGAGAATAATATTTGAATTGTGTAGATTTATTGGGTAAATATTCCCAGTTTAGGAATGTATCCTTTATACAAAATGTCTGATCTCTTGTTAGATATTAAACATGCTTAAAACATATTGTATAGGCTTAATTTGTGGCATGTTCAAATAACTTCTAAAATACTTTTCTTCTTTTTTCTCTTCCTACTCCTTTTTTTCCCCCAAATAAACTGGGCACCCAATTTGTTTTCCATGAAATTACTCTCTAGACTCTTCAAATGTATTCATTCCTCTCAGAGCTGTTCTCTTGGAGCATTCATTTAGCTCTGAAAGCAGCATTCATCTGATTTGTCTCTGCAATCATTGTTTCAGAGAAGCGTATTCCCAAGGACAAATTTAAAAGCACTAATGCAGCTTTATCTTTTTGAAGTACCCTACTCTGTCGTTGGCATTCATGGAGCTCTCCCGTCCAGCTCTAGTGTTCTGGGTAAGTACCTCCACGTTCTTTTCAGCTTTCACAAGAGCACTGCACACTTTGCTCTCAGTATGTTACGGAAGGTGCTTCTTCTCCAAGGAGGGAGGACAGGGGATCCCAGAAAGAAAAGAAATGGTTATGGCTGGAAGAGAGAAAAAACCTTTGCCAGTTTTCTAGTCTAGGCCAAATCATTATTTCAAAAAGTGACTGTGACTCTTGTTGTTAAAAACAAACATTTAATCAGGGCTGCATGGATCTAAATTGACATGGTCAATATATCTTATATATTGTGTGGCTGTGTGTGTGTGTGTGTGTGTGTGTGTGTATGTGTGTGTGTGTGTGTGTTTGTGAACATGTTACTATTCTTTCAAAATCAAGTGATTCCTAGTTAAAAGTAATTGAATTGTGTAATACAGTATAACCTATTAGAGATAAGACTCGTTAAGTCAGCGTTTGGTAAGAAGTGCTTTTTACCAACTCTGAGAAACATAATCTTGACTATAATTTTTAGGTAGCCCCATCCTTTTTACATTGCCTTTCTCAACAGTTATTGAAAAGGTTTTTTTCTACTCAAGATTTTATAATGACAAAAAAGATTAGCTGAGAATAATAGAGCCCACTTTACAGAATGAACTTGGGTACTTACTAAATATTTAACTTAACATCAAACAACTGGTATTTATACATAGAGGATTTTACTGTGATCCTTACAAAACTGGAGACACACTTAGATGTCTGAGATTAAGGGATACGAGTGTGTCTTTTTTTTTTCCCCACAAATGTTTTTTTGGCTGTTTTGTTTATTGGAACTTGCTTTCTATTTCCTGTGTCCTCAGATATAGACATATGACTTAGAAAAGAGAACACAATGTTAAAAAGTACGATATTGGAAATCAACCACTTGCTTTGTCCTTTACTACTTGTTAGAGTTGGGCAAGCTACTTAACCTTTTTGACCTTTGGTTTATTCCTCTTTAAAACAGAAATAGCAACATGTCAGCTATTTAAAATTTACAATTGTTGGGCCATCAGAGTAACAGGAAAGTTTTACTGAACATAATGTCTCCGACACTAAATAAGATGCTTCAATGCTGGAACGAAAGATATTTACTCCACTGTAGCTATGATTGCAAACTATTCTGAACTCATGTAAACTAATTTGGTTTTGCACAACTTGGAGGTAATTTTGGTAGAAAAAGCTGAAAATTATGATGTGGATGATTGATTCTCCTTCATAACTTTATTACCAGTTGTAATTAAACTAAGTTTTAGACCAAATTCTATATTCATACAGACATATATTAATTAAACATATGTTGGTGAGATTACATAAATAAGTTAATACAATGTTACTGAAATTTTATAAAAACTCAGCTCATTGTCTTTTTAACACAAATATATCTTACGTGAACTTACATGAAGGATTCACTGGAAACAGACACAACAATATTTCAGAGGCATATTTTGTTACCTTTATAAATTAACATCAGAAAACAAGAAATTCTGTCACCTAAACACTGAACTCAAGTCCATTTAGCAATCTAGTCTTAGGTGCCATCCTGTTATGATTTGAGTGTTCATGTCCTTCTCCTCCCCCAAATCTGATGTTCTTTGGAGATGAAAACTTTGGGAGGTAATCAGATTTAGATTAGGTCATGAGGGCAGGACTCTCATTATGAGCTTAGTGCCTTATAAGAAGAGCAATAGAGAGAGAGCTCTCCCAAAACAGACACTGAGGAAGGGCCATATGAGGACACAGCAAGAAGGCAGCATTCTACAAGACAGGAAAAGAGCCCTCATTAAGAACCAAATCTGCTAGCACCTTGATCTTAGACTTTCCAGCCTCCAGAACTGTAAAAAAAAAAAAATGTCTGTTATTTAAGCACTCAGTCTTTGGTACAGAAAGGGTACAGATGACAGATCTCATAGATTCTAACTCCCCATTTTATGCAACTGTTAAGTGTATTTCCAAAATACTTTCACCATTCTATACATCCTGAGTTTTACTAATTTCACAATTGAGAATCCATTTCTAATATTCATTTTGCTAATTGACAAACCACTAAATTCACCAATAAAAATCTATTTCTGACATTAATCATGTTAACTAGCCATTCATCTGGTATTTCTTTAAGTATAAAGATAGATGAGCTCATGTTATAGACTTTTCTGATATAACACTGTCTAACCACCCATCCAGAGTAGACTTTTAATCAAAACCAATAACAGTCCTAAAGTGAAGTGAAAACCACAAATGCATACACATTTATCTCATTTTATGCTGAAGAATTTTCAAAGTAAGTTACCGACATCATAACATCAGGTATCTCCTTTTCTTTCTGTCTGTCTCTCTATTCCTCTCTCTGTGACCTATACTCTCTAGTCCTCTTTTCTGCTAAAGGTAAACTAGAGGGTTTCATCAACCATCATAGTTTTTTGGTAGGTTGATACCTCCTTGAATTCATATCAGCAACTTATTCCTCTCCCCACACCCATATAATCTTTGCAGAAGCCATGAAACCCTTTCACCAAGTATGAACTTCTGGATTCAGTTCCCTAAGGTTTTTACAGTTTCAACAATTCCATGGTTACTATGTGTGGCCTAAAATGATCTGGCATTGGTTCACACTACCTTATCTTTTAGGATAAGAAAGGAAAATGTATGGGCAAATAGTATTGAAGCAGAACTTTCCAAACCAAGGAATATAGTACAGTTTTCTACCACACAAAGACCACACATGGGCCACACATATGCCATACAATCATTCTATTAATTTCTTAATTCGTCTTTGCTTCTTCTCTACATATTGGATGCATACTACTTTAGTCCATTTGTAGAAACTCTAAGCTCTGAAGCAAAACAACCAAAAAATCCACCAGTGGTGGGGATTGTGCTTTTGGAGAGAGACAAAATTTAAAAAAGACAAGTATAATATAATCTAAACACACATACTGTATCTGTTCTGTAGTTTCACATGGAAACATAACTCCAAAACAGTTAGTAATGTGTGCAAATGGATTAGATATCTTTGCTATTGCCAACATAAAATGTGTAGGTCTCTTAATTTGTGTCTGTGAGTAAGGGTTTAAGAAAATAAGTATGGGTGATATATGCCTACCTCAGACTCCTTCACCCTCTACTCTTTGGCAAGACTCATAGATCCTGGCTGAAGAATTAGTCCTTTCTTGGCCTTTGTTTCTCTTTTCCTTAGCTTAAAATTTATATAGAAATGATTTCCTCTCGAGTTCATTCTTATACCTTAATTCAGTGGCCCATTCTAGTTTATTTATTCCAGATGTCTCTTAAGCACAGCATAAAATACATAATGTATGACATACTTGTGAGTAGCCATGCTTTTTCATTGGGCCTTATACTGAGTTTCTTGGCATCTTAAATTTTTTTTAGGTGATGAGATTTCATGTAATATAATAACAATATTTCACATTATCTGAGATTATGTGCATTTCAAAGACCTTCAATTATTTTACAAACAGCACAATCATTTATTTTGTGTGGCTAGAAAAGGTAAAATTTCAGATGTCTATTTTTCAAGTGAGATTTAGAAAAAGAAAATTTTCTGTGGCCTAAAAAAACTGATTGATCATTTAGACTGCAAGGCTATGTGTACATTGAAAGAAATGTGAAGAATTAGTCAGAAGAGAAATCTATTGTATTAGGGGTTAGAAACATATTAGATAAAGCAATAATTATATATTTATTTAGAAAGATTATAAAAGTATAATTAAGTAAATAAATATCCTTAGAAATAGTCTGAATGTTATTTCTATAATAAATCTTTCAAATTACTGGATTTGCAAGAATTAGTCTAAATCTGAAAATTTATATAAAAAAATTAGGTAATGATAACATACATGAAAATAATAGAATATATTTTTAATGTGTTTAACAAGAGTTTTCCAAAAATATTTGATCACAGAGCTACATTATGATACCTGGAACTTCTAATTTTAGCTCTAACATGGAGACAGGTTGGCAGTCATCATTCCTATTCTTACAATAAGAAAAAAAAATAAACAAATTGAAAATTAATTACTTTTTTTAGGTTCATCAGAGAACTGAGGTTATAAGACACACCATTACTCTGAAATCTGGAAAAAAATGATGAATACAGAGTTGCAACTAAGATCTGCTTATCTGCAGCAGAGGCCACTGAAGCCATAACTAGTTGGAACATTTAAATGGTAATTGATGAATTACTGGAGGCTAGGTGTGAAATGATGTGAGGATGAGATGTTTCTGGTGGAATGAATTTTAGTAGAGCCCCCATCCTTTCATGGGTGTTATCTCTGGGAACCCCACCAGGTTCTCAGTGAAGAACTGAGAAAGATTTTCTCATGGCTCTGGCAGAATAAGAGCAATCATTACAAAATATACCCAGAGCATTCTCTATAACAAATGCCTATTTTCCAGTGAAAAGTCTTTATCAAGCTTATTTATATAGAAACAGTTTTATCAGAATTTATCCTACCTAGGGAAAGGCATTTCTCCTACTGTATTCCCCTTTAGCCTATCTTACTAAGCAGGATGGGGAAGGGAGGTAGGAAAGCTAAGAAATACTTCTGAAGGTCACAGGCCAGAACATAAACCAACTTAAAAAACTGATACTTAATTATAACATTGTAGAATGCTTCCCTTCCCCAATACTTCCTTGTAATACCAATGGGTCCCCAGTAAAATGACAGTGGTTTATAGCAGATTTTGTTTTAGGGAGAGAACTTAGGGAAACAGAATTGAATAGGGAAAACAGAAATAAGGACAGTAGAGGAATTTGAAGCAGCTGATGCTATAGCACACATTAAACACAAATCAATTCCTAGACATATTAACATAAAACCTCACACTAAAGTTCTATTTATTACAATTCTTATTACCTGATACATCATAGCCAGCTTTCCATTAAAAAAAATTACGAAGCATGTATGAAGGCAAGAGATATAGCTAAAGAGCAAACACTAAAAAAGGAGAAGTATTTCACAGATGTTGAAATTACCATACAGAAAATTTTTAAAAAATGATTAATATGTTATGGAATCTAATGGGAATAAATCAATATGCAAGAAGAAATGAGTAATATAATCAAAGAGATGAAGACTCTAGAAAGGTATTAATAGAAAATACAAGAAAGAAAAAACACAGAAATAGAAATGAAGAATGATTTTGATGGGCTCATCAGTAGATTGAATATATCTGAGGAAAGAATTAGTGAACCTAAAGATAGGTTAATAGGAATTTCCAAAACTTCAACGCACAGAGAAAATTGAATAAATAAAACAGAATAGAGCATCCAAGAACTATGGAGCAATTTCAGAATATGTAAGATATTTTTAATTGGAGTACCAGCAGAAGAAGAAAGAGAGAACAGAACAGAAAAAAATATTTGAAATAATAATGGCTGAGAACATTCCAATTAATTACACTAAACTACAGATTTAGGCAATTAGGAGAACATTGAGCAGGGTAAATACCAAAAAATGGCAACTAGTTTTATCATTCAAAATGACGAAAACCAAAGACAAACAGAAAATCTTGGAAGAAGTCAGTGAGAAAAAAAGAAAAATGAAAACCTCATCTGAAAGGAAGAAGGATAAGAATTACAGCAGACTTCTTTAGAAATCATGTAAGCTATAAGAAAGTGGAATAAAATATATATAGTGTTGAAAGAAAGAACACAAACACCAAACTAGAATTTGATATCCAGTGAACTTATCTTTCAAAAGTGAAATACTTTCACAAAGAAAAACTTAGTTAATTAATTTCCAATAGACCTGCTCTGCAAGAAATGTTCAAAGGAATTCTTCAGGGAGAAAGAAAATGATATAAATTTGTAGTAGAACTAAATGAAAAATAAAATAGAATTACAATGAGGTTGGAACATTATATATTGTTAAAATGTAAGGAATTGTTTTAAAAAATCCACAATGAGGAGGAAGTAGGTTAAAGGGACACTAAAATCAACTAAAATAATTATAAATGGACAAAGCTAGAACAATTTGAGCAAAAAGAAAAAGATTGTATTGAATTATAACCCAAAGTATAAAATAAATTTTCATGTGTCTCCCTCTCCACACACACACACACACACACACACACACACACACACACACACATATTTATATATCTATCTATATCTATCTATATCTATATCTATACACACACACACACATATATAGATATACGTGTGTGGTGTGTGTGTGTGTGTGTGTGTGTGTGTGTGTGTGTGTGTGTGTTTGTGCAAAAGCTCATGTAGGAAAAGTCCAAATAATTTACATAGTTAATCTATCCTAAAGGAGGTGGAACATAACTCCTATTTCTAGAGTATGGGCTGTACACTGTGACTTCTTTCCAAAGAGTACAGTAAGGAAATAAAGAAAAAAGAGTAACTTTACCAGTCAGTACATCGATGTTATCATTAACGATATCAATTTTAATAGCATGCAGCTTTGATATGATGTAACAAGAATGACCTTTTATCTCTGTGGTTTTCCTCTCTAAAACCTATAATTCCATTCTAATCATGAGAAAAACATCAGACAAGCTTCACTGTGAGGCATTCTACAAAATACCTGACCAGTATTATTCAAAACTGTCAAGGGATTTGAAAACAAGGTCTGGGAAACTGTCATAACACAGAGGAGCCTAAGATCACAAGATGATTAATTCTAGATGGGATCTCAGAACAGAAAAAGAGCATTAGATAGAAACTAAGGATATCTGAAAAAAGTATTGATTTTAGTTAATAATTATGTATCATTATTGTTAATTAATTATGACAAATATATTATGCTAGTTTAAAATTTTCATAATAGGGATAACTGGGTGCAGGATATAGGGGAATCTTTATACTATTTTCACAACTTTTTTTGTAAATCTAAAGCTACTTAAAATTATTATTTTTTTAAAAGTAGGACATCATACCTGACAAGAATTAGATTATGGCTGAAAACAGATTGAAAGCACTGTCCTTTTGAAAGCACAGTATACATTTCCATTGCTCAACCAAAGAAACAAACCAACAAAACAAACAACAACAACAACAAAAACAGAACAAAACAAAAACCTGCTTAATTTTGCTTTATTTTTTCATAGTGTTCCAATATATTCCTCTGCAGAGTATCTTTAGACTGATAAAAGTAGCAATCACTTAGACTGGAGTTTATATGAGTATAAGTAGCAGTAATGAGGCTGGAATAGCAAAGAGGTTGATGTTTCTGAATAATAGGAAAAGAAAAATAAAGCCCCTGAGAATGGATAAAGGGGATTATTTGCTTTAGTCATTGAAAACAAATAAACTTGACAACTCCTGGTTTTCATTTAGGAAATTAATTAAAATCCTTTCCTGAAATGGTGGTTCTTGACTTTATTCAGTTATGTGCATTTTATGGAATCCAATGAAAGCTTGAGATATTTAAAAAAAAAAAAAAACAGACACATAACTTTTCATACTGTTTTTCAGAAATTCTTTATCACTCCTTGAGGCCCCTTCATGAATCTCAGATTTTACACTCCTGTTTTAAGGCATTTTGCTATGTTATAAATCTATATAAGATCAAATAAATAATGGGGCTTAGCGGGACTACTCAGTTTCCAAGATAATGTCATTTCCAATTTTTTATTCTTTTGGCTGGATTGAGCTTCCTAAAATCTAACAGTCTCACTTCCAATTTGCTTGGCACATGTGAAATAACCAAATCCTCTTGTTCTGAGGTTGATTATTTGTGTTTGTGCCATTACGTTTGCTCTTGTCTATTTGAAAGTAGACATGAAGGCCAACACTGTTTTAGTTAATGTTAGACTACCATACTACGAAAGACAAGTAAATAAATAAATATCAAATAAAAAAATAATAATAACCATGCTTTCACTGTGCTTTTCTTTGATTCTACACATTATGAACAAATGGAAAATGAGATAAATTATGCCAGATTGTCTTCAGAATAAAACTCTGTTTTGAGAGCAAAATAAGGGCCTTGAAAACTGCATTAACTCTTTGGATTGCTTGCCTACTATTTAACTTATTAAGCATTAAACAAATTTAGCCCTTATCTTCATAATTTTTCTGATGCAACAGTGAATCTTTTTGTTTCTAGTTTCTCTGGAAGTATGATGAATTTCACTGAAATATACACATTAGTCATTTAATAATTCCAAATGTTCTGTTGAATTTTGTTAAAAACCAACATTCTCTCTACCAGGAAGACCAAATTCAGAGAAATGTTAACATGAAATTGAGGGTAGAATAGCAAGAGATTTGAAGACGTATGAGTGAATGATATAACTATTATTTTAAAAGCTAGTGAAATGTATAAACCAGAAATAGTTTTTGAAAGAGCTTCTTAAACACTTTCCCCAAAACAGCTGTGTGTGTGTGTGTGTGTGAGTGTGATTGTGTGTGTGTGTGTGTGTGTGTGCGCATGTGTCCTGAAGAAGTTGTATCTAAATTTTGTATTGCTTGTAGTAATAGATTTAAACTAGAAGAGTATTTTTCTATTGATCTTATGAAATAATGTAGAGGCTACTGAGTGATGAGTGTCTTTGTTTAGTACAAATAAGGCAGTGAACAAGGAAATTAAGCTAGATTCATCCTTACATCTTAAAGTCTCTACCATTCTAGGATCCTGGTTTATGAATTAAATGTCCTTTTCTGTCTATAGAGTTATTAATAACTTCTTTCATTAAATTTGATTTTGAGTAGAAATTTCAGTAGTCATATGTGAGCACTCATGTTTCCAATCTCATTTGGTCTCAGTGTGTCCAGCTTATGAAATATAGTGATGTAGGTAACAGAAAGAGGATGACTCAGATAGCAAAAATAAAATGGTTATTACACTCATGGATGGTCAAGAGTTGACTCAGTTATTTACCTTGGCCAAGTCACATAAGCAAGTCATATATCATCTGCAAAAGGCAGATATTAACTCTAGATTTCATCAAATGCCTTCTAGAGGTTAGCAATCACATTTGAAAGCCACTTAAAATATGCATGAAACATAAACAAAAAAAGCAAAAAATCAGAAATCTTAAAACTGATATCCACGCATTCCAGAAAATGATGAGTGATGTGAAAGTTAGAGCAGTGAGAGAAAGCTGAAACAAAACAATTGCCTGGAGAAATGGAACAGATTTAGGCTTTCATATCAAGAGACTTGATGGAGAATCAACCTCAGTCTGCATGGGGCAGAAACTAAGGAAGAGCAAAGGTTCAGATGTGGCCTACACAATTATACAGAAGACTGAGACTTCCTTTTATGGTTCATGAGTACTATTCACATGTTTGAACCAGCAGACTGGGCCTTTTCCTACTCTTCCTTCTAGTGATGTTGAATTCAGGGCACATTATCATCATCGGCCTATGCAAGAGCCTTTCATTGTATATGGGCTTTTCTTTTTTAATCTGATCTCCTCTTGCTTTCCCTTCCCTATTGTAAGCTTCCACTCTAAAAATATTTGCTATGTGTCTATTTATGCATACGTCCATCAAAAATTCAATGTTTCCTTTGTGCATATGTTTTAAGTTTACATTAATGGTATTTTTTTCATAAATTGTTTTCTGTTTCTTTCCTTTATATTAGTACAGTGCCCTCCAGGTCTATTTATGACAGTCTATAAATTTAGTTATTCAAACTACTGCAAAGACACAGACATTACTGCTTCCACCCACATGCTGTGTTTGTAGAAACAGTGATATGTAAGTAAATACTATGTTATTGTAGTAAACAAACTTGTACCTGACCTCTTTTGAAACTATGTAAATATTTCTCATGATATATATCCAAGAATAGATTCTTTAGGTCAGAGAATATATATATACACACACACTACATTTAGCCGAATACAGCCAGCTTGCATTTCTGAATGGCTTAACCAATTTATACTTCTTGACAGACATTCTCCCCATATTCTGATCAACATTTTGTATTACCTACCTTACGAATTGTTGCTATTTTTAGGTGCATAAATTAATCACATTGTTTTTGTTGTGTTTACCTAATTAATGCTTTCAACAACCTCTCTTCAAATACTTGATATTTTGGTTTCCTTTTCTTTGATTTGCCTATTCAAATTCTTAGTACATTTTTCTATCTGTTTTCTCAGCTCTTTAGTGTTTTATTTACAGGAGTTGTTTGTCTATACCAGATGGTTTTAATTTGTCAATTATAGACATTACAGACATTTTCTCTCACTCTGTTCTCTCTTTAATTTGGTTTCTCTGTCCTTTGAGCAGTAAACATTATTAATTTTGCCTCTAGCAAATCTATCAATGCTTTGATTAATGATTGCCAATTTGTGTAGTCTTGTTTAAGTAATTTTCTCATTTCAAGTTTATAAAGCTATTTACCATTTAAATATTAGCTTTTTTGTTGTTGTTTTGCCTTTTATAATAGGACATTAATCCCCTTTGAGTATACTTTAGAATATTGTATAGATTAGGGACCCATTTTTATATTTAGTAAGCTAGTCATTCTGACACCATTACTAGACTTCTTTCCCCATTGCTTTCTATTGCCTACATCAACATATATCAAGTTCCTTTATACACCTGGGCCTGCAGCTGAGCTATCTATTCTGATTCACTAGTCTATGTTCCCATGCCAGTCCTATATTCTTGTTACTACATTTTCATTGTATGCCTTAATATCTGGTGGAGCTAGTCACCCTTTTTAATTTTCTTTACCAACACAGATTTTGCTATTATGAACTACATTCTTTTATCTAAATTTTAGAATTTGTTTGTTGTATGCCAAAAATATATTAACTGCAATTTTATTTGCATAAGATTTAATCTGTAGATTAGTCTAGAATATCTGTATCCTTGCAAGTTATTTTTCACACTTTAAATATGCTATATCTGCCCAAGAATATCAAAATAATTTTATCTAATATGCTAGAGATTAGAACTTTTCCCCATAAAATCTTAAGTATTCTTAATTAGTTTGATTCTTTTAATACTTCTAATACTTTCTCATCTTGCTTGGCCCACAATTCACCTTTTCACCATCCCAAACCCCATATATACACACATAGTTACATTTAGTATCACTCTTTTGGTGGCTTCTCATAAATTCATATTTTCATTTTTATTCTATGGCACCTTTGGAGTTGTGATGACAAAGGCAACCTGCAGCCTGTGCTGGTTTTTCCTCATGTCCCTGTTAATTGTCTATTATGGTTTGAACTAGACTTTTTCTACCTGCAAGTGAACCTTCTGATTGAAAAAAAAAATGCTCAGTATGTGGCACACACACACCATGTTGATAGACTTAGGGTTGTTGCTAAACGTCCTTTTATATTTGTCATGTGATCTCTCTCTCCAGCCCTTCTCAATACTCCAGTTTCTTCCTAGTCCTCCAGGATCCAAGGTTATCACATGGATTACTAAACCCTTATCCTTTTGCTATTTCTTCCACTTGCTGTACCCAACAAAGCTCTTCAATGTTAAAAGAGTTGGCTCTTCCCTCTACCATCAGATCATGATTTCTTCCATATTTTTTTTGTTTTAGTGATTTGAACTTAAACATTTAGAAGAGAACTTCTAATTGTTTATATCAAAAAGAACTTGCATTCTAACAGACAATTTTGGTACAAATCAATTTATAATTGGTGCAGAATTTTATAGTGTAACAAATAAAAGCAATACAATAAGTACAGTGGAGAATATTTCTAGGTTATGCCATAATGCTGTTCCATGGGTGAATGATTCTTCAAAGTATTTCCTCCTTTTCTATAGCTTGTTTCCTTATGTTAATTTTAAGTACAATCTGAGTACATAGGATTTATAAAAGTTCTGCATTTTTTTCTCTTTTTTTCCCCCATGCAATGTTGTGACATTGCAATGTGGGTCTGCAGCACTCAGAGACAGAGGTTTATTCATCAAGCTGTTTAATTGCAGGTCAACTCTAAGGCTAAGCTACAAGGTATGTAAAACGTCAAACCTGGGCCTTCAAAGTCTAGACATTAACCCAGCAAACCTCCAAATCCTAATTAGCTTTCCTTTAACCTCGTTTTACTTTCTCTTTTTATTTTCATTGCGTGAAATTTCAAGCTGTTAATAGGATAAAATTACTTCTACCTTTGTTTGTGAGATATGTCATTTCAAAATTTAATATTTGAAAAATGTCCTAAGGGGAATTTCATCAGATACATGCCATTCATTAGTAGAAAGGTTATTGAGGTTCTCTATGGTGTATGTGTAAAGTATAAGGATCATTCTGTTTTGTTTCTTTCTTGTTTTATTCTTTTTCACTTTTGTCTCCTAACCAATCTATATTTATAAGTGTATAATCAGCTATATTTGATACACACAGAAATTCACCAGCTTAATAAGAAAATTGTGCAATTAAACATTTTGAAATTTAAGTTAAAGTCTCTAGTAAATTATTCTTCTATTTATGTATTATTTAGTGTGATTTTAGTGAATCACAACAAAATTGATGGCTGTACTAATTTACTTTATAGTAATTTAAAATTTTTCAGATTTATAAAATATAATCCTTGTAGCAGTTTATAGTGTTTTATATTTCTAAAACATGGTATTTTTTTATGATGATCAACTATCATCTTGTATTGGAAACATACTCATTAGTAAAAATATTATTTTAGATTTTCAGTATTTTCATTAGTTATATCTGGATATTGTAAAAGAAATTATTTATTAATCAGTATTAGTGATAGTTATATTTACTATTCTACTTACTACTAGATTATATAGCACTAAGTGATGTACTCACTATTTTACTTTTGATATTATGAGCTCAATGTAGTCATAGAAAATGCTTTAGTAAATGTTATAGGCAGAGAAGAGACACTAGGATTTGGAAAGTGGTTTTATAGATTAAGGGAAGAAATTAATTTGGTTTTGTCGTTTTAACTTTTGTTTGCTTTTCTTAAAAGTCTATTCTTAACTAGTGAGCCTAAAATATCAGGTCTGTAATCCCAGAAAGATCTTTACCAGGTGTATGTACTGGCCGGATCACATAGTTCAATGAGCTGTATTATCTGCTACAGCACAATCTCTTCTCAAGCCAGTACTGTTGTTGTTATCATAACCCTTGACATATATGGGTAAATAAAGAGTTCCTTTATCAGAAATGTCTAACTTCTCATTCACTTTTCTCAAGGGACTCTCAATTGTAAAACTATGGTAAAAGGAGCAATTTCTTTTTTTCCCCTGTATTTGAAAATAATAAACTATAACCATGATTTCAGGATCTCATTCCAGTGCCTCATTAAATTGGCTCCCATCTTTTGAAAAGCCCCATGCAAAGGATATATTTTTTAAAGAAAACTTGCTTCATTAAACTCTCAGTTGAGTCCTCTCCTTGAACTTTGCCATTGCCTTTTTAAACAAGAAGGGCCACAGAAATGGCCTCTGAGTTAATTTAAAAAAAAATGTTCCATTCATTTCCCTTATACATAATAATTAATAACAATACATAATTAATCCAGTTTATTTCCTCTCTACGAAGTGGTGTCATATGCAGGTCCTATTTTGGTTAGGCACATGGAATAAAGTAGACATTTCATAATACTGAACAATTTCCATACAAAAAGCTAAATGATTTAGCCAGAAGGAGTGTTTGTTTCACTTTGTTTTATTTTCTGAAGACTGGGACACACTAGATAAAGCATTGTTCTTCTCTACCACAAGTCATAAAATTAAAGGAGATAATTGGATTTTTCAGGGTTTACCAAAACTTGATTCAATATTACTGGAATAGAATCATAGGTTCTCAGAACTCAGGTAGTAGTTTAAAGTAATTCCGTAAGTTTTTCAGATTTTTTTCTTTAGAAATATCTCTTTAAAATTTTACATACCAGATTTTAAAACTCAGGTCATTTGGTTTTGGCCAATTCTGAGGACGAAACAATAAAATATTTTCTTCCTTTTCAGCCATGTTTTCTTTTGTCAATGCCATTTTAGTTCTCCTGATTTATTTCTTTTGAATTTTCCTAGATTATTCTCCTTTGTATTAAATATGATAGCAAAAACATTAGCTAAATATATTTTTCCAGATCAGATTAGTAAAGGGTATAGCTGAAAGGCCAAGGTACATAGATAGATAGATAGATAGATAGATAGATAGATAGATAGATAGATAGATAGATAGATAGATAATGATAGAGTTTGCACCTCCCCTAGTTTTTATCTCCACTAACACATCCTATCTTTAGTATAAACAGATTTTAAGACATTAAGAACAATTCATTAAGTGATAGGTTTCCATTCTAGTTTATAGATCAATTTTTAAAAAGCATTAAATATGAAAAAGCTCACACAAAATGGGATTTTTAAGGAAGTAACCCAATTTTTCTGTCCACCATATTAGTAATTTTATAGATATTTCTCAGATTAGAGCCATGATTTTCTCCCCTTTATTCTTGGTCTTACCTATATTGCTTTACCCCGATTTGCCACTCTTCTTCTGAGAATACGGCTCATTACAGAAGCTAAAAAAATCATGTAAATGAGCGAGTAACACTGACAATCACTAAGTGAATTTTATCCCATTTTTCATGTTCTAAAAGAGTTTTGTGGAATTGGCTTACAAGCACAATTTAAGAGGAATTTGTAAAGGGAAATGGGCCTTTAACTTTTCTCTGAGCTAAGTTGGAGTTTACAATGTAACTCTTCTTTCTTTCCACTGGTGGGAAAGATTGGATCTGTAAATGCTAATTGCTTATTTGAAACCACAACACTTTTTATCCCCCTCTTTTAAAAAAAAAATCGGACCATTTATTTATCAATAGTAAATTAAAGCCCCAAATGGAAGAATATTTGAGTCATTTCTTTAATAAAATATTACTGTTTTTTTTATTTTAGATTATTGAATTGGGAAACAAAATTAATGTGCATATTTCATATGAAAATATTTCTTATTTTATCCTCACAAAATGTTACTAAATTATTGGTGGTTTAGAAGTGAAAAAATTTATTGTTTATTTATATATATTGAGTACTCATTATCTACTTCCTACAAGAAGAGTTTGTGGTGAATGTTTTTATTCTCATTTACTGGTAAAATTGAAACTCAAAAGGTCTAGGTAACTTGCTTTAGATCACAGTGGTGAGAGCTGATTCAAACTCACATTTTATTCCAGAGCCCAAATTCATAACTATAATACTTTACTAACTCCTAAAAGCAATATGGACATCCTAGTGGGCACCAGAAAAGTGTCAAAGAAAGTTAGAAATGGGAGGGACATTAAAGATTGTGTCATTTTAACCTGAAGAAACAGAGGTTATAAAGACAATGTCCTTAATATTAGATTCTTATTTGATAGCAGAGGTCAAATATCTTCATATTCAATTGCTCATTGAAGAGAATCCCAAGATGATTATTTATTTTATTTGAATTTCTTTTGGCAATAGTACTTCCACAGTGTAGAAAATACTTATGGTCCTTATCTATTTATTCTCTTCTTAATATATTCTTAAGCTACTAGATTTAAAATTAAGCCTTTTCTAATAGAAGAAATTTCTAATTCTTAAGTAATTGACTTTAAACATAGTTTTAAATGTTTTGGGAAAAACTTGAAAGCTGGCCTATAACTCTTGATGATTTGGTTTCTAATCATTATTCTCTATCTTTCTTTTTAGCAATTGGTTCCTAAATAGCAGCTAAGAAAGAAAAAAATTCTCTTGTGTAAATGTGATATCTCAGATTTCTTAGGACTATACTGATTTCTAATAATTTATCAGAGTGTAACTTCAGAATACAGCAATTTATGAAAAAGTATCCATAACAACAAGTAAATAATGTACACAGATATATATGATTTCTTATAAGGCATTCAAGAGTTGAGGTGTAAAAATAGTCTAAACTAGCTAAATTCTATAGAGGAATGAGATCTGGAGTAAATGCAGATGGTTATTGTTTTGAGATTTATCAATATTTTATGTATCGGTGGTTTATTTTTTAAATTAATGTTGAGTAGTATTCCATTATAAAAATATATCCCAATATGTTAATCCATTCTCTTATAAATTGACATTTGGGTTGCTTTCAGCTTGGGGCTAGTAAAAATAAAGCTACAGTGTACATTCCTATACAAATGAGATTCTGCATTTTAATTCACCTTAATTTATTATATCTTCATAGGCAGCAGGAGATAAAAATTAGGGCCTGTACAAAATTAGATAATCTCAGATAAAGCAAGAATCCTTGAAAGGAGACCCCTTTTTTTCACTAAAATAAAAATTACCTTAAAAAAGAGAAACACTGAATAAAATGTATCTGTTTCAGACATTTCCCTAGTAAGGATTTAAAAAAAGAGAGAAAAAATTATCTTAGGTGTTTAGAACTGTATCTAGCTCTCACGCAGGTTTTGTGTTATTATTGATGCTATCTGGGTGTTCTGAAAATTTCTGAAATAGAATTTTAATTTAAAAGTATTCTGGATTGCTTATTTATCCAAACACCTAATGGAAGCAAAAACAAATCTTTAATGGATAAGTTCTCAGAGTTTACCATGAAGTTCCAAGGAGCACATCTCCCTCCTATCCTACACACACATGCCCAAAGGACATACTTGAGGAAACAAGATACAATGAGGGTGACAGAAGCAACAAACTGAAGACTTAGTCTCATGAAGTTTAAAGATATTGTCATAATTATATAATGATCATTAAAATGTTTGCTTATTATGATTGAAGAAATCAAAGAGGGTATTGAGTACATGACTAAGAAACAATAGAACAAAAACAAAAGCAGAAAAGGCAAATTTGAAAAAGATCTATAATATCTAAAAATTAAAAAAATATATTATAATTAAAACTCTAATCTCAACATGTAGATTTAACAGAAAATTAGACACAGTTTAAAGGAAAACGTATAAGCAGGAAAGTAGATTTTAAAAAGAATAAAAAAATGGAAAATGTGAAAGAAATGTTGAGACCTGGATAATGCAATGAAGCTTTCGAATATATGGAGTTTCAGTGGGAGAGAATAGAGAGCACATAAAAATGCAATATAATGCATCTCCTATTTCAGAATTATAAGTTGACTTGTTTTTCCTTCCTCACACAATATTTAAAAATTGAGCCATAATTCACATCATATAACATTTAACCATTAAAAATATTCAATTCAGTGGTTTTTACTATATTTAAAAAGTGGTGCAATTATCACTGTTGAGTTCCATAACATTTTAATCAACCCTAAATAAATACTCTACCCATTAGGAATGATTCTTCATTTCACTTCCTGTCCTATGGAATACCTATTTTACACATTTCATGCAATTGGAATCCTCGATGCGTGGCCTTTTTTTCAGGCTTCTTTCACTTATAACATTTATAAGGTTCATCCATGTTGCAGTAAGTATCTGTACTTCATTCTCTTTCATGGCTAAATAATATTCCATTGTATGGATCTACCACATTTTATTTCTCCATTCATCAATAGGATTATCATTTTGGGTTGTTTTGACTTTTTGGCTACTATGAGTATGCTGCTATTATTCTGTTTGTTCTCATAGATGTGCCACCACCAAGTCCTATCATTTCTCTCCTAACGCCAGTCTTCAGCAACTGTATCTGCCATTTTCAACCTCAAATACATATTGTTCTGATACCATGAACCTTGTCCTAATTTATGTTTATATATAATAACATATAAAATACATAATTTCACTTTTATAAATGGATTTTAGGGGACATCTCTGTGTTGGCACTTAGACTGGATGTAAATATATTAAAAACATATACCAACCCCATGATCTTTCAAAGCAAAAGTAAAAAAAAACTAAATCTTTTTGATTCTTACTAAATCCTACTAAATTAAAGTGTCCTGGAATAGATTTCTTATTGCTCTCTAAGGAAATGACAATACATTATCAATATTGTATTGCTTTTGTTTCTTCCTTTAAAATTCCATGAAGAAGTTTGAACCAAAAAATATAATTTAAAAAATCTCTTTTGAACAAAAATGTTTCTAAATGAATTGTGCTTATTTCTTATTAGATATATCTACTCTCACTAGTCTGAGCAGCATCTGATTGAGAGAAATTTTAGTGACACTAGAGTACAATCAAATATCATAAATGAGCAAAACCTGCTTCAGTTTCAACTGCAGTCTCATTTCTGTCCCAGTTCACAAACCTTCAAGCCTACATTGGAGTATGCTGTCCTTCCTCCTTTGCTTAACATCTGATGTGCACAACCAAAACACTCACAGCTGGTACTGATCAGACACGGCCAACACACTCAAAAACTTACATCAGTGAAGAAAGGCCGGGGGTCAGACATCCTTGGCAAAACTTGCTAAACATTTTTGTAAAATTACTTGCAGATTCATCAAGTTACCAGTAATTTTTCTGCATGAATGGGATCCAAAATGTATTTGTGTGCCTGTGGATGTGCTATTTAAACTTAAGCAGAAAGTAAATAATTGCCCAATTTGCATTACTGAAAATATGGGACCTGAGGGGTGGGTGGTAGGAAAAACATGAGCATTCCCAGAGAACAGCAGCTATTCTAAAAGTTACCAGGATAACTCTTAAAAAGAAAATGACCTTGAAAATTGGAAATCTATTTGGGGTGGGGGGGAAGACAATCAGGGCTGTGATCCAGAATAAAAAGGAAATAGAAATGCTTTAATTTTGCCCCTAAAGCAATGGAAATTTATTATGTGTATTTAGATGTAGATTTTATATTTTTTTACTACCCTGGTGGGTAAACCGAAAATATCCATTTCATCCATTTTATGACATTATGGTCCTTTTGGATTGAGATTCAGGCCATTGGCAAGAAACCTTGGTTTGGCTGGGCAAAGGTTAGTCCAAAGTTAAGGCATCATTCTCACTTAGCTGGCTTGTCAAAGGAATTCTTCAACTATATGCACTTTGAAAACGATGGGAAGGTAACCATGCATTATAAACTTAAGCTTGTGATAATAGCTATATCAGATGCTTTGTTGTCACAGAGTAAAGGAATCTTGTTTGCTTACCTATGAAATAGGCAAAAAATATAGGAAATATTGAAAATTAAAGGTTAACTCAGGCTACATTTTGTTTTGTATTGCTTCAACAGAGCTTCACCCTGGGAACGCATTACCTTTTTTCTGTGAGTTGCTCTCCTTGCACCTTTTGTTACTCCATCCTTAAATTATTCTAATTGCTTATTATTTGAGTCCATTTCTCATTGAGAGAAGGAAACATGTCTTATTTAACCTTGTATTCCTAGTGTCTGGCATATAGTGGCTGCTCAATAAATGTACACAGACTAAATCATTTATTTGCAGCAATCAAGATTATGGAAAGGACTTCCTAGAAAATATATTAGTTGAGATTAAGATAATTATTCCTCATTTAGAATATTTACTCTGAAACCATATAAATCTCTTAGTTTTGAAAAAATTGTCTGGAAGGGTTCAGTGGATTGGCTTTCCTTGAGAGACAGCCAACATTTTTTCTCTTGATCTGTAATTGGAATAAAGTGAGGACAGCCATTTAGATGTTCTTGCAGCAGTTCCTAAATTAATCCAGGCTCACAAAAGGAGGGGGCAAAAGAAAAAGAAAGGGAAATTAAAGAGAAAATAAAAGAAGAAAGAAAGGGGCAGGGCAGAAAGGGAGAGGAGAAGATTGACTAGGAAATTTTCTGCTGTATTTGTCTTAAGACATTAGCATCTTTTATGTAACTGTAACTTTTGCCCCAAACTTCATTTTTACCACATATGCCTTGTTTTAAACTAACTCTCAGAAATGTGCCCTGAAATATTCTTAGTTCAGCATACACCTGGGTCCAGTTCAAGAATCTAACTACTTCTCTTCCTCATGCTAAAGCCTCATTCTCACATGCCAGGAAAAATAGCCATTGCCATTTACCATCTGGATCCAATATACCCTTTTTATTTATTTTTATATTTTAAAATTATTTTGCAAAAGTTCTCAACAGTAAAAATAGATAGTTAAAGTAATTTAAAAATTTTAATAAGAATTTGAACATAACAAAGTCAAATTTTTATTTCATATTTTCCTCATTTTGGTAATATATATATATATATATATACACAACAGGCAACAGGCAACATCCTCTGAATGCAACTAATGGCTCATTTGCAGTCAAGTATGAATTTGGGATGTATCCATCTTATAATGTACATTTCAAATATATAGGGTCTAGCTTATCATAATTTTAAATATATAGGGTCTAACTTATCATAAATTATTGTCCTTACTGCATTTGCATTATAAAAATGCAATATTTAAATACAATTTTGAATGATATAACGGGTTGTATCATCTTTGTAATCAAAAACTATTTTTAGCTTTTCATTTATAAACACTATCTAGAATGCTGAATGATTTTTTTTTCATTTTACTCATCCCTCTTTTTTCCAATCACACCTGTCTTCAGCATTTGTTTGCATACAGACTTTATCAAGTAAAGTTTAGTGCACAAACATCATACTAAGTGGAAGAATACTGTCATGCATCATTTTAACAAAATGGTATAGTCCAGTTTTCATACAAATATTGCATGATGATATGTGAAGAAACTATATATTTTTTCATCCTTAGAAAGATATTGTTCACTTACTGATTTTTGAATTTGAGAAAATTCGTCTAGGATACTGCCATCTGAATGTTTATAATCTGAAATTTTGCTTACAGGATGAATTTCACTATCATTGTTACCGTATAGAGAGCTTATGTCTGTCTGTTTGCATTTGATTTCTGAATAATCTTGCTGTTGTGAAATATCTTCTTCTCTCAGTTTTCTTCTGTTTGCCATTATGAACAGAACATGAGAAATTCTGAATTCAAAATTGTGTTCAAGGAAAACTAAAAGTGGATTACAAAATGATGTATCTAGTCTCCTTTCATACCTTCTCAAAAGATGATGCAATACTTTGAACAGCACAGTAAGAAAATAGAAAGATGACACAATAGCGATTATTTCTGTACAATAGTCATTATTTATTTCAATATTTTATTAGGTTTCTAGGTGACTTAATTAATCTTTTAGTTTTCTAATTTAATTTTTTAAGTATGCCTGGGAATAATGGATAAATAATGAGAAAATAATTTCTAAAATGATTAGCCAAATGTTTCAAGATATAGAAAAAAATAAAAGACTAATCTCTTGTATCTTAGAGATATAAAAGTTTTCAATGGATTCAAGTAATAAATATAAAACAGTGAGTTTTATTCTAGTTTAATAAGAATACATAAATCTTTTTCTTTATTCTTTGGAAGGTCTGTAAAAAAGAATAAAAATCATGAAGTAGCCATACTTATGAATAGACCTATTCTTAAAAAGAAATTCAGAAACTAAAACTGGGTTAGCCCTGATGTTATATTGAGTTAATTAGATATATAACAAATACTTTTTAAGAGAAGAAATTAGGAGTGTACATTTGTGAATGTGTTGAAACATACTATCCATTCTTCTACATTCTGTACAATATTGGGGCTATCATTCTGGTGTTCCGCTTTCAATTTATTCATTACAAATTTCTTTATAAATCCAATTCAGCATCAGTTTTGCTCTGGATCAGTCCTGAAGACTTTGATCTAGTTCACTGCCCTCATAGGTGGAAGAGTGTGAAAATCTTGATTCAGTAAACAACTTGCACTTTTGATCTGACAATAAATAGCTTCCAGGGAAATAGGACCAAAATATATTTTATTTTCATGGCTCTGTCTGTCTTTTTTTTCACTCAGAAACTCCAGCTGCATACAAATCACCTCCTTCCATACTATATCTGGGAATACCTAATGGGTACCCCACATGTGTTCAAGAAAATGTTCACTCTCTTGCAGACACAATATTTCTTGGTGTTCCTCTATTAGGAATAGCGATGTTCCTGCCATTCATTGCTGGTCCAAGTGCAGTCTCTCTTGTTGACAAACCAAATCCATTATTTTATTACTAGTAGTTCTATAAGTCTTCCAGGTATCAGCACTAAAAGGAATGAAGAATGCATATTTTTTCCTTTCATATAACAATCTGTTGAAAATACCCCAAAAAAGTATTGTTGGGGCCCAAATATGTTATAGAGTTCAAAGAAGCAGCTTGTCCAGATTTTAACTACAATTCTCTCTCATTCTTCTTTTGCTCTTGACAAGATTCCATAGGATTGAGTGTGCAAGCTTTGAGTCCCGGCATTTGCAAACACTATCTTTCTCTGAGAGTGATTACCAATGTCTAGCTCCTGCTTCTTCACTTAGTTTTGTTACATCCCTGTAGGTTTGTTTCAGTCTCCTTGCAAAGGAACTTTAGTTGGTCAGATATGTCCACATAAATTTCACCTCAAAGTGCTTTTCCCCCTTGAAAAATTCAGATGAATTCATTTGGGCTCATTCAAAAAATTGCCATTGTTCTCCCAATGCCTTAAATGTAGTGGTGCAAAGTAAAAGGCAGTATCTTAAATTACCATTCCTCTGTAGTTAAAATTAAACAAAACTAATTGTTTGTTTTTGTCATTAAATGTTACATATCCTTATGTCAGAATTTGGTGAACAAGAAAATGCAAGAAGAAAATATAGACTGGATTATACTATGCTCATTAATCAGAACTTGAGATAGACTTAGAGAGAGAACAGTATTTTATTCTTAAACTTGAAATTCATTTGTCTTAGCTTTTTTTGCCTTGACAACATTTTGGTTGACTGTTTAAAACATGTTGAATAAAAATAGTTATGTGAAATGCTCAGTTTTATAAAATTAGCATTATATTGTAAATTGTTTTATATCCTCTTTTTTACTTAAATTTATATTTGAGCATTTTCCATGTCATTAAACATTACTTGAAAATAGTTTTAATGGCTTTGTAATAGACTACTGTAAGTAAATACCATAATATGTTTAACTAATCTTCTATTGTTATACTTTTAAATAATACCCAATTTTTTACTATTATTAATAAAAGTTATAAACAATCTTGTACTTAAGCTTTTGACTACATATCTCTGATAGTTATTTCTTTGGGATGAATTTCTTGAAATAGAATTACTACCTCAAAAGTTTATGACTATTTCTAAGGTTTTTGAATATATTGCCTAATTGCCCTCCCAGATGGGTATATGCATTTATAACTTGTTAAGTGCCTCTTAAAGCATTGATTCTAAACTTAAAAAAAAATTTTGAAACTCTCTGTTCTCTTTTGTTCTAGGGCTGAGATATTCAAGAGATTTCAAATCAGATGGTTGACAATTATTTATTTAGATGACTTTTCTTCCATGGAGGAGCAAAATGTGTTTGAGGCCAAGAAATTCTAGTCTTTTAGGATTTCCCCTGGATTATTAAAATAATTTGACCGAATCAAAAGATTTTATTTAACAGTGAGAAATTATGCCTCTGGCTAAATGACCCCATTTAAGGAGACAGTCTCTTCCATCTTTGGTCGTCTTGTTTTGAGCAAAGCAAAGTTACCTGTCATCCACATAACTGTGGAAGGGAAGGATTGTTAATCCTATTTGTATAAATGCTTAAAATGAGGCTCAGAGATCTTTGTACCATGTAACACATAAAATATATGAGAGAGTATAACTCAAACCCAAGTCTGTCTGTTCATAGAGCCTCCATGAAGTCCTCTATCCTGTGCTTGATATCTAATTCGTGGATTTCCAGATTTTTGTGATATAAGCAAAGCTCCTGTTGTAGCTGAATCCTAAGCATTTGGTATTATATCAGATTGGAATGGAGGAATTTAATACTTTCTCTCTCCATTCAATCATTCATGCATTCAGCGTGGTTTATTCAGCATTGTTCATGTGACAGATTTTATGCAAAACATACCTTCTTCAAGATACCTGAATTTGTAATTTAGGAAGCCCAAGTTTATAGTGAGGAAATATTAAATTCCCAAGATATATTATGTCAAAAGTGTAGCACACTGGCAAAGATGAGCAGACCCAAATAAATTCCAGGATTTGCTGATGTCAAATTTGATATTTTTTATGCTCTGATGTCTCTAAATGAACATGGTGAATACTCTGAAGAGTCTTTGTTACTGTTACTCGTCAGGCCTCAGAATTTTCCTCATTTATTTTCTCTCAGGATATTTCTGCCTACAACTATATTGTTCAATGTGTTTAGGAAAAGGAAATAGCAAAATGCTGTGGTATATCAGAAAAATAATACTAAGAGCAAATGGAGAAAAATGGAACCGAATCCATAAGGAAACCACACTTCAGGTGACATTAATTTTTATCTAGGAAAGGCTCTCTAGTGATTCTAAATACTTAAGAGCATATTTATTTCCTTCTAGAAGAAACCAAAATTACCCAGTAATTTAATTCTTATTGATCAATAAAGAGAGTTACATATACACATACACATAGACTTACTGGTTTTGCTTGCCTGTTTCCATGTGCTTGATTGAGACTGAAGGGTTAGAAATATATTTACACAACATGCAATGAGGAGGCAAACTTCAGCTATTGTTAGCATCCCCTTGGGCTTCTTGGAATGTTAACTGATCCATCAAGAAGATGTAGCCAAATTGCCTGTGACACAGTGTTTTCTCTTGGAGAAGTAGACAAATATCTATCATGCAAACTTGCTGTTCTCAACAATAGCAATAAAAGTACTGGCAATATAATCACTTGAAAATAAAAAAGGGGGAGTTGGAAAACTTTTCAAAACACACTTGTATTCATTCTCTTCACTCTTTTTTTAATCTGCCTTCATTCTTATTCTTGACAGAGTTGTTGATTGTCTCTTGAATTGTTTTAGGTATTTTAAAAATAATTATTATTTGTATCTTTGTTTTACCTAGGATAACTAATAGTTGATTACTGTCAGATCTCTTTTGGCAGAAGATTGTCATCTAAAAAGTTTACTTTAGGATGTGTTTACATGCTCTATTTTTGAATAGCCAACATCTTTTCTAAATATAAAGAAGATAGAATCAGAAGTACACCGACGAAAATAAGAGTGACTTTCTCTGGAAAACTCTATCTTCATCTTTTCTTCAGAATGCATAGTTTTACAGCAAGAGAAACTTTCTATCGCTATTAAAACTTCTGTTACATAGATTTTCATCCCAGATTCTATGCAGAAAACAACCTCCCAGATTTGTACAAAAGAACACTGCTCTCTAGTGGAATAAGGGGAAAGAAATCCATTACTTCATTCATTTGCTTTGTTTGCCTTCTTGGCTGCTGCCTACGAAAGGCGGCTGAGCTTTGTCCTGGACTTATGACATGTTATGATATATGGCTACAATTATTGTGATATTATACTGTGAAGTGGTTTTGCTCTTGTAATCAAGCAAAAATCTTTACTCCCCCCAAATGTTTTTTTGTAAATTGAAACCAGTAGGTTCCCCATCCCTTCCTTCTGAGTTGCTGCTTGTACCAAGAAAGAAAAAAAGCCTGCAACTAATAATGATTTAATTTACACAGGAACTTGCAATAATTTAACTCACATCAGGTTAATTTGAAAGTGATTAATGGCAGCATTTATGGGACTGGAAATTTTTAATAATGCTTTACTTGTGAATTTATGGCATTCATGTTCCAGACCGTGGGCTACCTTTTTGTGTTCATCGCCTATCTCCCCCATCCCCATGCATGATGTGCATCCCTCCCTTTCCAATCCTCCTGTGTGGCACAGGTTGAGAAAAAAGGGAAAGATTTTCAATGCCTATTTTCTGTCTCAGTAGGAGGGGCTAAAAATTAGTACAAACTTGCTCAGATGGGGGCTTCTTGCCCTGGAATGGTTGCAGTCCTATCGATCATTTTTTAACAATATTTGGAGGGATCGTGGGCTCCTCTGATATGCTTGATCACTGTGCTAATACATTCTGAGCTGGCCAGCGTACAATGAACTTTCTGGATTTGCCTTGGTGGTTTCATATCACTGTGCTGGCTCAAATGTGGTTGGGAATGTAGAGTAACAATACTTTCCAAACAGAGAAACACATTTTGAGGTGTTAAACCTGCAGGCAATAGATCAAAGATTTGCCATCAACCTGCCCCATTCCCAAGGCCTGAAAAGTAACTTTAATTTGTTTTTTTTTCTCAACCTCCCCGACCTTGGGGATAGGGAGAGCCCAGCTTGTCTCAGAATCTTCGTGTGCAAGTGAACACATATGTATGATACCAAGTAATTGCCCCTTACCACCACTGCCACTTTTGAGTTCCATCCTTTAGCTGAATAGCATTGCAGAGAATTTCAGTATAAAACTGCGAGTAACAATTGAGGAAGCAACTCTTTTTTTTCAGAGATGGTTGAGAACAAAGGTGAGCTAGAGGCCTCCATACCCTTCTACTCCTAGTCAGTGGCGGGCACTGAACTTAATGCAAAGCTTGCTTAGGTTCTGCAGATCATTATATACAGTCATGAGAAGCAGAAGTCAATATCAAAAAGGAAAAAAAGAAAAAAGGCATTTTATGAGAGTGAAAAGCATACTTCTCTTTTTCATGTTTAATATTTACTTTATCTTTACCTCTCACATGTAGGCAAAATTAATAATCTCTAATTGAAAACTTCCTCCAAAATACAGTAGCTAAATTGAGCTGTGTCAGTGATAGAGGAGGTAGTGAAATGATGCTTCCTTGAAAAGTTATCTCCTCCAAACCAGAGAAGCAAACTCAACTTCAAAATTCTGATTAATGCGACTTGTTAGTTACTATTTTCACATGTGTATGAAGAATGCAACACCATTGTTCAGGTGTTAGGAACTGCCAATTGAATGTAGGCCTTGTGAAGGGGTGCAAAGAGATACAAGAGATACATTCAAGTTAAACTCTTACACCAAAAATTTTGAGCCTTGAGTCCTGTCACTTCTATGCAAGTCATTTTTTCCATCTCTAAGCATTACCTACATTAAGAATTCTTACAGAGATCACATAATGCAATATATGCTAAAGATTTCTGAAAAAATACATAATGTACTCCTTGTACCGAGGAGTTTGAATACTATCTTGACTATATGCTAAGATAAACTCTATTTCACAGTGTATGAACTTTGGTTTCTTAATCTCTCCTAGCCTGAGTTTCTGGTTCAGGAAACTAGGAATGATAACTACTTCACTCAAAGGGTGTTGTGAAGCCTGGAAACAATATGTACCAAGATTCTGGCCTAGTACTTGGCACATAATCTGGGGCTCGACAAATGATAAATGGATAAAAATGTGCTTGAAAATGAAGGTTAGAAATAATAGTTGACAAGTACCTAGTCCAGTTCTAGACACATAGTAGGTACACAATAAATTCTACATGGGATGATAATGATAGTGATGAGAATCATAATAATATTCTATTGATAATGATGATGACAAAGATGTCAGTGATAACAGAGAAGAAATGCTGTACATGACAGCTGGGAAATTTTTGCTAGAAATAGCATGATAGGATCAAAAGACTCCACTGTATTTGAGTTTAAAAACTGATTCCACTTTTTAGTCATATTTTGAGCTTAAGAAAGTTATTAACTTCTCTGAGCCTAGATTTTCTCATCTGTATATTTTGATGCGGCTTAAAGGAGCTGTCACTAAAGCATGTGATCCAATTACTGACATTACTATCATTTTATATATATATATATATATATATATAAAGACCCTTTCCTTTCCTTTTGCCATCAGCATTCACATCCAGAACAGCTTGTTTTTTCTCATTTACTTTAAGTTTTAAACATTGGGATGCTCATTTTCTACTTTTTGAAGAGGAAATTGCTTTATATAATATACATTCACATTCTATTGGTCAGAGCTAGTTATATGAGACTAGCTATATGCAAAGGGAATAGCAGAAGCAAAGCTCTTTGTTGAGAAATCACTTCTTAGAAACAAAAAAAAAAAGTCTATAGATGAAGAGTCTATGGTAGAAGCTAGTCATGTTTGACATAGTCAACTTCTCTGCCCCTCAATTATCCATACTCTTCCTCCCAAACACAGTATATGTGCCCTATTTCCCTAAAGGAGACAACCCAACAGCCACTTCAGACCCTCCATCAATTCAAAGTCCAGGATCTCCAGGAGTCATACCATCTTTACCTTCATGTCTAGGCCTGTTTTCCCAAGGTCCAGTGGCCTAACATCTAAAAGAATAAGCTATTCACAATTGTTCATGGGTTTACCATTAAACAAGACACTCAAAATTAATTTTTTTTTTAAAGGGAAGTTTTTGGCAATAGCAACTGTGAAGATTCCCTACCATGAAGATAAGAAAGTTCCTTTAAAGAGTCCAGGATTCTTGGATATATTCCTTCTTCATTTCTCTCCATGACCTCAGGCTCAGAACTATCTGAAGTGTTTCCTCATCTATTTTCCCCCATGAACATATTTAAAATAGAAATTGGAAAAAATTCACAACTTGGAGACTATACAATTTCTGCAGCTTGTTTCTTATACAAATTTTGTGGGATATCAAATTGTTTTAAAGCTTTATTAGTCAAAGGAGATTTTTTAAATATGGGACTTATGGTCTCTCTGGCAATACTTTTTCTTCTACAGTTTAGTAGAACTCTGATCTATGTACTTGCAGAGAATTTCATATTCCAGTAACCCCTGACAATGTTAAACTTTTCTTGAGACCTGCACTCCTGAAAAACAGTGATGGTTAAAAATCCACTTCTGTGTTCTGAGAAACAGCCTACTGCAAAGAACCACTCTTCCCCCTTATGACTTAGATAAGATGCACATATATGAGGTTTGGCATAGACCTTTCAAATTCCCATTTTATCTCATAATGGTTAGCTGAACTGTTTGGTTCCATTGACCAATCTGAACAAAATGCCTGTTAACATGACTTGACCAAAGCATAGTCAGGCTTTTTTCCTTATTCTAGGTCATTAAACTTTGTCTTGCCCCTAAGTTTAAGCAAACACTGACATGCAGAATGACTCTTCTTAGTGGCCCCTTCTGAGAATCAGCTGACTGCAAAGAAAAACAATTTTTTTTTTTTGCTCAACTTTCAATCATGCCATTTGCTCATTCTGCACCCACTTCTTCATAGTCTTGTTCACTCTTTCCTATAAAAGTGAAGCTTCATGAACTTGAATCTTTATATCTCTCCCAAGACTGGGGAAGTTTTCAGCCATTATTTCTTTAAATAATCTTTCTAATTTTTTCCCCTTCTCTTCTTCTGGAGCTCCCCTAATGTGTAAATTCTTTCATTTGAAGATATTTCATAAATCACATAAATTTTCTTCATTTTTTTAAATTTATTTTCTTTGTTCCTCTGACTGTTTTATATCAAATAACTTATTTTCAAGTTCACAGATACATTCTGCTTCTTATTCAAGTCTTGATTCAATTTAAGCTGATTTTTTATTTCATTCATTGAATCCTTCAGCTCTAGAATTTCTGTTTAATTCCTTTTTATTACTTCTATCTGTTAATCTTCTCTTTTTGTTTTTGTATTGTTTTACTGATTGTGTTGAGTCACCTTTTATGTTTTCTTGTAGCTCACTGAGTTTCCTTAAAACAACTATTTTGAATTTTATGTTTGACTTATTATAGATCTCCACTTCTTTGGGGTCAGTTACTGAAAAATTATTGTGTTCCTTTGGTGGTGTCAGGTTTCTGTGATTTTTTGTGTGTGTGTGTTCCTTGAAATCTTGTTTTGCCGTCTTTACACTTAAAGAAGTAGTTACCTCCTCCAGTCTTTTTTACTGATTGGCTTCAAGAGAGAAATATCTTTACCTCCCAGCCCTACTGGAGATTCTGAGGCTCTCTGAGACCTTTTCTGTGGATACTCCATACTCACATCTTGATGAGTTCTGGGCCCTGGCTGCTATGTTCCTAGTCTCTTTTCACCTTTCAGTCATGTAGATCACTTGAGTACTCTGAATGAGGTGAGAAATAATTGAGTCTCTTTGGCAGCATCCCACACAGCTGGAGAAGCCAGATGCTCACTTATACACTATCTTTTTCCCCTATAGGAGAAATCATGGGCTGAGACATCTCCCTTGGCACTGAGCTGTGATACCTTGTGGGGAGGGGGTTTTAGTAAAGTAAAACTGTTCTTTTTATCTTCTTCAATCTCATCTCAGATGACATTGTATTTAATCTCAGATTTTTTCCTCCAGTACTGTGCTAGAACTTTTCTGCTGAACTCTTGGACTCTCTCATAAGGTACTCTTGTGTGAGTGTGATTGCCAAAATTAGCGTTCTTTGCAGGGAAGAGAATAAAAACTTTTATTCCGCCATGTTGCTTAAATCATTCTCCAGAAGCCTACTTTCTTAATCTGATCTTGGCCAACTAAGAGGTGTAACTGACCTTGGTAGTTCTGGGACAAACGGAAAACCTCATATCTGTCAATGTCCAGTTTTTTTATGAACCTGAGATTGAACTATCCACCAGGTGTCACATTAAGCTCCTAAATACTTCCCACAAACTGTTCCTAAAATGAAAAATGAAATGGTAGAAGAGGATTACAGTGATATGGTAGCATGAACAGCTTTGTAACCTATAGATGAGACCGAGAAACCATTCTTGGAATATTTGTACACACACACATACACATATATATGCTTATACATGAACATATATGTGTCTACACATGTACATATACATAAAAATGAGGAAAAAAGTATTAATAAGCCATTTACTTCAAAAATTATTTGAGCTACTTAAAAATAATATAGATGAGAATAAAATCTTAAGAAACCTGTAATAAAACAAAGATGAGGATGGAAATACAAATATCTAAAATTAAGGATTAAGAAAACGTATTTAGCTTTGAGCTCTCTGAAAAGCATAAACAAAGGGGGAATAGTTTAACTGTATAATAAGAATAAGCATTATATGTGACAGAAAGAAAAATTAGATCAGAATCTATAACTGAAATTCCTTTTGAAAAAAGTTTAACTCTGATAATTGAAGGCCTTTTGTTTTATATAACACATTGATAGGTTGTGACATTTATGTTAGAGAATAAGAGATGAGAGAAGCTGTGTTTCTCCCCATGACAGAGAATAACTTGGAGCTCAAGAAGTAACCTGGAGTGGATGAGTGAGACAGTAGGATTACAGAAGACTCTGTCAACATAATTAGAACCATCTCCATGACCTCCACAATTTTGAATAAAAGTTAAACTCATGAAAAGTTTTTGTTTTTTGAACGATCCAGTGAAAGTGTATTATTATTCGTGATTGAGCAGAGTATAAGAGAGGAAATAATAAGAATGCAAGAATTGCAGGTAGAAATACAACAAAAACATGTACTCCTAGAAATATCCACAATCATGGAGAAGACTTTTAAATTTTCTATGGTTTGGAATATTATGATTAAAAAATTATACATCTTTATTATAGGGGAAAATGATAGTCAAACTGGTTTAAGAAGAAAGATAATTTTTTTCTTAATTTTTTATATTTTCAAATAAACTAAAATGTATATAATACATTGTGACTTTGAAAATAAAACCTTAACACTTTGAAAATCTCTAATATTAAGTCATTCCTTATAATTACCTTCATTAGAAGTCAATTATATTAACTTTTAATTATAACTTTGAAAATTTAACACTATGAAGGATCTAAAGAATATTGCTCAGTCTATGGCCATGCTACCCTGAACAAACCCGATTTTGTCTAATCTCAGAGGTTAAGCAAGGTCGGGCCTGTTTACTACTTGGATAGGAGACCACCTAGGAAGACAAGGTGCTGTAGGTATAAAAGATAAAAATAAAAAAAAAATAAAGAATTGTAAACTGATAAGGTCCTTGCAATCTCTGAGGTCAACCAAGGGTTGCCTCACCTAAAAAACAAAAAAGAATAAAAAAGAATATTGCTCAGACATATACAATTTCAGGGTTCATACTTGATAAAGAAAGTGAGTATATTTCTAAACCTACCATGAACCAGTGTGATATATTAATACATTTTTTTTAAATCTAGGGGCTGGGATTATAAAGTTGAAAGATTATATAACTTAAAAAGTTTTATTTAAAGGAAAAATTTCTAACCTTACCCATAATTATAGAGATCAGTCAATCTTTCTAAAAATAGAAAAAAAGTCCATTGATAGAAATACTTGACATCAACAATAAAAAAAATCAACACAGCAAATAGCAATTTAAAGAAAAAAAACATTTAATATAATGGATTTTAGGGTAAAAAAAACAAAAACCTAAAACCAACAGGGAGATGAAGAATAGCTCTGTAAATAGTAATCATAGCCATAAACTAAAGGTAGAGTTTTGCATGTAAACCATTCTGAAAAACTCATCAGTCATCTCTATCATTATATCTCATGAGGCTCTGCCTCAGAAAGGCAATAGGGCATACTATTTGAAACACAGGAAATTAATAATTATGAAGTCCATGGTTTCTGCAGTTCCAGGTTAGCATCATTATCTCAATTTTTAATATACACATTTTTAATGAGTTTTGCATTTTCTTCAATTTTCTTTGAGCAGATATATTTCAACTCCACATAATTTAATAGAGAAATTGTGTTTGAATAATATAGAAATAAAAAGTGCCCCTTTATTTTCTTTTTTATATTTTTTATTTCCCTAAGGGAAAAACAAGTATAAAAAATAGTAAAATAAAACTTTACTAAAAAATATAGTGCAATGCTTTTATATTGCTGTTATTGGGGGGCAGGCCCCAAATCTACCATATAAAGTTCTATCTCTCAAAATCGCTGAGACTTCAAGGTGCATACTAGAAAGTTTCCTTAATTCTCCTAAGGTATTTTACTTTTAACTCTAAGATCAGTTGCTAGATTTTTAAGGCATCTCAGGTATGGGCAGATAGATTTACTTCAGGTATGGGGTATATATAATACATATTTTATATAAATACATTTTATGTGTGTATGTTTCAGGCTTTCTAATCTCATCTATTCTAAAACACTTTAGTACCTTGTTTTACAAAATAACAAAATGTCCAAAATATCCCCACATTTCATGCTTCTAAACCACATCATGCAGGGCACTAGACTGTCTTTTAACCCTGGAATTAACAGAAACATCTATTAACATGTCGTATGTCCCTGCTATGTACCTCTGAAAGTGTGGTCATTATATTCTTAGTATTTGGAGCTTACAAAATGTTGCACCTCTGCTCACCCTCACCATAATTTGGAAATAAGAGAATGAAAGTGTTCTCTGAGCACTGGGAAAGCAAAATAAACAAAGATTAGATTAGACCCCATCAAAGATGCATAGCCATATTTATATAAAAGCCCACCTGAGTGGTTGAGAGGGGAGCAGAAAGCAGTCCCAGGCAGAATTGCTGTGAGTTCAGGCCCCACCTCTTAAGGTGTGTGCACTTGGGCAACTTAATCTGCTTGTGCCTTTTTATTCAGCTTTAAAATGGAGATAAAAATAATAGTATGTATGTCATGAGGTTATTTTAAAGCTACATTAGTTAATATATGCAAACTACTTTCAGGAGTGCCTGGCACAAAATAAATGCTAAAATATCTTTTTTTCCTTATTTATTGTTATCATCACCATCATGATCATTATTTCTGGACAAGAAGATCAGCTTATAACCAGATTGGATGTAGCAATATATCTAAAGAAATAATGTTTGTGTGTTTGGGGGATGAAAGTTGTTTAAAATAAATAGATCTCTAGGAGAAGGATCTATTCTAGGAGTAGAACAAATCCAAGAAGTCTACAAAGAAGATCAGACTATGACAAATGGACTAATCTATTGCCATTCCATGAGGCTTTTAGAAAAAAACTGTAGACAGTTCATTGTGGCCCAACTCCCACAAAATGCCATTGAATATTCTTTTTACTCCCTGGATTTTTTTCTACACGGGCAACTGAGAAGAACAGATTACCCTACTGACTATTATTCTTAGTCTGCTTTTTACAAATGGAAACAAATGTATTTTTAGATAAAAATTACATATATTTGTTTTTCTTATAATAAAACAGTGTGAGGGTTTGAAGAAACAAAAATTCTTACAGTTGCATTTTTTAATGCTGCCCTTTCAAAAAATTATTTACCTTTCTCCCACTTACTGGTGGTACTAGACCTTTGTTACTGGTTTTAATAACACCAGTTTGGTTCAGTTTATCCTAGCTATTAAAGCAGAGGTGCAAATACCTTATTATTACCTTATTATTATTATACTGAAAAAACTTAGCATAGCAAAAAAAGGGTGAGTGGAAGAGTCAGACAGATCTTACACGGGAATCTGTTCTTTTGCTTTTGATATGCTTCAAACAAATTCTTTAACCCCTTTAATTCTCTGTTTCCTTATCTATAAAATAGAAGCATTACATATCTTATAACATAAAAACAATAAAGAAAATGCTGTAAGTAAAATTATTGACACATTGCCATTCTTCAAAAAATATGTGCTCCATTTTGCCTCTCTCTCTGAAAATCAAAAACCACAAATATATTTATAAATTCTCCCAGTATGCCCAGGTTAACTACATTTCTCTTTTCACCTGGTTCTGTCTTTTACTTTATAATTTTCAGCTTTTACTTTATAATTCTGAGTTTCTACTTAAACAAACAAACAAATGCCAATTAAAGAAACAAAACTGATATTTATGGAAGACTTATCTCATACACAGTATGCCATTGATAACCATAAAATAAATCTTGTGAGGCTGGTATTATTATCCTTTGGTGCAGATGATAAGATCAAAGCCTAAAGTAACTCACTTGATATACTTAAGTGTTGAAGCAGGGATTTAAACTCCATTTCTATCTGACCACAAAAGTTATGACTTGGTAGCCTTCCTCCATGAGTTCTGAACTGTCTTTTGAAGGTAAATGGCACTTTCTCTCTGAAATATCAAATATTTGAATATATTTAACTTATGTCAAATGATGTAGTGCTTGCAATGAGATAGGTATTATTTCAACTTTCTGTGATATAGCAATGAACCAGAGACTTATAATGAAATGAGACTTATAAACATTGCGGGGAGAAGTAGATCAGACAATAAGAAATTAAATTTACAACATTCCTAGGGGTACAAAATGCTATGAAAAATAAAAGAACAATAAAGATTTAAGACAAATGGTGGAGATAGAGCTCTATTATATAGAGTGGCCAGGAAAAGGGTCTCTAATGAGGTTTCTTCCTAGTAGAGACAAGTAGAAAATGAGGGAACAGCCATGACAATAGCCAGCAGAGTTTTCCATGTAGAGTATGTGCGAAGGCTTTGCTGCTGATATATGGATGTTATGTTGAAGGAATTGAAATGAGGCAAACATAGTTTAAGTAGATTTCCAAAAAGGAGAGAGTGGAAGGTGATGAGGTCAGAATTAGTGTCGACTGAGATTTTTTAGGCTGTGTAGATTATATTAAGAACTATGGATTTTTCTTCAAGTGAGATAGAAAGTCATTAGAGAATTTGATGACAGGAATTATATGATCAGACTTGAGTTTCAGTGGTTTATCTTGGCTGAAGAGAAGAGAGTAAATTGTGTAAGGGACAAGAACAAAAGCTTAGAGACTAATAATTATTGCAATACCCCAGGTAAGATTATTTTCTTCATTTCATCTCCAGAACATCATTCTCTTCTTTTACTCCTTAATTCAACCAAATTTTATACTTCTTATTTCCTCTGATACCTTCAGCCTCTAAACATTGGAGTGCCTAATATATAGCAAGACTTTAATTATAAAGCCTAAAATTAATACAACGTAACACTGATATAAAATCTTACATCTGGGACAGTGCAATGCCCCCCCCACACACACACACACAAAAGTAATTCATGACAGAGGTAGCATCACAAACTAGTGGAGAAAAGATTGACACTTCAGTAAATAATTCCAGGACAATTGCTTATATGTGTGAAAGAGAAAATAAATAATTCCTACCTCACGTCATTCATCAAACAAATACCAAGTAATTTAAACAATATCCTACAATACTGAAAAATTCTTAGAAAAATATAGGAGAATATTTTCAGATGGCAGGGTAGAAAATATCTGCTTATATAAGACATACAAAGTTATAAACCATGGAAGAAAAAAACAATTTGTACTTCTATCAGATCATACTTTCAAACCTTATCTCCCAAGTTAACAAAAGGAAGCACTTGTCATTATGCTGGAACTTGGAAGATTTATCCACTGTGCAGGGGAACTGTAACAATGAAATATCTAGTTATGGGCTTTTTTGCTAATTGTCATTATACACAACAATTCAGATTGCCTTTTATCAAGAAAAAGAAAATTTTTCCCTATGGTCTAGCAGTCAGAAATATAAGCTCTACACCTGACATTTAAGCACTTTTGATTTTATCTATAAAATGTGGACAATAATGTATTTTCTACCTACTTTGTAAAATTAGAATCAAATAAGATTATGTAAATTTAAATACTTTTAAATTTTCTAGCATATAAAAAATATCAACTATTAAGTCAGATGTAGACTAACAAAGTAGAGATCTAAGGATGCATTAAAATTTGCAATTTTTAAAGTTTACTTCTATTTAGGTTTTCTGGTTAGTTTTGACAAAAATGAGAAGTCTTGATTTATCAAACAAATAGGTTTTCTTCTGCATTTTATTCCATTCTACTAAAGTAGACTTGGGCAGTTAGTATCTTGACAGATATGTAATCTCTCTGGATAAAATTTAACCACAATAATTATTCACAGTAAGCCTTAGAGAGGCTTCTAAAACCTTAGACTCATGGGAACCACAATTTTTCTCAATTGCATTTTTTTTTCTAAAGTATTCAAACTGCTTTGGAGGGGATATTCTTCTGTGTATTAGAGTGAGATAAATAACACATATAAGCAGATAATCCCTGAATTCAGAATGCAGTTAGATGAACAACTACAAAGCAACTACATGTGTATACACACACACACACACACACACACACACACACACTCACATGTATATATATACACACATGTGTATATGTGTGTGTTTCTATACAGTGGCTATATCTGAACAAACAAATCAACACTATAAAGAACTAAAGCATTTAGTAAGATGAATAGCAAATTACATTCCACTTTTGTTATTACTGATATATTTTAGATAAAATTGTTGTGAGTGCTTGATTAGAGATGGTAAGACAGAAAAGGAGGAAACAGGGTTAAGGAGAAAGAAACTATTGAACTAAGTGTGCGTAACAATAAATAGAGTTTATAATATCTCAAAGGCATATCAAATTCAGGTTCCTTACATGCTTGTATTGTCATCTAGGTGGGTCCATTTTCTTGTGGCACCCAGCAGCAGAAATATAGTGTCATTGTTATGTCTAGATGAGAGCATAACAGAGTTATGTGTCCTGTGACCCTGAGTAGTAACTGGTACAAATTAATCTCAATAGCAAGATATAACAAGGAAAGTAATTTGTGATTCCAAAGAGAAAGATTGACGTGGTTGGCACTAATCATTTCTTTCTCCCCCTGATCTTTATGAGTAGGATCCCAATTTTGCTTTCAGAGAGCAAATGTCTAGAAAAAAGACTTTACTGCTCTTATAGCTAAGAGCAGTCATGTGACTCATACTGATCATTGAGATGGAAATGAAAGTCTACTGAAGAATAAGCTATGTATTTTATTTCACGCTAAAAAGGAAGACTTGGCTGACTGCTCTTTGCCTTTTGCCGGTTACCTTTCCTCCTCTTTAGAGGATAGATGTCATGCAATGGGTGGTAGAGCAGAGGGTTAAGAAGGAAGCTGGATCATTGGTGACTTTCTCAAGTATTTGCCCTATTCCTGTACTCTTTACCTCCAGATTTTGATTAATGTGAAAACAAATTAAACCCCTATTTGATTAAGCCACCAGAGTTGGATTTTTGTTACATGCAACTGAACGAAATCTTATGTGATGTAGCAGCCCATGAGTCATTATAAGTTATTGTTTCTCATTATCTTATATATAGTATGGTACTCTAACCAGTGGAGATAATTTGGGATAATATTAAATTATATGATTAGAAAAGTATTTTCCAGTTATCATTTAGTCTTGATTACTTCAAGGAGAAAAGTCTCAACTTAATGCAAGTATATTTTAAACAGCTCTCTAAAACTTCTTTATCCCCCTTGCAACAATCTAAGGTAGACTTAAGTCTAAGAGCTCTTGTTTAGCATTATTATCTAGCAAAAATTTAATAACACTGTTTTGTTTCCATTAAGTTTAGCTTATAGTCACATGGTTTTCCATTCACAGAAATAAGAAAATTTTCTTATGAAAATAAATTTAAGTAACAATGAAAATTGATTTAAAGAAAAATATTAAATAAGTATGAACACAATTGATACATTGAAGAATTTTTTAAAAAAGAATAGTATATACATAAGTAATGTTTAATAAATTGAGACTCTGTTAAATTAAATCCTGGTCTATGCTTATAAGAATAATTGCAGACTCACTAACATTTTGGGCCATATTCTATTTGCCAGTTTAAAACAGCCTTGATAGAATTTAGTCTATTGGTCAAATGTCCTAGTACAGAGAGATAACCAGATAAGGAACAAGGATATACAAATTTTTTTTTGCCTCCCACTTTGCTTGTGGGAAGTAAACAGGGATGTTATACTTTTATCTTGATTCAGTTACCAAAATCTCAGCCCAAATGTCATCCTTTGTAATCCTAAAAAATATTCTAAAATGTTTTCTAAACAGTTGAACAATTAATATTTGTATAATTTAATTTATTGCAGATGATAGCTATATAACTATTCTATTGAGCTAAAATTGCAGCTTCACCATCTAGAGTCATTTATTCAATAACTTGAGAGTTATTAAAACATATAGTGAATGCTTAATGTCAAGACTCTTAGCATCTCTTTGTTCACCTGTCTTCAGAAGCAAATTTGGTTGCTCATATAAATATTACTTGCTGTTGCAAGTTCCCCTTGTTTGAGAAATTTGAGGTTTCAGTTCTTGGGCATCATATTATAAAAAAAATCAGAGCATAGGTCAAATTGTGTAGGAAAATTCAAAACCAAAGGTCTGCTATTGTGGAAAAGGAAAGCTTAAAATTATGAATTACAGTGTCTCTGATTTCAGTCTTTTAACAAATCTCCTCTGTATTCATTGCAATGCTCAAATAATTATCACAGTAAATTCATATTAGAGGCCTTGGAAAACTAAAAAATTATACATACTTTGTACGTTTTTATTACAGAAGTAATTTCTCCTTATATAAGCTATATGCTTCTTCCCCTTGGTAATTCTAGTTATCCCACCATATGTGTGTGTGTGTGTGTGTGTGCGTGCGCGTGTGTGTGTGTGTGTGTGTGTGTGTATTTGTTCATAGTAGCATTACATTACAGGATTACAGGCATGGAGTAATAATGGGTTACTGTATAAGGCAAGAATATAAGAAAATAATTCAAAAGATAAGGAAAAAATGTTGGAAATGTGGCTTGGGTTTGAGGCACACAAGTCCCCCACAAGATAGGGACTATATAGAGGTTAGCTGGTGAAACAATGATGTAATGCAAGAACCAAGAGCATTTCCATGGCTTCAGAGACTGATGCAACAAGGTACAATAGAAGACTAGATAAATTTTCCATGGGGGGTGGCTCACAGATTACTTCTTAATTCTAAGTATTGGCCTTGAAATATCCAGTTGGGTGAGGAGTACAATAAGGCATGGAATATGAGTTGAGTGCAGATTCAGATGTACTGTGACCTGCCCCCACTGGAATGCCCAACACTCACTGTATAAATTGTACATTAAATATTAGGACTCAAGACCATTGATGGAAAAGAGCTCTTTGGCTCCAGATGGAACCCTACTATTTATGGCTGGGCTAATATACTCCAGGCTAGTGAGTATTTCTGGGCTATTCTTAATGAGTCCAACAAACCAAAGCACTTCATTACCTTGAAAGTCAAGTTAAGTGGCAGGATCTATAACAAGTGGGGATTTGGGTGCATTTATCTTAGAGATGGGTAGCTGGTATGGTGGTAAACAGTACACACTGTCCTGGGGGAAAACACAGCTCAGCACAAAGCATCACTAGAAACCCAGGAGGAAGTGAAGTAATTCGAGCAAGCACATTCAACAGGGAAATTGAAAAATACCGAGAGTTTTTGCTTTTAGAGGCAGCTTACCATGTTTCTACAAGGCTTAGGGTGACTCCTAGGCTAGGTTGCCCTAAAAATAAGATACGAGTTGTAGCATTGCCTCTTCTGTACAATGAGTAGATAATACTCATTATCTACTTAGAGATAATATTGCCCTGCTACCTCTGAAGATGTTATAAAGTAAAAATGTAATTCAAACTTAGTTGGGTGTGCTGGTGTGAGGATGAATGTGAGGCTTAAAAGAGATATAATACAAATGAATAGATTAGAACAGCAGGTTTAAAAAAAAAACCTTTCATATTACATAAAAGAGTCATTGCTGAGTAAATGTGTTACTGACAACTATTGGGATGCAAAGCCAGTTTTGACAATTTAAGCAATAATTGACACTGTCTTCAAAGCAATGAATGGCTCCCATGTTGAGACCACATATTGCTGTGTTTACTTAGAGGCTGAGTTGATGATAGGCTTTATATTACATTCGAGAAAGAAATGAGTGTATCCGAAAGATGTTTCATACTAATATTGTCAACACAGAAAGAAATACTGTTTTCTGATGTGAAATTTGCAGGTTTTAAGCTCTTTGTGAGGAAGTAGAGTTGTAAGTTTTAATTGAATAGTTAACTAGCATTAGTCAATATATTTTGGAACTGATTCATAATATAGGAATTTCTTCAGATAAATGTTATAGGTAAGGAGTAAGTGAAAAAACAATTTTTTGTATTTGAAACAGAATGTCTTGACATTCAAATAAGTTCTCCTCTTCCTTTTGAGATATAATCTACAAATTTTTAAATCTATAAAGTAATCAAATTTTTTATATTTAAGTTTTATGTGCTGGGGAACATGACCAGATCGATTATGTCTTCTGTTATCGAAGTGTTTTACTTCTTGGAAAGCTTGGTCCAAGAAATTGAATAAACATGGCTGTACAGAGAAATCTGAGAAAATTTTTACTGAGTAAAGTAGATAGGGTTCTATATTTTAAGAGAAAAGACTGGACATTCCTATTGATCTATTGGACAGCTATCCAGTTGCAACTTTGTTTGTTCACTCTATTTTAGTTTTGTATCCATCTATGTAGCAGATTGAGTGCTCTTACATACCAAATTATTAAACTCAAGGATATTAGAATTAAGGTTTGGAAAAATCTAAAATGATCCCATAAAATGCAGAGTAACAAATCAGTAAGTAAAAATTAACAATATAAATTGAAAATGCTAAGGTAAGCCAGAGGAAAAGACTCAAAAAGTTAATGTCAGAGACCAAATGCTTTCTGCATTTCATAGGCATGAATTAGCAAAGTATAGTGTAGCAGAACTTAAGTTTCAACTTTGGATGTACCTATGGTGATATGGAAATCTGTGATTGGAATATTCTTAGAGAGCTCATTGACCCTCACTCTTCTCCTGAAGATGTAATTTATTGGGTATTGTGACTTTAATCCATCTAAAGCTCCTAAGCGTATCACCTATCTTTCTGTAACTCAATTTGGCCAGCTCATTCTCTGTGCTGAGACCATGAAGATCTTTTTAAGCCTCTGTCATTCTCAGAACATAAAGGTATTTCATATCTTCCTTAAAATGGCCATATCTATTTTAGGTGCAGCTCTATCTTGATATGTGGAGCTTCTTGTAGGCAAATAGGAGTTAAATAGGATTCTTTGGAACAGATTCCTTTTTTTTAAAGTTTTTATATCTATTACATTAATGTGAAAATACAATCTATCTAAAATGTCCTACTATTCATTCTCAGATGGGAAAAGAGAACACAGTTTTATATTTATTTCAAGGCAAATACCAAACTAGTGACAAACAGAATAGGGCTACTTACTATACAACCTTTGAGAATCTAATAAAAAGTATCTTAACAGAGAGCTAGCTACCAAGCCAAATATTTTTTAAATGATTGCCCATAAATAAGATTATTAATCAAAAAGTTCCAGAAAGCAGTGATTTTTGTTTAGATCAGCTGCATTTCTCTATCCTTTTATTCTCTTTCATGTTACATGTTGAGTAATTCTTACCAAGCAGTCGTCCATTTTTCCACTAAGCTAGGAGTGGTGCTCTCTCCAAATAAGATTCCATCCTCACATTTCCATCTTTATCACACATCTGTTTTTAATTTCTTCCCTCTGATTCCTAACAGTTTCCCACTGCCATCAAATTTCAAATTGCCTTAACTTGACAGAATCGTGTAGGTAAAGCCTTCCCCAAACTTCCCTAAGAAGCTAGCAAAAAAATGGTCTAACAAGGCCCACATTGCTACATGTTTAATATTATCTTTCTATCTTTGTAGAGTATACATGTGTTCTTCCTAGAATTGTTTTCCACTTACTGTCCCACAGGCACAGAAGCCCCTTATAAGGATTATAGCATGCATACAATGAACCCCTCACAAGGTTCTTGATTTGAGAAAGCATTATAATTTCCACTCAAATGTTCTCCTGTAGTTCCAAGGATTCAATAGCTGCAAATCACTTCTTCCAAATATCAATCTTTCAAATGATTGTCATTCTCTCATTTATTTAATTCTTCCCCAATAAGAATTGTGGTGAAGAGAGAGAGAGATCTCCTGCTTTATTGATTCCAGAAGGAAAATAAAAGGAACAACAATTTGCCAATTATAGAGAGATAAACAATTCTATATCAGTGATTCCTAAGTGAAACACTCAGTTCTCTAACTCTTGCCATGTGGCATACCATGGCCATCCTCAACTGTAGTCCCCATAATGCTTCTCCTCTACAATAAATGCCTTTCCCCTGCAATACAGAATTATGCAGTTCCCGCCCTGGTCCTGACCTACGAGCATGCTCATTAGCTCCCTGACCTTCAGAGGCATCTAGGTTAGTAAAATCTCTGGGTACATGTAAAAGCATTTATTATTATTATTAATGTTTTTCAAAAAATCCTAATGTTTAAAACAGCATCTAATTAGGAAAAAAGTAAACATTTCTTTTTTTTCATGGATTTAGTAAGACATTAAGAATTTTATCAATAAGTTCATCTTCTGTTTTCTTTTTATACTATAAAGTTAAGAAACAGCCTAGGGAATAATTGCCAACACAAAATAAATCACTTAAAAAATAAGGAAGTCAATGAGTTCTGAATACAGATATTGATAAAAGGTAAAAAGCAATAGCTCAAATAAATGTCTGTTTTTTCTGATCTTGAAAATGATATATTACAATAATAATTTGATGTGCATTTTAATTTAGAGTTTAAAGGAAGCAATAGTTTTACATGTACATCTATCCTCTGAACTTATAAACATTTAAACAATATATGCACAATGATAGAAAACAGGTGTGCTGGCATAAAAAAGCAGCTGTAATGTAGCATAGTGTCAAGTATTAAATTCATTTTCAGACCCTTGAAATTTCTTTTAGTATAAGTTAAGTAAACATTAAAGTTACAAAATAACTGCCATTTATCAAAAAGAGAAATATAAATTGTTCTCTGTGTGTGTGTTTTAAGAATCCATATCAGCACCACTGTCTGAAAAGTATGATGTATAAATTGAATATTTATTCCATTCCTTTGAGACATTATTGGCTGGTAGCCTCTGCTTTGGAGAATGGATAAATTGGTTTTAGCTCCACACTGGTAGTTAGAGCTGAAACTTAGGCCTGATAGTTATACTGATGTTTTTAATTATGTGGTTTTAAAAATTATGCCCTCAGAGGAATTAATATAATTATCATTTAAAGTTGGTTTTCTTCTCTTTTTTTGTTGTTGCTAGGGTCACATAAATCTATACAGGGAGAGCTTTCTTAGCGCTTTGTTTGGCTTTTATTTAAATATATTCTTGAACCACTTAGTTCCCATATAGAGTTTGATAGCAGCCATTTGGATTGGCAAAAGAACCAATCTTACATATAAGAGTCAGGCAGAGTTTGAATCAGAGTTTTTCCACCTATAGGCTGAGAGATTGGGAACAAATAACAGCCTATTGTGCTCAGTTCCCTTCTTCATTTGTTAACTGGACATAATAATACATTCCTGACAGGGCTGAGATAAAGTTTTAAATGATTTGTATGTGGCCGTTTGTCTTTTGTAAGAAATGGCTCATGGATTTAGTTTTCTTTTCTTTCTATGTTGGAGGAAAGAGAAGGAGAGGGGGGTAGAGGGGCACAGGCATTATTTTGCATTTCATTTTCTATTGTATAGGCCTACCTCATTATTACTGTTCAACACTATAATGAAGATTAACACATCATTTATTTCTTGCACAAACCGACTGAAAGCAATGAACTTATGTTTTAGGAGTACTCTTTATATCTGAACCCCTCCCGGAGCTGTGATATAGCTATTTAGCGATTGCTAGGAGATGGGGCGGTCCTTTCCCTTACTGCTGCCATCATAGGAAATGTGTTTCTTCTTTTGTAAGTTCTGTCCTGGAATATTAAAAAGCCAACCTTTCATGAACTGGCCTGCAAAATTAAGTACCATTTATAACATTATTTCCACAATAAACTTCGTCCTAAGTTTCCATTTACTGACATAGGGCACACTTTTGTACAAAACCATGATACTTAAAGCCCTTAATTTTGCATAATGAGTACATATATTTTTGCAAACTTAATATATATCCAACATTGTATTAATGTTATTTTAAAAACTGTTAGGAAAGGCCTGGGAAATATGAAAGAGAAATTAAAGCTGTATACTTAACAATATGCAACATTTTTTTCTTAGGAATAAAAAGTAAATTCTTTTTATTACAAGTGCTATGTTTTTTTGTTTGTTTTTCTTAATACTTGTCATATTTCCTAGTTAAATGTTGCTATAGGTTAGAAGCCTTTTGTCATTTAAATAAAACATGGACCCTGGCTCTTAACATTATGGAAATTTTTTATGATAGTATGTTTGCAAAGACATGTTTTTTAAATCACTTTTTAAAAATTTATTCTTCCTCAAATGTATTTAATCTCCAACACTTGACTCGAGTTAACTAAAAGTCTTTATAAAAGCTGAAGTAGTACCTGAAAGCCTCTTTACTGATTGTTAATTAAATACAGTAATGAGCAAGACTGGCAAAGGGAGAGAATAGAGAAATCAAGTTACTCTACAGAGTTATATTTGAAAAATATAATGTTCATGACATAGTGGGGAACAACCAGGACTGGAGCTCAGGGCACCATCATTACAAGATCTACTAGTAGCCTATGTGTTGCTGTATTGCTGTGCAACCATTTCTCAGTCTCTCCATCTGGAGAGAAGAATTAGGTAACCCTGAGAGTTTTCCACCTCTATGAACTACATGAGCAGGCAAAGTATAACATTGAGACCATTTGTGTCTCTTCAGCCATTTGGGAATGAGTTGCCAGACCATGTAATAACAGAGACATGTTACAATGAACTATTAAGCATATGGTATCATCTGTGGTTATTTAGAAATGATATTTGCTTTTGAACTGAGGTATTTGTGTAACAAGGTGGTTTTAATTGCTTATATCCTCAGTATAGAAGTGAGAAAAGTGAGTGAGAGGGTTAGGTTGATTCTTTTTACTAAAATAGAAATTAGGCTTAGATCTAAAAAGATTGAGAAAAAAAAAAGCTCTCTTTATTTTTAGGTATATATTATGCTACGAGATAATTAGATGACTTCACATTTGAGAAATTTAAAGTGCAATAGGCAAGCTTAGTGGATTACATCATTAACTGATTAAAGGAAATGTTAACTAAAATATCATCATCAAGCATATGGACTGATCTAATTAGTTGATTACTAATTCAGATTTAGTGCTGAGTAACTTTACTTTGAACATCAATTTCAGCATAATAGGAAGTTCTTTCTGCTTCTCTGTCATCAGAGAAAATAAGCCTTGGCAATTGGGCGGTTAAAGAGTTGAATGAATGAATGAATATTAGTCTAAGGCCTTTCCTAACATCCATTTCTGAGTGCCAAAAAAATGTTGTTCATAGCATACTTGTTACACAATAGGAAGCCACTTTTCTTTTCCAAACAAAATGATACCTTTCAACAATATCAAAATCTTCCCCCATTCAAATCCATATTGTCATTTCTTTTTGAGCACTCATATATGCCTGATTCTATGCTTTATTTTGTAGATCCAGGGACAAATAAGATACATTGTCTGTCTTTAAGTATCACAGTGAACTGGACAAGAAAGTCATGTCAACAATCTCCTGTGATCAATAATGGAAGGAGAAAGTGGGTATTGGTGATTACAATGGGAAAACAGAGGAAACATATATAACCTAGTCTGGATAAGATGGTATGGAATTAGTGAAAGCAGGTCTGTACTAGAACAAGGGGAAATAGAAGAACTTCCCTTGCCTTTCTCATGTACTTCCTTTGCTGATGTCATTCATTACCTGACCCCATTTCCAGTCTCTCTTTTATTTCATCAAGGTTTTCTTCTCTCCCTCCTAAAACCTTGCATCCCTTTTTCCTCTAGAGGAAAATAATCTTATCCCAGCAGTGGCAATGGCCTGGAGGTCTACTGACTAATAATCACATTAATTTTATGATATCTTTTCATAAAAAATATATATAAATAGAAATTACTACTTCAATTTCACATATATAAAGCTTGAGCCACAAAGAAAGACAGATTTGCTCAGGGTTACATAGAGAATGTAGAAACCAAGATGGGAATGAATGAAACCCCAGAATTGGATCCTTAGACAAACATTTCATATCATACACAATCACCTTGGGCTTCATTAACAGGCATATTATTAGAATATAAAATGTCATATTTCATCTAGAAATATAATCATATAAATGTTTTGGAATAATTCAGTATAAATTTAAAAATCAGCATTCTAAAAATTTGAATATATAAAATTTTATGTATTTAATTTTTGTTACATTCATTATTATTCAGTAAAGTTGAAATATTGTGAAAAAATGTAATTCCTTGTTTGAAATAGACAGAGAGAGAGTGTGTGATGTTTAGTTTTATTATAATGGCAGTTTGAATGCTTGACTAGTCTACAGAGATTGGTAGTAATTAGCATGACAGACAATAGGAGCAAATGTATTACATTTATGCCTTGGGCTGAACTAATTTTAGTGTTAAGCATGAATCTAATATCCATAAATAGAGAATTGTTATTAGCAAATATTGAGTCAGAATCATATTTGTACTTGTGAAGCAAAGGTAAGAATTACATAGCTTTAGTAAGATTGCGGATTTTGTTCTTAAAAACAATGTTACAAAATATTGACTGGATAAAACTTGGCTAGAAAAGTTAGTGTCTCGCAACCCATAGACATAAAGTTGAGCTTATCTTTTTTGATAAATGTTAATAATTTGTTTTAACACATATATTTGATCAAGAACAGTTGAAAACAGGGAATTTATACAATATACATCTATGATTATAAAATGTATCTCTTTCTTCCCAAGCATTATATCAATCTCTTTCTGGCTCTAAATAAAACAAACAGTACCTTAGTCTGGAGAAATATGAACAGAATCACATTTTGATAATATATAAATGCATCAGGCGAATTGGTAATTTGGAAATTTAATCTCTATGTCTTTTTATAATGTCTCAGTCATTGCCATGTTATTAGACTATTGGGAAAAAAATTTTGTCATTTCTCTTCTAGAGTAGCTGAAAAATATAAAAACAGCAGCAAAATTGACTCTGCTGTAATATATCGCAGTCCTATGCCTTTTCTATAACTGTATTGTTGGGGTCTGACACCTGTGAAGAGATAACTGAAAGGCCATGTTGCTAAAAGAAAGCCATATCTGCATTGCCATCTTGGCTCAATCACTTACAATACATGAAAACTTAGGTAAGTAATTTAACCTCTCAGAAGTTAGTCATTACAATTGTAGAGATAATGTAGACATAACTATATCATGAGATTATTTTAAGTATCTTATTGGTTGATGACTATCAAAACAGTTCAGTAATACCCTGTGTACTATACAATGTTAAATATAATATTAATAATGAACAGACACTACTAAATCTAATTAGAACTAATACACAATTTTGGCCATGTTGCAGGATACAAAATCTATTTATAATAGCATCGAAAAGAATAAAATATTTAAGAATAACTTTAACAAAAAATGTGTAAGATCTCTACACTAAAAATTACACAACATTATTGGAAAAATTAATCGGGACCTAAAGAAATCAAAAGGCATTCTATACTCATAGATTGAAAGGTTTAACATTGTTAAGATGGCAATACTCCTCCCACCCCCAGTTGATGTACAGATTCAACATAAATATATCAAAATCTAATCTAGGGCTTTTAAAAAAAATTATGAACTGATTCTAAAATTCATATAAAAATTCAAAGGATTCAAAATAACCAGTACAGTATTTATTTTTTGCATAAAGTTGGAGGATTCATACTTTTCAACTTCAAAATCTACCACAAAGCCACCATAATCAAGACAATGTGCTACTGGCACAAAGATAGAAATATAGATTAATTAAACAGAATTGAAAGCTCAGAAATAAACCCTTACATTTACAGTTAATTAATTTTTGACGAGTGCCAAGGCAATTCAACAGAGAAAGAAAAGTCTTTTCTATAATTGGTGCTGGGACAATTTGATACCCACACATAAAGAATGAAGTTGAACTTCTACCTCAAACTATGTGCAAAAATTAAGTCAAAAATGAATCAAAGACCTAAATGTAAGAGCCAAAATTATAAACATCTTAATAGAAAACCTAGGTATAAATTTTCATTAATTTGGATTAGGCAATGATTACTTAGACACCAATAGCACAAGCACAAAGATGAGAAAAAAGATAAAATTAACAGGACTTCATCAAAATTAAAAACTGTGTGCTTCAAAGGTTAACATCAAAAAAATAAAAAGACAACCCATAAAATGCAAGAAAATATGTAAAAATAATACATTTAATAGAATCCAGTAATCAGAATACATAAAGAAGTATTATAACTTAAACATAATACCACCCACTTAAAAAATGGTCATATGCTTTGAATAGATATTTCTACAAAGACACACAAATGGTCAATAAGCACATGAAAAGATGCTCAACATCGTTAGGTTAATGCAAATCAAAACCATAATGAGATACCACTTTACACCCATTATTGTGGCCAAAATTTTTTTAAAAAGCAGGGGACAATAAACATATTGATGATGATATGGATAAAAGGGATAAATTGGAATGATCAAAATCTTTGGAAAACAGTTGGGAAGTTCTTAAAATTTAAACAAAAATGTTAGTATATTATCCAACAATTTCACTATTAGGTATATACTTTCCACTCCAAATTGAAAACTGTGTTCACAAAATAACTGTACTTGAATGTCCATTGCAGCATTAACCAAAATAGCTAAAAAGTGGAAACAACCCAACTGACAAATGAAAAAATAAATGTGATAAACCTGTACAATGGGATATTATTCAATCATAAAAAAAGTGTGAAGTACAGATACATGCTACAGCATGGATAAGTCTTGGAAACAATATGTTTGCTAAAGAAAAGGAGCCAGAAACAAAAGGTCATATTGTACAAGATTTTATTTATATGAAATGTCCAGAATAGGTAAATTCATTGAGACAGAAAGTAGATTAGTGGTTGCTAAGGAATGAGAGAGGAAAAGTAGGGAGAAAATACTAATAGGTATAGAATTTTTTTCTAGGGCAATGAAAATGTTCCAGAATTAGATAGTTGCGATAGTTTTAAACCTTTGTGAATATACTAAAAACCATTGCACGTTACACTTTAAAGAGCTGTATTTGTGGAATGTGAATTATATAGCAATAAAATAATAATAATAAATAGGTACCCCAGAAACGCATTGAAGGCAAAAAAGAAATCCTCACTATTAATAGTTGAAGATAAATGTTAACTGAAACATCTGGAAAGAGTAAATCTTTCTTTAAATTAAATGATCAGTTTCCTGAGACAGATTCACATTTTTGGGATTGGGAAGGATAGAAGATTCAGAACCCGAGACAATATCACTTGTGATGGGGGGACAGAAGTCACTTAATGAGCAGCCTGAAGGACTTGTCTTTTGCCAGAGGTAGAGAAATTAATTAAACTAAATAGGAGGATTCAGAAAAAGGATAGAATGAAACAATGAGATGGAATAGGTTAGAAGATAGAATTTACCTTCATCAAAATTTTACCCAGATCTAACACTGCTTAGAAACATAATTCTCACAAAGTCATTCCCTATGTATTTTAAGACCAATAATTTTTAAAATATTATCTTTTTATTGTTATATTTTCCCTTGCATATTACAAACATCGCACAGCACATTTAGTTGCTCTCTTTGTAAGTTTATGTCCTCTAACCTTGTCTCAAATCCTGCAGAGCTTCTTAACCTCAGGTATATTAAAATTGTAGAATAATTGCACATGTATAAAAGCTAAGGTAAAGAAAATTCATCATAATGTCCAGTTCATGAAAAATTCTTTGCTCTATACCTATGAGGCTCAGACTATGCTTATCACAGAAAGCTGGGAGTGAAAATTTCCCTGGGCTGTTAATCCATCATGAGTTACACAAAATCATATGATACTCCTGAGTCTAATATGAAGTAGTGAAGTTATTTTAGAGTTATACTCTTACAGAGAAATGTCCACTTAGAGAAATGAACTTTCATGTCATATCTATATGACCACAAGGAGCGTGTAAATTTTTATTGTATCCATGGGCTATCTTAATTAATATTCTGCAAGTGATAATACCAGATTACTGCCCTTGGCACAATCATGAAGATGTAACCTAGCAAGGAGAGCTACCCATTTTTCCACACTGCCTCCATAAGGTTATCTTATGGTTACCTAGTTACAGCCTGACAGACCAATTCAGTAGAACAGTTAATTAAGTTATCCCAAAGGAAGCTGCTGAATATTAAAGAGAGTATTTTTCTTGGATTCAAAAAAGCTTAATATCAGTTTTTGTCATGAAAATTTAATATGCTACTACAGGTGAAAAAGTCCTCAAGCATAGAAGTTTCCTCCTCCCTTGGTCCCAATCTCCCCACTTCTTTTTTTCCCTGCTTTCCTTTCTCTCTCCCTCCCTTTGTCCATTTTCTTATTTGATTATTTTCTAAATTACCCTTTTCATGTTACATTTAGAATACATTGATGGAAGTATCAGGAAGTGTCATCATATTATCTGACTGTCTTCTAAAGTAGGCTTGACCTACAATATAAAGATTAGTTCTTCAGAGTGCAATTTCAAGAGTTATCTAATAGAATTTTCTGCAATGATAAAAGTGTTCTAAACATGCACTGTCTATGATTTGCTACTACTGAGCATCTGAACAGAGGCTTAAATGATTCAGAAAATTTTAATTTTAATTTAATTAAAATATTTACATATGGCTAGTGACTGTCATATTAAACAGCACTACTTTGGAATTTTCTTTTATGTGCTGCAGGTAGTCTTCATATTCTTGATCTGTTGAAACTGGCAGATGAACAAAGTTGTGGGGATGACCTCGGAAAGTTTGAATAATATCATTAAAAATGGCAGAATCCATGTAGAATGAATTCCAACTGCAGGAGAATTCACCAGGTCTGGGCCTGGATCAGGCAGTTTTCTTCAACTCAATCTGGCCAAACCTACATTCTTTGGAGCCTACCTTTGAACTAAAATGCTTACAGTAATTCTAGGAACCTTGCAAGTACAAATACTGAGAAAGTGTTGGCTGAATGAACAGAGACCCTAGCTTCTAGCTATTTGGAAGTATACATATAATCGTGCGTGCGCGCGCGTGTGTGTGTGTATACTGCAAAACAAAGATGAGAAAAAATTTAGAGAGATTATCTAGAAAAAGTGAAAAGCAGTGAGTGAATATTTAATCTCCACAGCATGCTAAAAAATTTAATTATAAATTTCCCAAATCCTAAAACTAGACTACATCTGTGATGGATTTGGGTAGATTTCGGCCCAGCTCTACATTTTCCTCACTCCTTGCTTTCCTTTAGGCAAACCATTGTGATGCAAGCCAGGGCAAATTTCCCCATGTGTATGGGAGACCAACCCCTGTACCCAGAGAAGAAGAGGGTCCTTTGACAGTGTACAAACAATTCAACACACACACCAAAGTTAGAGTCAAAAGGAAAGTTTATTAGAAAAGGGATAACGTTTCATAAAGAGTATGGTGTCTCAGAGGCAGAGAGTGAGAGGGACAGTGAGAGAGACCATGAGAGAGACAGAGTAAAGACACTAGAGAGGGACCCTGAGTGTTTAGGGAATTCAGTTTATACATCATTCCGTAGTTCCCATTTCCCTTGATATGGACATACAGTGAGGATGGAGAAGAGTATATAGCTTGAAAAGGTAAGAATATGTAGAATGACAGGCCTGCTGGCAGTTCCCAGTCTTAATCCTTAGGTTTCCCATGGTTTTAGCCATAGGAAATGACTCTTGGTTTATGTTTTCCCTTCACAGGTGTGGAGAATGAGTTGTTAGCAATCCCAGCAGAACTCTTCCTTTGTTCAGAAGGTGTCCTCCTGACCTGGTTGCAGGACTGAACAGCACATCCCAGTCTCTGATCGTGGCTTTATTAACATTTTAATTCTCTTGCCTCCTCCCTGCATTAATTGTGTTTCAAAATAGAACATATTATCATTTTATAGGTGACTGTTTTCTATTGTTTTATAATATCCCTCCCAAAACTTTTTGCTACATTGAGAAAAATTTTTCTTAACCCGTGCAATTAATATAAATATTTCTTCTGAATCTTTTTTATATAGCACTCCAAATAGGAATTATTAATAAATAGGATTTGGCACCTAAGAGCACTAAGAAGATAAAACCAATCCACATCACCCAAAAGAATTGTTTAGTTGTATTTAGAAAATATAAAGTTATTGGCTGTTAACAGACTTTTGGGAATTTTAGAAATCAAATTGTGAATTATTTCACTCAATGTACAGCTTTTATATATAAGACATTTTCAACTTAAAAGCTTTAGAAAGAGAAAAAATATAGAAATAAACATTTTCTGAAGACCTCTGTGTCAGGCCAAAAGCTTTAAGTATATTGCACACTTAGTTTGATATTATTACAAATTTTAAAAAAAGACTCAAAATAGTTAAGAAATGTGCTCTAAATCAAGCAGCAGTTAATGAAAGAGTTTGAATAAGAATGCAAGTTTAACTCTAGGAGTTAAGAGTTAAGTTTCAATCCAAAGAAAATGAATTTAGTTGCTGATGAATTTGTCTATAGACAAGTATTTCCAAAACTACTCAACTGACTGGGCTCTTTCTAGCTGCTTTGATCTCTTTTGCCATAGTCCCATGGTGGCCTCTAGGTCATTTCTCTGGATTCAAGGTGAACAATGCTGTCAATCATTGTTCCACTGATATATGAAATACCACTAACATCCAACTGAGACATCATCCTCTGTAATCACAAAACAGAAATTTTTCTCTAAAAAAATAATAGTTTAATATAGTAAAATTAACTAAAACAGTTTTAACTACTAGAAACAAAAAAGTGGGTATTTTTAGTGGTCCAATTTTTATTAATATTTACCCAATTTTCTAAAAATGCATTCAAAAAAGGATCACATGATAAATAAAAAATTATTTCAAGATCTAAACTACCATCTGATTTTTAAAGTCTATTTTTTTTCTTTTAAAAATAAACATGCATAATCTTTAACATCTTTTGTTTGGTTGCTACAAGTTATAATAGAATTGTCTTAACATCTATATCTAGAGTCAAGTATTAAAAGGTGAGCCTCCAGAAGGCAAGAACCATATATTAAATATGTTGTATTCCTCAAAGTAATTAGATACATACTTGCATATTATAGAAATTCAATAATGTTATTGACTAAAGTTTCTATTTTATTAAAACATATATTTTCTGAGTCCCAAGTAGTTGTTTAGGATTATAATAAGTGAATAAACTTTCTATATATATATATAACTGAGGGAATATATTTGTGAAATGCCATCAAAATAATTTATAAATTTTAGAAAAAGATATAATCACTTTAAACCATCCACAGCTATAGCTCTCTTAGTCTTCAGTCAGAATTTTAGAGAGATGGAACATAGAAGGAGAATATAAAAACTATGTTATAAATGAGGAGGGAGTACAAGGAGACTTGTATGTGTTTATTTAAAAACAGCAAAAAGGGGATCAAATATGAAATAATCAAGTTGTTTCACTCTCAAAATTACCTGCTTTTTTTCTCATACTATATTACATAGTATAGTTATTGTGAAGAGAGGCCCATAGAGCTAATCCACCATAATGTATGTGTATAAGTAAATACATACACACACACATGCACACACACACACACACACACACACACACACACTTACATATGTGCATTTGTCTATCTCACTGTATCTTTTGCAGGAACTGAAATACTTTTTTAAAGAAATTCAGACTTTCTTTTCTAGACATTTAAAGTTCTTTTCTGCTGAACTAAAGCTCTTATTTAAATAGTTTAGAAATATTCAGTGATTATCAAACAGTTCGGTGACCATTGATAACAGTCTGAGGGCTTGTACATATTTTTCTTCCATGGCTACCATTCAATCTTTTAGAATAGATTGTCATGCAACAAAACCAATTTTAAAATAAATGAAACATAATTATATTGCTAGCTTTGTCACTTGTAATATTTGAAGAATAAATAGTACAGCTGAATGACATTTTACTCTTTAAGTGTGAGGATAGTCATTATTTTTTGCTGTGTACAAATAGTGGTTTTCAATAACAACCACTTATAATCTCTCACAGTTCTGTGGATCAGGGAGCCAGTAGTGGTTCAGTTGGTGGTTGTGTCTCAGGCTCTAGTGTGAGGCTATAGTTAAGTGTTGAGTGGGACTGCAGTTATCAGAGGACTTGACTGGGGCTGGAGAATCCACTTCTTATGTAGGTTTTACAAGAGCCTTTCAAATTGATGCTGGCTACCTGCTAAGGACCACTGTTTCTCTCCACAGGGGCCTCTCCACAGAGTAACTTGAGTATTCACATGGCATGGTGGATGGCTTCTCCCAGAACAAGTGATCCAGGAACCATGACAGGAGTTGTAATGCATTTTAGCCTTCAAAACCATACATCATCAATTCCACTTTATTCCATTGGTCACTCAGAGCAAGCCTGATTCAGTGAGGGAAGGTAAGAATTCCAGCAGAGGAGGATCATTCCAGGAAAGAGGCCATATTGGAGGCTGGTTGCTACAGTGAAACTGTTCTGTTATTTGAAAATTTTTATAGCAATTTTATAAAATGAGATATTCATGTTCCTGCCATAGAGAATGGTATACTTTCAAAAAAGTAACCTTTCTTTTTTGTGAGGTCATGATATAATGAACATCAGTATAGTATTTTGCTATAGAATAATGAAGATTTCGGAGATAATTGAGGTATGAAGGGAGAAGTGGCTCTTTATAAAACAGTCAAAAGTGGTATGCTATGTAATCAACATGTCTTTGTTACATGACCTTAATATCAGGAGGGTGTTTAAGTGTGCCCTTCCACTAAATGCCCCAAACTATATTTCTGTTTTTATTAATACATTTTCTTCTCTTTTCCCCAATGGCAATTTCTGTGCTTCATTGTCACTTTATATGGCTATCAGTATTTTCACATCTTGCCACTTCAGTTGTTTCTATTTCTGCTTACACTGTCAGCAATTACTTCTCTATAGTTTTTATGTTCACTTCTTTCTCTTTTCCTGGCACTTAAACTAGTTTTTAGCCCTGGAAAAAAACAAGATTAAAATTTCTAACTCTAGTTCAGAGTAATGCCTTCTTAACTGCACAAGTTATAACCTTTATCCTCTTTTGAATCATTAGGTTTTTCATGTGCATAGAACAATTAAAGTTAGAATTATATTAAATAACCATTATATTGAAGAAGCATAACCTTTAAAATTCAATTTTCCCACCTCCTTCCCCACTGGCACAGTTTATTGAGAGCTACTTTGCAGGGCCAGTTTGTTGCAACTCTTAGAAGAGTCCTGGGCATGACTTGTCTGGTCACCTCAGATAATAAAAAGAAGAATCCTCTGGTAATTGACTTTGAGTCACTGATTATAATGTCCATTCTGTAATAATGATTAATTCTGAACTTCTTTTAAAGTAAAAGCTTCGCCTCTCCCTCAGTGCAATGTTATTCTAGGTGGAAGTTTTAGAATATAAAAGCAGGAGAAAATGACTCACATATTTCCTATTTTACAAGCCTGTACTTCCCCCACCTCCCCAGTTTACTAACAGAAGTTTCTCATCCTTGGGGTCATTGAAAGAGAAGTAAAGAGCAGTAAAAGGTGGAAAATTTCTTTTTGCTTTTCACTCTTTGGAGCTAATTCCATGCTTTTCTTAGCCTGGCCTTGTTTAAAGTTGATCTTTTCTCTCCTGCTGTTTTGATAGGCTACATTTTTTCACTGGTGTGGGAGACAGAAGAATTGTTCCCCCTCTCTACTTCACCCCTATCACCCACAATATAGCCATGTCCTAATCCCCAAAATCTGTGAATGTGCGACCCGACAAAATGGACTTTGAAGATATGACTAAACTAAGCACCTTGAGAGGGGAGATTATCCTAAATTATTTGGGTAGGCCCAATATCATCACAAGGGTCCTTATAAGAAAAAGAGATAGAAAGGTCCAAGACATAGAAGGCAATATGATGATGGAAGAACAGAGAGGTTTAAAGATGTTATGCCACTGGCTTTGAAGATGGAGCAAAGAGCTACAGCCAAGGAATGCAGGTGGCCTCTAGGAGCTGGAAACTGTTGAGGAAACTGGGGCTTAAGAAGACTACATAACTTGGCAAATCATACAGTCAAGTGATCGAGACTAAATTCAAAATTAGAGATGCTGACTTTAGAAGATTGCCATAGCCATAGTACAGTACCGTCTACCAGATAGTACGCATAATCTGTATTATTATACATGCTTTTTAAGGAGAAGATCCTAGGGTTGATAGACATTAATTTGACCAGTATGCTGAAACAAGAATCAAAACTCCTGACTTCTCATTCATTTTTTAACTCATTATATATGTCTCTTTGGTCTTTATGACCTATTTCTTAATCATACAGATACATGAAATCATTCAGTATTACTGTAGTAGGATAATATATTTATTAATTTACCAGTGTATTTTCCCCCTTAATTTCTACTACATTATATACTCCCTTATTTAAGCTTAGGAGATATTTCATTGCTTCAAAAGAGATTTGTTTATGCTAGAACCAGAACATAAAAGAGATTCTTGGTTTTTGTTTTTAAGAGCAGTATTCCAATTTGAAATAATAATAATAATAGTAATAATAATAATAATAAAATTTAATTGCTGATCACCAAGGATTAGTTTTCTTGCCCCTTGGAAATTAAAGAAATGTTTCAGTCTGGTGAATATAGGAGGAGAGAAGTGTTGAGTAAAGAGGAAGGAAATGACCAGGTAGTGGAGTAGGAGTCCTGGACTAGGGGATCCCACATAGATGGATCAAGTAGAGAGGAATAAGACCTGACCAAGGAATCACCTAACTCTTCACAAGATGCTCTGTCAGTAACACCAGGGAGCCATACCAGTGCTCTGAGGTCTAAGATCCATGTAAGTGGGCCCAGGAACTCACTAGTACCAAAGAGCTTTAATAGTTGTCCTTCCCATTGTGGTCCATAGGGAACCTCCCCTTGAGAACAGCTAGCACATATCTTATTTGACCAATGGGAATGACACCCAACTCATGGGACTCTGCCCAGACCTCATTCAATTATCCCTCAGGCCCAATCCCTCTTAAATAGCTTATGATGCCAAATGCCCTTTCCCTAAAGCAAATCCACATCCAAGGCAGAGACTATGCCAGGGATCCCCTAGGGAAGGGGTGGCCACGTGGAACAGATATCCAATTCCACTTCCAACCAACCCAGCTCATGCACACACTAACACAATAGATGGACTACATGAAACTGCAATCAATCTGAACCTTTCTTTGAAAGCCCACCAGTATTGAAACACATAAAAATAAACTAATTTAGTCTTTTTCTTTGGAATGTTTTATGTGTATGCCTTCCTGTTAGACTATTATATTCTTAAGAATAAGTATTATACTTTTCTTTTTTATTATTCTCCCATTATTTGTTAGGTGATCTTAGAGGCAATTAGGAGCTTACCAAATGTTTGTCTGACTGGCAGCTTGATCGGAGAATACCAGAACCCATATAATGTGCTGATTGTAAAGCAGATCTCCCCATTCTCTCTGTGTGACTGCAACACTGAAAAAAATATAAACAAAAACAAACAAAAATGGGAAATCTAAAACACTGTAACAGAAATCTCTAAAAAGGGCACTTTGGCTGAATTGTTAATACTCAGGAGTAAGGATTACCTTCTGGGCCCCTAAATCCCAAAGTACCAGGCACTCCAAGGAGAGGATATCATCAACCATTTCCACCAAGTACTACCTACCAAGCATCATCTTCAACAGAATATCTCTTACTCCCAGCTTTACTTAGCTCATCAATTACCAACACTTTTTTTAAATAGAAAAGGAAAGATACCTTTTAAATTATTGTTCTCAGGCTTTTATCTCAAAGTTTATATTTTGTTTAGTAATCTGGTTTTTTTTTTAACTTTTACAAAGCAACGGGGATTATGCTTTGTAACAAGACTTGTCAAGAATGACAGGAGTCTTATTTTAACTGCAGGAAGCTGGAGGATGTCACCTGACCTGAAAGAGGCTAGAGACAATTAATACAAACAGTCATGCCAGCTAACTTTGTGCAGCTTATAAATTCTAGCTCTATTCACTTTCTAAACACCTTCTCACTAAATTCCAAGTCAGGCTCCATTCTTTGTCAGCTCTGACTCCAAAGTGTTCTGTTAGCTTCCAGACCTAAAGAGAAAGCAATCATGCAGCTTTCATGCTCTCAGAAGTTCGCTCTCACAAAACACATTAAATTCTTGAATTTTAAAGACTCCTCAAAACTTTCAAAATAGATTAAGGCATTGGTTAACAGAAAAACCAATTCAAATAGAAGTTAAAATTTTTAGACAGGATGAGGAGTCTTGGATGATCTTACTGGCTCTGTCTTCCAGCTATTTTTCAGCTCTCATAAAGAAGGGAGTTAACAATGTGTTAAAAATCTTTGATAACGTTTTCTTTCATGCATCTATCAATGCTTCTGGTGTACGAAATTTGATTAAAAGGTTCTAGGCAGCCAGTTTGAAGGATTGTGTGTTTATCCTGCTTCTTACAGGTCTATCTATATTTGGAAAAATAATAATGAAAAATGCAATTACTAAAATACTGATTGAAGTAGTAATTTGTTTCTCAAATTAACTTATAATAAATTACTTAATACAGATTTGTAAGAAAAGTTGATGTTTGCATAACAGTATCCAAGTTAGCTTCCAATAAGCCCAAAGTTTCTTTTTATGTTTAAATTTGAGGACAGGGAATATTGATGCAAAGACATGCAGTAAAGGTTCATAGAAAACCATAGAAGAACAAATTCTATATAGAAACAGACTGGCCCTTGTTTTAGATCTTATATCTTAAGTTACCTTTCTGAGTAGTAGAATGATTATATCAGCTATTTTTAATTCTTCAGATTTGAAAGCTTTCCTTGTCATTGTTATTTTTTTGATAGTTTGGCTCAGTCACCAGGCATCTCTTGTACTTTGTTTGGAGGGTGCTCTGGGGAGCTCTGGAGTCAATTACATCATCATACTCCCAGCAGTGTTTCAACATAAACTTCAATTTACAAATGAGGCCACAGAGTCACCAAAAGGTCAAATGACATATTCAGTCTTCATGGAGTGTTTTGGACAAGTTTAACATTTACCCTAGAAGCCCATATTATCATGTATGAGAGCTTTACTGAAGCCCGGAACTCTAAAACTAAATAAAAATCACCCATATTTTACAAAAGATGTCATGGAATTCACTAGTATTATTAATGAAAAGCTTAAAAAAACTTCAGAAATTTGCTTTGCTATGTGAATACAAGTTTATATGGACATGGGAAATTTATTAGCATAATTAATTTTTTGATCATTAGCCCAGAATGAGGTGTTACACAAAAGTGACTTTTAAGCTCTAATATTTTATTTGTATTTCAATTTTTCTGATAACGTTTTTTATCTAATGAAAATTTTTGCCTCTTTGAACAGATGGTATTAACATAATTCGATTTTATCTTGATGACTCAAGGCCATTGTTATTAGAATCCTCAGAGATTCCATAAAGGAAAATAAAAGTGAGCTAAATTTTTAAGTTAAGATTAGTTAGTCAGTGTGTACTGTGAAGTTATTTCAGTTAACATTTAGGGGAAATGTGGATTTCAGTATGTTATTGAAAAGTTAACAATAGCTACCAGTAGAATTCAAAATAAGATTATGTTTTCTAAATCACTTGGGGAAAATTTTTATATAGAATTAAAAAAGTAAAAGAAATACCAAGGAAGTGTAAAAATGCAATTTAAAAAAGTTTTTGTATTAATGGTTAAAAAAAGATATGGTTTTCTCTTTACATATAATTCATAAAGTAAATGCAAATGGCTAAATTACAATATTAACTCAAAGACCATAGAATTGGTTCAAAGGCAAAATCTAAACATATGCTGCTGTATCCTAAAACAGAATAAATGTTTTCATTTAATTGTCCAAGAAATACTGAATGAAATAGGTGACTTAGGCTATAACAAAAATTCCACATTATTTAACTATACCTTCCTCCCCCCTCATGCCCATTTCACTCTCTTTATCTACCCTACCCTGAACTATGGCAACCACTAATCTGTTCTCTCTATATATATGCTTGGTTTTGTTTATTTTTGTTTATTTGTTTGTCTTAGATTCCACATCACAAGTGAGATAATCTGGTATTTATTTTTCTCTGACTTATTTCACTTAGCATAATGACCTGAAGGCATTATGGAAATAATAAACTTCTTAAATTTAGAATAATCACAAAATATCACACATAACTAGTAAAATGCTAGTATCAAAAATATATAAATATATCCCATAAATTAATATTAAAAAGGCAAACAAATTAATAAAAATGAAGAAATGTAAAAACAGATTTTATAAAAGGGAAAACAGGTTTGTTTTTATTAAATATTTGAAGAGATGGTCAACCTCATCAGTAGTAAAGGAAAGGTAAATCAGGAATGCTATGAGATATGATTTTTACATCAATTTGAATGGCAAAAATCAAGAAGTCTTACAGTCCACATGATAGATTAGATATAAATCAGCAAGATTTATTTAGGTTTGTGATGGGTACAGCCACTTTGAAACACTTGGATTATCTCAAGTTAACTATTCACATACTCAAAACCAAAATCATTCTTCTAGGTATTTACCCAAAAGAAATTCTTACAAATGGATAATAGGAGTTATGGCCATCGTAAGTTGAGGCAAGAGTGTTCACAGTAGCAACACTCTTGGATACAACAAAGTTCCAGGCAGGACAATGGTTAGCTACTTGTTCACACAAAAGAATACTAAACACAGCAGTCAAAATGAATTAAATACAAACAACAAAAAAATAGAGATCATCTTACAAATACATCGAGTTAAAAGAGTAAGTACAACTATATTTCAAACAATATGATATCCATTAAGAAAACCTATTGTTATTGCAAGTGTTCTAGTTTCCATGTTGGGTGATAATTTTATTGATATTTGTTTGTAAAGTTATATTACATTATAATAAATGATATGTAAATTTCTCTTAGCCTTGTGACAAGAATGTCCTCTGGAGTGCTTCCAGGGGGCATACGTTAGCAGGTAGGAGGCAGGTCTTAACATAATAAGTCTAATCTATTATTCCAGTCTTTCTAATTCTTTTAGATAGCTTCTTCTCCATTTAGTATAAGTTATATTTGGTAAAGGTTTCAGTCAAGTAAAAAGTAACCTGTTGGAGTCACTCTCATTCCCTCAAGCTAACCTACTGAATTGAAATTCTCTGCTTGGTTAGCCCCTATCAGTGCATTTGCTCTATCTAACTTTGTACTCTTTTAACTCTAATTCCATGCCCTTAGGATCAGCTGATATATTCATTTCCCAGTTAATGTTAATAAAAATAATCAAATGTTTTAATGAAAATTTACTATGGCAGCAAATAGGGGTCTTCCAAAACCTTGCCCTCTGTATGTATTTGTTTACAGATGTCTGCAAGTAGTAATTTAAGGAGCTGTTTCACCAATCCATGGCCAATGGCAATTAGTGTTCCTTATGCAAATAGAATTAATGCATTTACATTTAATCAGTTCAAAGAACTGGTAAATAATTCAGAACTAATTAAGGGAACCCATGTTTAACTTTCTTTTCTTCTGGAATCACTTTTATTTCAGTGTAAATACATCATCACCTCTTCTGTGAGAGAAGGGGTTCACTGGGATAAAACCTGCACCCACATCAGCAGCTCAACATCAGTCTGTTTTACGAAAGTTAAGTACTCAGTAATAGCAGTAGCTAGATCAGTGTTAGTGAAGAGAAGTCCACATTATTGCTTCTATACATAACCTGGTGCCCAAGGTCAATTCGTGTATGGATTCAATAGGCAGACTGGGGAAAGAGACTGACGGATATCCACAGAATATATCATTTTATCCACTCGGTCTTTGAGAGCCTCCCTGAAAATATATGTTCTCAGTGAGCATACACGTAGTACACAAATATCTTTACACTCTGAGTTCACTCCAAGAGATCCTTCTATACAACTCTTTCTCAGACTTCTTGTCATAATTTTCAATCCTGTCCTATAGAAGTCCCTGACTATTCAGTTCCAAACTATTAGCAACTGTCCATGTTAGGGCAATTTCTAAGTATCTCTCATTTAAACCAAAATAAAAAGCCAAATGTACTGCTTGAAGTTCTGCCTAATTGGGGAATTTCCCATCACCACTGTTATTCAGGATCAAACAACGTGAGGCTGAAATTCTGCAACCATCTATTGCAAGCAGATGGCAGAAAATCCTGCAAAACCATCTGTGAATCAGTTTTAAGGTTTTACTCTTCAGTTAGTTGGTCACAGGCACCAACATGAGAATATAGGTGAGGGTTAGAAAAAAGAGACAATGAAGAAGAATTTTTCAAAAAATTCTGGAACTTGTTTATGCAACTTATGTTTCTTGGAACTTGTAGATTTCTTATATATCATTTCAACTTAGTGATAAATTGCTACTCTGAGTACCCAACCTTATGTACCTTAGGGTCAGATAACACTGTTTATAATGAACAACTCAAATTCCAAAGTCACTTGATGTTCCCTGATTAGGCATTCCCTTTCTATGATGGCCCACTAGCAAACTTTCTCAAAAGAGATAAATATCTTCAGAAAATGGCATGGATTTTCCTAAAATCCTAAAGATCTGCTATGATTTTGCTACTGGGGCTTATAAAAGACTTCATAGAGCATCCATAGTTATCACAGACATTTCATGTATCACTGAATTTACCAGATCATGGCTCAAAAAGAAGAGCAGCTTGAGTTGCAGTTTAAACTTGCAGCAGAACTTTCTGTTGCCCTGTTCCTACTCAAATGTGGCAGCCATGTGTGTTATTCAGTACATGGAGCAGATTAGCCTACAACAATATAGAATATCTCATTTTTAAAATAAAAAAAGTTTATTAAGTATTGTGTCTTTTTCATAGTATACCTGCACAAGATAGATTAACTTTTTTTTTTTCCATAAAGGGGGATATTGTGATATACTGCAGACCACTAAATCAAAAAAAACTTCACTGAAGGGATAGGTCCCTGAATTTTTCTGGGATATTCTGACTTGCTATGTCTTACTAAGGCATTTAAAGTATTTGATGCTCCCTATTAATTTCTATCCAAAGATCTTCATGTCAAAAATATACTGAGCAATGTGACATTTTAATATCAAGATGATCAGCATATCTGTGGACTAGGACTATATTATAACAAAGAGCGGGACAACTAACATAGCTCGGAGGCAAAACTGTGAAAGTGTGATATTGGTCTTATAAGGTAAAACCAATCTGCTTCTTATGGCCTTTGTAAATTGATACAGAGAACAAAGCAATTTCCAGGTTGACAACTGCATACTAGATTCCAGCATGCTAGGTTGATTTACTTCAAAGAAGATTCTATATCAGGAATGGCAGCTACAACTAAAGTCAATAACTTATAAGATCATGATAATTCCAATTTCATCCACCCTTAACACAAGCAGAGAAGCAAGTTAAATGAGTATGTGAATTTTTCAAGTTTTTGGTAGTGTCTTAAATTCCCCTAGGAATGTGGCATACCCTTAGGATTGCTAGACTTTGCTTATTAATCAGGAGGAACCTCCAGTTGGCCCTTCCTTATAACAGTTAAGTAGGGATTCTTCTAATTGTCATGTTTGTCTATTCTAATCAAATATTCAAGAATTGAGAGAGTAACTGCAAGTAAATATGAACCTGCTGGGCCAATTGTCATTCAAACTTTGACCAATGCTCTATTTATTTATCACCTACCATCCATTAGACTCTGCTTTGATTAATAAACTACAGAGGGTTTTTGGGTTCTCAGTGATTAGTGTCAATTAAGAAACACCATGTCCTATAGCTCCCAAGTTCTATTTTCTTTTCAATAGTGCATAGTCACTCTATGGTTGTAAGTCCTCCTGGAGGGAAGGCTTGCAGTAAGAGTTATAATAAATACAAAGTAGTCTTGTAGCAGCATTCCAGGGCCCTTCCTTAAGAGAATTTAGTCATTTCTTTGAGCAAGGAACTCTAGATATTCGCACTTGCTTAAGTCTGAAATCTGGAAAAGAGGCCATGACTCTCTTTTATGAAAATGACTTAAAGTTTTTATTCTCCAATATTGGAGTTTTACCTGTTATGTAGATCAGGTAAGATTTTTGTAAGTTGCCCAGATATTTTATTCCTAACAACTCCATGTTATTTGGGACAAAATATTTTAAAGAACAGTCTACTTTTGCTGCCCGGCTTGGAAATTTAGTTCTATCAGTTGGCCTCTGCTACTCTAGGAACCCATATTTTTCACTGAAATCAGCATAATCACTGAAATAATAAACAGGTTAAGATGGCCTGCTAGGATTTTAGATTTATTTTTTTCTTACCAAGGAAATATGACATAAAAAATAACTAAAATTATATTCGTTAGAAAGGAAGAAATACAATTATCTATATGACTCCTTATTTGCTTCCACAAGATATTTTTTTTTAAACATACTATTTCATATATTCATATGTATGTATGTGTGTATATTTATATACATATACATATATATACACACACATTTACATATATATATGTAAATATGTGTGTGTATATATATATATATATATATATATATATATATATATATATACACACACACACATACATATATATATATTTAGGGTTTCTCTCACCCCACAAAATAATGTGTTATCTTATTATTGCTGAGATGATACACATTTTTTGTCTGCCTTATTCATTGCTATATTCTTAGTGCATAAAATGGTGCTTGGCACATATAATGTGTTTGATAAATATTGCTGAATGAATGAATAAATGCATCATTATGTATCCACGGAAAATAAATTATATTAATGAAAAAAATCTTAGAGCAAATCATTTCAAAAAAGTGACTGGGTACAATATAAATATTACAATCAATCTTGAAGAGAAAAATGGTGTCTGGAAACCTCACTGCTAGCTTTTCTTAAGAAAAGCTTGGATGATGATTTGACTAAGAAGTTCAAGTGGCAGTTAATGGAATATGGTATAAAATGGTGAATATGGTAAAAAGTGGTCATATTTGGACATACATTAAAGTTAAAACATATTTTAAAGGTATAACTCATAGATAGGATGTGTATAAAATGGTGAGAATGTCTTTATCTAAAGAATTGTCCATCAGAGACATTTGACACCACTGGTAATTCTTTCCTTTTATTGCACTGTATTCATTTCGCTTCCTGGAGACCACCCTATCTGGATTTTCCTCATTTCCCCCTCTCTGTATCACTTACTGTAGTCTCCTTTTTCTCTCAGTCTTAATTTTGCAGTGCAGGGATAAGGCCTTGGATCTCTTTTCTTTATCTTTACTCACTCTTTGAGTATATATCTTCTTGCATGGATTTGGATATCATCTATACACTGATTTCCAAATTTCTCAATTTTCGCTCTGAACTCAGAATCACATGTCCAACTGCTGACTTGCTATCTCTGCCTGGATGTCTAATAGGAATCTCAAATTGAACATGTTTGAAACCAATTCTTAGTTCTCACCTCCAGCTTCAACTAAATTAAAGCATGCTCCTCACTCAGTTTTTCTCAAATTTTTAAATGGTACTACTCTTTATACTTTTGTTTAAGCCAACAACTGAAAAGAAAAAATAAAGACAGAGATCTCCTCACCAATCTCTTTCGATTAGCAAACTTTTTCCATTCTGCCTGTTATCCCCTCTCTAGTATATTTTATTCAAAGAGAGTGATTTTTTTAAATACATAAGTCAGATTATTTCTCTTACCTGTTCAATATTTGTCAATGGAATCTCATCAGTTTTGGACATTTTATTCTCAGGTATTAGAACATTATTTGATATATAGGCAACCCTGGTAGACAGAGTAATGGCACCTCAAAGATATTCACATCCCAATCCCAAGAACCTATAAATATGCTCCTTACATGGTAAAAGGGATTTTGCAGATATGATAAAATTAATAATCTTGAGATGGGGAGATTATTCTAGAGTATCTCCATGGGCCCATTATAATCACAAGTGTTCTTAAAAAAGAGAAGTAAGAAGAAGGTCAAAATCAGAAAAGAAGATTTGACAACATAAACAGGGGTCCTAGTAAAACAGAGATTTGAAGATGCTATACTGTTGGTTTGACGATAGAGGAAAGGGCCGTAAACCAAAGAATGCAGGTGGCCCCTCTAGAAGCTGGAAATGTCAAGGAAACAGATTCTCCCCTAGATCTCCTAAAAGGCATATAGAGCTGCTGACATCTTGATCTTAGCCCAGTGAAATTCATATTAGATATCTGATCTCCAGAATTGTAAGAGAATAAATTTGTGCTGCTTTAAACTTTAAAGGTTATGCTTATTTGTTACACTAGCAATCAGAAACTAAAACAGAGCTTCCAAATACATATTGAAAAATGATAAAACTAAATTCTAGTAGAACAAAACACTGATTTTAAGTTTATAAAAGCTGAGTTCTACTCCCCGTTCTGCCATATTAACTATATGTTCCTGGAAACACCACAGCATTCCTATATATCAGAGATAGAGTCTTACCTTCTGAAATATCAGAATTATTATTGCTGCTACAATCTTAATGGCATAAAACAAAATAAATTTGCTTGCATTTCTAGAGTTGAGATGTCCAAAACCGGCCCCATTGAACTAAAATTTAGGTGTCGGCAGGGTTGCATGCCTTTTGAAAGATCTAGGGGAGAATCTGTTTCTTTGTCTTTTCTGGCTTCTAGAAACTACTTGAATTCCTTGGTTTAAGGTCCCCTCCTCCATATTCAAAGCCAGTAGCATAGTATTTTAAAATCTCTCTCTACTTCCTTTGTCAGATTGCCTTTTCTGACTCTAATTCTTCCTGCTGCTGTCTTATAAGGACCGTTGTGATTGCTTTGGGCTCACCCAAGTCATCCCTAGTAATTTTTCCATCACAAGATTCTTAACATAATCACATATACAAACTTTATTTTGCCTTGTAAAGTAACATATTTACTGGTTTGGGAGGTCCGGATTGGACATTTTTTTGATGGGGAGTATTATTCTATCACACAAGGTCAAATAAAATAACCTATGGATAATTGCCATGGAGCCACTAAGGCATGATACAAACATAAAATAAAGTATTCTTGTAAAAAAAACTTCAATTTGGTTCAAATACTAAGAAGAGACATTGAAAAGTCCAATTTTTAAAACTATACTATTACCTTTATTTTTCCTTACAGTTAAAAATGCTCTTTTTAAATTTATTGTCTCTTCTTCATTTCATTGAATAAACCTTTCTTTTAATCATTCACCAATATTACATAATACAAATGAAAGTTATGTGCTTCTCTAGAAAAAAATAATCTAATTAAAAGCTAAAATCTAAAAACTAAAATTTATATCATATACTCTAGGAAGCCCAGATTCCTATAATAATTATTGCTAATGGTCATAGTGCCAGTCTTATTCTCTTCCAATCACTTAAATTTCAGGAAAAATTATAAACTATGTCTGGAATATTCATGTAGTAAAGAACTTTTAAATATTTTGCATTGGCATCTCATTCTAATACCAAGTTTTAATTCTGTACTACTTTCCTATAGGTATGTAGTAAAAAACTGATGAGATTAAACTTCCTAAATTGTACCTATGTATTGTCAATTGGGTAAGTAAACTGCCAAAATTCACTTGTCTTTGTGAAATAAAGTAAATCATCCTCATGTGTGGGTTTTCATTAAAGCTTCACTGGCTGAAGACAGAGAAGCTTTTGATATATAATTATATGACCTCCACATTGGAAAGACATCACAGTCTAATGCTTGCTGGATTTTTTGAGTTTCGTTTCTCTTTGCCAAAACTCAGGAACAGTTTTAGGCCTGGTAGAAGAATGTGGAAAGTTTTTTAAGATCAGTGAGTGGAAGAATATCTTTAATTGATTCAAAAGCCCTGAGCCAGATGCAATTACATTTTTTAAATGTTTTCCAGGGAATAATATTTTAGGGGGTGCTAGTAGTAATAATTACTGAGAAAAGTAAAGTTGCCCTCTTATTTCAGTAGAAGAAGCCAGAGAGCTTCTGACTCACCAATGAAACTACTAAAGACATTAAAAGTTGTATAATTATCAAAATTATTGCCAAACTTTACATTTAATCATCAACAAATTTTTGTTTTTATATAAACATAATTTTGATTATGCTCAGGAAATATATCCTGCCTCCAAAAAAAAAATCTCTAGAGAAGAAACAGTAAAACCTAAGTTTTCTCTATCTCAAATCCCAAGGTTCTGCAAAGTATCTCAGAAAAAAAAATAACTAGTACAGTGTATAATTGATCTTTCTAAATTACTGTCCCTTTGGTAGGGGAAGGTTAGGAAGTGTTTTGGCATGATTTTCTTTTATGTCTAGGAGTACTTGCATTAGAATAAATAAAAAAAGTATTTCTTATTGAAAGTATTTAACCAGGCAAGGTACAAGAATCAAGAAACATTTGAAAAGAATCATTTGGAATGAAACCATGTAAGTAAAACCTTTACACAGGCACACAAGGGCAAACAAACTAAACTTCATTTGTAAAGACTGAGATACATGAGACTTGCATTTCAATTTGCATAGGAAGAGACTGGATTGGCGAGGAAAAGGGAGTCAAATATAAAGGCATTCTCTTGAGATGCTTCCATTGGATTCTTGTCCCTTAGCCTCTATAAAGAGAAAATTACATAGTTAGAACAGATTCCCTCTCAGAAGTGATAATCACATTGCAATCTGGGTAGCATTAGGATGGCATGCTGGTTTCCACTGAGCCCTGCCTTTAATATAGAAGAATCAGAACCCAGTTCTGACACATCTCTCTGAGAAATAAGAGGGAGGCATCTGTCAAAGTGATTTCATAACATAGAGGGCTCTCAAAGAGCTCATATTTTGAGAAAAAATGTTGAAGAATTACACATATGAAAGAACAAATATAAAAGATCTCAAAGACTTAAAATTATTTGGTTCTGAACCCTTCCTTCCTTCCTTCCTTCTTTCCTTCCTTCCTTCCTTCCTTCCTTTCTTTCTTCCTTCCTTGGATATGAAATATTAGAAAATATATTTTTAGAAAATTGACTAGTCCCGCTTTTTTTAATGAAAAGAATACTCTCGCAATTTGAAAGATGCAAATGAATTTAAACCATTCTTGAAAATAAAACTTTTTGATGATTGTGTATAAAAGGATTATTCATGAAGATTTGATTTGGATTAAGTATCGACTCACTTGAAGCAGCAACTGTTAAATTACTTTGCCAAACAATGTTAAATGTCTGAGATTATTCTGCTATCAACCTGTTAGAGAATATAATGATCAAGTTCAGTAATCTTTACACTGATATTGAAGACACTGGAGTTTCCACACAAATGTTTCTGGGCACAGAAATGAAGGAGCTCTGAATTTCCCATGTGACATCAAGCAAGCCATTGAATTTTGTTTCTTACATATATATGGCTTCCACATCATATTTTATAGGAAGAGATGATTATTTAAAAGCATTTGGGAAAATACTAAATAAACCTGTTATTTTAGAAAAGAAAAGAAAAATTTCAAATAAAAATTTTCCCCCAAAGATTTGAAGTTCATTCCTAGTAGGAGAATCTAGATATTTTGGGGAGTTTGTAAATTTACAAGACATTATTTTCTTAATGAAGCCAGTACACACCATATTTTTCTTCACCTCTTATTTGATTTTAGCCACTAGGTGTAGAAACCACAGGTATTCTTACCTCTATCACCCATTTTATGATCATTTATAAATGATTGCCATGTAAAGATGAACCATTCTGATGAAAATTCCTTTAAAAGGCCAAACATTGCTATAGTAAAAATGACCTTACTCAGTAGTTCGTCATTATTTTTTCTCCTCTCTTATCTAAGGGATAGACTATGGTTACTGTTCAGATAGTAGTTCAGCATCATGGCCAAGTGCTATACAAAGAGCAGAAGGGACAGATCATGGAGAAGGGTAATGGATTCCTTGAAAACCATTGGCTTTGGCTTTCAATTTTTAAAGGTTGTACTTGTATATTGAAAATGAACAATGCAGACAGTCACCATGCACACACTAAAAATGATTTTAGGCAATTATACTAAATAGTTAAGCAAATAACTTACTATCTGAATTAGTTGAATATTGCAAATACTTTTTCTTAAAATTTGAAATGCTTGTATTATTCCTTTAACTTTTTATTCTGGGCAAAAATCCACATGAACTAAATTCCCTTTAGGTAATGAAGTTCCCAGCCTATCAAAGATTATCCCAACATCAAAGACCCTTGCATGTCCATACTCAGTGCAGCCTTGTCTGGTGGAAATGTTCTAGTTTGAAGTCAAAAGGTTGATTTCCCTGAAATGGGCCATTTGTTAACAAGTCCTGAGGGTGCTGTTGATTGTTTCAAGCTTTTGTCTGGCAAAGTTTTTTTGATGATTTTTGGAGACCTAAAGCCCAGTAGGAAAGGCATAATTCAGAAATACAGTTGTTTTTTCAAATGACTTTTCTTTCTCCTTACCCATGGAGATAAAACAACACAAGTGTGTTTGCAGAAATATTTTTTGCAAGGTATTTTTCTCTGAATGTTTAAATCTTCACACACACACAAGTCCTGTTATTTCACAAACTGCTGTTTCATAAGGAGCTGCTACTGGTAAGTAGAATTTATCCTATCGTATATTTTACTTTTGCTCTCTACTTTTTAGATTATTTATAATATTATTTATTGGACATCAAGACTTACCTACTTCTCCTTTTAAATTGTAGAAGCAATGTGACACAGAAAATTTAGCAGAAGAAAAATAAATTACCTCTCTCTGTTCACATCACACTAACACTATTTTCACTTTTGTTTTTTTTCTTTTCTACACTTTTCCCATTTTCAAACTTGATATTTATATTGTTACAGTCATAGCAAAAATGCAACATTATACTCAGAATGCAACATTATTTTTCCACTTGTGATTACTAGTATTTCTCCTGTCTCTATAATTACTGCCTTCATTTCTATATGACATTTTTACAAATGTTTTTAAAAATGGGTGTAGTATAACTTATTTATCTATTTTCTTATTATCAGACATTTATAGAGATGGGGAGAAAGATTCTCTTCTTTATTTAAATTTTAATTTACCATAAATTATCAAATGTAAAATTTCTTGAGCCACATGACATAGCATTTTTTATTCTTGATAAATATTCCCAAATTGAAATGCAAAATAATTATACCAACTTTAACTGAAATTAACAAATTAAGAGTGATCTTATTTTACCATAACATTTCTTGTATTTGTATTACATTTAAATATATATTATATATATAAACATAATACTTCATAGGCATAAATTAAGATATTCTTGTTTATTATTTTATAATTTTCAAAATATTCTTTTATTTTTTAAGTGATTGATAAAATTGAAACAGAGTAATAATTACCTGCTCTATGTTAAGCTTCTCTTAAATTAGTATTAAAAGCCTGAATTATTTTTATCTATTATTATTATTTTTTAATTTATTATTTATTTTATGGTGACATCGATGAACTAAATCCAATAAATTCAGCTGTACATCTTACACTGTGTTCACCACCCATAGTTAAATTCTTTCTGTAGCCATATATTTGACCCCTTTTACTCTATCTACCACTCCCCTTCCCCCACCGCCTGCCGTCTGGTAACCACTAGTCTATAGTCCATATCTATGAGTATCTGTTTGTCCTGTTCATTTGTTGCTTTTATATTTATATCCCACATGTAAATGATATCATGTGATTTTCAACTTTTTTTGTCTAGCTTATTTCGCTCAGCATGATTATCTCAAGGTCCATCTATGTTGTCACAAATGGCACTATTTCATCTCTTCTTATGGCTGAGTAATATCCATTGTATATATGTACCACAGCTTTTTTAGCCAGTCATCTACTGTAGGACACTTCGATTGCTTCCATGTCTTAACTACATTGAATAATGCTGCTATGAACATTGGTGTACAAATATATTTTTGAATATGGGTTTTCAAGTCTTTGGGGTAAATACCCAGGAAAGGGATTGCTGGATCACATGGTAGATCAATTCTCAGTTTTTTTAAGAACCTCCATACTGTTTTCCATAGTGGCTGTACCAATTTGCAGTCCTACCAGCAGTGTATGAGTTAAGTATTTTGATCATAAATAGATGCCATATCTTGTAGAAGGCTTTTTCTGCATCTATTGATATGATCATATAATTCCTATTTTTTAATTTGTTTATATGGTATATCACATTAATCAAGTCATGAATGTTGAACCATCCCTGTGCCCTGAGATGAAGTTCACTTGATGGTGGCATATAATCTTTTTAATATGTTGCTGTATTCAGTTTGCTAGTATCTTATTTAGGATTTTGGCATCTGTATTCATGAGAGATATTGGTCTGTGGTTTTCTTTTATTTTTGTGTTATCTTTACCAAGTTTTGGTATCAGAGTAATATTGGCCTCATAAAATGAGTTGAGAATTGCCTTCTCTTCGATTTTTGGAAGAGTTTGAGAATAGGTACCTAAATCTTTGAATATTTGGTAGAATTCATGGTGAAGCCATCTGGTCCTGGACTTTTACTTTTTGGTAGGTTTTTGATGATTGTTTCAATTTCCAAACTGCTGATCGGTCTATTTAGATTTTCCAGTTCTTCCTGATTCAGTCTAAGAAGATTGTATTTTTCTAAGTACTGGTCCATTTCTTCTAGGTTATTAAATTTGATGTTACATACTTTTTCATAGTATTCTTGTATGATCCTTTGTATTTCTGCGGTCAGTCATAATTGCCTCTCTTTCATCTCTGATTTTGTTTTTTGTGTCTTTTCTCTTTTTGCTTTAGTGAGTCTAGCTGGGGATTTGTCAATTTTATTAACTTTCTTTTTTTGTTTGTTTTCAATTTCATTTACTTCTGTTCTAGTTTTCATGATTTCTTTCCTTCTGCTGACTTTAGGCTTCATTTGTTCTTCCTTTCTTAGTTTTTTTTAAATTAAGCATTAAGTTTTTTGGGCTCATTTTTGTTTTTTGGAGGTGGTCCTGTAATGACATAAACTTTTCTCTTATGATCACTTTTGCCATGTCCCAAAAGTTTTGATATGTTATACTATCATTTGTTTATATGTATCTTTTGATCTCTTTTTAAATTTTTTTCTCTGACCTAGTCATTCTTCACTAGCATGTTGTTTAATCTCCATGTATTTGTGGTTCTTCCTGATTTCTTTTTGCAGTCGATCTCTAGTTTCAAAGCATTATGATCAGAGAATATGGTTGGTATGATTTCAACCCTCTTATATTTGTTGAGGCTATTTCTGTGTCTCAATATGTGGTCAGTCCTTGAGAATGTTTCATGTGTACTAGAGAAGAATGTATACACAGCTGTGTTGAGATGGAAGGCTCTGTAAATGTCAATTATGTCTATTTCATTTTCATTTAGGGTTATTTCCTTATTGATTTTCTGTTTGAACGATCTGTCCACATTTGTAAATGAGGTATTTAGGTCCCCTACTATGATAGTGTTTTGGTCTGTTTCTCCCTTTAGTTCTATTAGTAATCGCTTTACATATTTTGGGGCTCTCTCTGATTGGGAGCATCAATATTAATAAGTGTTATGTCTTCTTGATGCATGATTCCTTTTATCATTATGAAGTGTCCCTCAATATCTTTCTTTACTTTTTTATTTTGAAGTCTAGTTTGTCCGATATTAGTACTGCTACTCCCACATTTCTCTGAATACCATTTGCTTGAAATATCATTTTCTACCCTTTCATTTTGAGGCTATATTTGTCTTTGGAGCTGAGATGTGTCTTTTGGAGGCTGCATATGGTTGGGTTTTGTTTTTTGATTCAACCTTCAACTCTGTGCCTTTTTATTAGTGAGTTCAGTACATTTATATTTAGAGTGATTATTGAAAGATGAGGTCTTCTTATAGCTATTTTATCTTTTGATTTCTGGTAGCTCATTGTTTCCATTGCTTCCTTGTCTTGTGTTCTGTTTACTTTATTTTAGTTGGCTTTTATGGTTTTTGCCTCTTGTTCTTCTTGTTCTATGTTATATACTTCAGTTCTGAATCTTTGGTGTATGGTTACTGTATATATACAGTTGTCCATTTTCTTCTGTGCTTACCGTATCTCCATTTTCCTTTGCAAATTTGGATCTTTGAATCCTCCCCTTTTCAGTCATTGTCATCTCAGTTTGTCTCTATGTATGCTGAACTTTCATTACTACCTTGCTATAGCAATTCTCTTCTTATTGTTTAACCTTATCATGACCTGTTCTTTTAAGTATTGCACTCCTCTGCTTGTATATGGCTGATAGTCACTTTACTCCTAATTTTGTTGTTGTTGTTGTTATTGTTGTTGTTTTCATTTCCAATTTCCTATAGTGCAGGCCTCATAGTGGAAAATTCCAATTTTTGTATGTCTGGAAAGGTCTTAATTTAACCTTCATATCTAAAGGAGAGTTTAGCTGGATACATTATTGTAGGCTGGTAGGTCCTTTCACTTAATATTTTGAATATTTCATTTCACTCCTTTCTGGCTTGTAAGGTATGTGCTGAGAAGTCCGAGAATAATCTAATGTTTTTTTTGTTTTTTTTTTAAATAAGTTACTGTCTTCTTCTCCCTGGCTGCCCTGAGAATTCTGTCTTTGTTGTTGATTTTTGATAACTTTAATACAATATGACTTGGTGAAGGTCTTTTTGGGTTGAGATAATTGTGTGTGCTGTTCACATTTGAATTCCAAACTCCAGATCATTCCTTAGATTTTGGAAATGCTCTTCAACTATTTTTCTGAAAATGCTTTCTAGTCCCTACTCCTTTTCCTCACCTTTGATAATGCCCACTCCTATATTTCCTCTCCTGATAGTATCAGCTAGTTCTTGTATTTCTCTTTCATTTTTCATTCTTCAGTATCTCTCTTCTTCCTTGTAATTAATTTCTAGATTTATGTCTTCAGTATCACCGATCCTTTCCTCCATTTGGTCAACTCTATTTCCCAAGCTTGCTATTTCATTTTTCAACTCTTGCAATATATTGTTCATCTCCAGAAGTTATATTTGGTTCTTTTTGAGGGTTCCATCTCCTTACTTTGCTCATCTAGTTGTTTTTTCAGTTCCTGAAATTGTTGATATGACCCGTTTGGGAACTCACTGAGTCTTTTCAGAAGTACCATGCTTAATTCTCTGTCACTTGGTTGCATATTTCTATGTCTGTAAGCTTATTTTCTGGAGATCTTTCTCTTTCTTTCTGAGATTCCTTGTCACCTTGGTTGTTCATGGTGTTTAATGAACATTATTTTTCTGCCTGGCAATTAATGGAAGTGTATTATGCTTTTCTCCAGAAAGAAGATTTATTGTATAAAGGTCTCTCTTTAGCCTGTTGTTAAGAAGGGGCTTTTCTTTTGCTTTCCAGTAGTTGGCATCAAAGTCTCCTGGATCCCTGATTTATATAAAGCCTTAATAATGCCTTTTTTCCCCTTATAGATAATTAATTAAGCTCATTACTCTTGGTGTCAATCTCTGTCAGTGTTAGCAGCAGTTTCAGTAGCATTCTTTATTTCTCCCAGTCCACCGCCCAACACCCAGGGTTCTGACCTGTGGTAGTTCTTATGTGCAGTTCTCCCACTCAGACATGCTGGTGTACAGTTTGGATGCTTTTTGTTGAGTTTTATATGTTCATCTTATTGTTGTTTCAAGGGGAGAGATCTGGGGACGTCTCTCATTCTGCCATTTTTCTCCAAACTCCTTTTTTATCTATTATTTTAAAGTTATTCTGAAATGAAGTAAAAAATGCCTCATTTATTTTTATCTACTACTTTAATGACATTCTGCATAAATCAACAGAAAAATTTTGCTTTCTGCTGTCTGTGAAGTAGAAACAAGCCAGAATATGTGGTTTTGGCAATGTCTTCTGATTATGAGAAACACAGACATGTTCAAGTTGCTTTGGGTAATCAAAGTTTGCTATAAGTATACAAGGAGATTAAGAAATATAGTAAATCCTACTGTAGCTCATAGTCTTCATGGAAATGGTAATATCTTCTATCACTGTCCAATAGAGAAAAACAACCCTAATGCCCTAACAGCATTTCTACTAGTGGTCCCTCAGAAATGCCCATTTTGATAAATCACATCCACATGACTCAGCTTCCGTTTGACTTACCTTGCACTTTATTTTCTCATACCACTAATGGCAACTATTTCTTTTCCTGTACATTATTTCCCAGCTGTATTTATTCAAGGCTTCCACTGAGTAATTGCTTTTATTTATTGTTTTCTAAAAACATCATTATTGGAATATAATTCATATGTCATAAAATTCGCTCATTTAAAATATAAAATTCAGTGGTTTTAATATATTCATAGAGTAGGAACAAGAAGAAAGGCTACATCTATTAGCTTTTCCTTTGGCTATATATCCAGATGTGGGATTGCTGGGTCATATGGTAGTTCTATTTTAGTTTTTTGAGAAACTTCCATACTGTTTTCCATAGCAGTTGTACAAATTTACATTCCTACTAACAGTGTCCAGGTTTCCTTTTCTCTACATTCTTGCCTATACTTATTAACTTTTTTTTTTATAATAGCCATTCTAACAGGTGGGATGTGATATTTCATTGTGATTTTAATATGTATTTTCTTGATGATCAGTAATACTGAACATTATTCATATATCTGTTGGTCCTTTGTATGCTTTCCTTTGAAATGCCTCTGTTCAGGTGTTTTTTACATTTTTTTAAATGGGTTACTTGTCTTCTTGTTATGGAGTTGAATTCCTTATATATTTTGAATATTAACCCCTTTCAGATATATGGTTTGCAAATATTTTGTTCCATTTTGCAGGCTGTCACTTTACTCTGTTGATTGCTTCCTTTGCTATACAGAATGTCAGAAACTGTAAAACTACTAGAAGAAAACATAGAAGGAAAGTTTCTTGACATTACTCTGGGCAATGATTTTTTTTTTATATGACTGCCAAAGCACAGTCTACAAAAACAAAAGTAGACAAATGTAATTGTATCAAACTAAAAAGCTTCTGCATTAACTCTTTTTTTAATGTTCATTCTTCTGATAAGCCCATGCAATTAATATTTCATTTCAAATATTGTATTTCTTTTGTCACTGAGCACATAGTTTAAAAACTGTTTTAAAATTCTTATCAGCTAATTTCCTCATTTTTTTGTTTGTTTTTGTTTTGTTTTGTTTTGTTTTTAGCTTATCTGAGCCACTTGGATTCTACCTATAAGTGTATAGTTCAAGGGTCAAATAAATTTTTGGCAAGAGTTTATATGCATAATTCTGGGCAACCCTTCTCTGGCTTTTTCATTTTCCAGAATATTACAAAATACCAGTTTCACTAAGAAGTAATGTAGACTTCAAATACACAGCATGAGATTTTCTATATAAAAAATAAAGACCAATAAATAAATTATTCATTAATTACATTAATTATTTAAATAATTTGGATCATCCAACATGGTAAAGGTATAGGGGTAAAAAAAGAAGGGTAAATAATTTTTATTCTAGAGATCAGCTAATTTACCATGTTTAACAGAACTTGACACATAGTTTACATAAAATATTAAGAGTTGGTATAATAATTCCTGATTAACAAGAATAATTTCTTAATTAAAAACTGCTGATCTTCCAGCTTTCAAACTTTTTTTTTAGAAGTGATTTGGAAATTAAATATTAAGAAAGGAATAACAGTAACAAAGAGAAAAAGAACAGAGACTAAAATTTTTTGAAGAACATTTTTGCGTACCTTTGCAAAATTAAAGATAAAGTCATGCCAGATATATAATTATATATATATTGTTAAAATTATACTTGTATTGTTCTTCCTACTAGCACATGGTTAACTTTTCCACTGGTTAGTTGCTTTCCAGTGAGTTGAAAGTTTAATATTTTATTCAATGCTGTGGGAAACAATTTTAAACATAACTTTTTCTTGAAGAGTAATGTATAAAAAGAAAAGTGTACATATCATAAATATTAAGAATCAATATTAAGATATCAATACTATCTAAAGCAATCTACAGGTCCAATGGAATTCCTATCAAAATCCCAACATTTCTCAAAAAAATTGAAAGATCCATCCTAAAATTCATACGGAATCTCAAGCTATTCTGAAAAACCATGGTGATCTTGAAAAAGAAAAATAATGTGAGAGGTCTCACATTTTCTGATTTCAGAATTTACTACAAAGCTAGAGTAATCAAAAGACTATGGTGCTGGCATAAAGACAGACACATAAACCAGTGGAATAGAATGAGATGCTACTGTACATCCATTAAGATAACTATTATCAGGAAAAAAAAAAAAGGAAATAACAAGTGTTGGCAAGGATGTGGAGAGATTGGAACTCCATGTACTGTCAGTAGGAATGTAAAATAGTGCAGTTGCTATGAAAAAAATGTACGTTGGTTCCTCCGAAATGTTAAGGGTAGAATTATTATATAACTGAGAAATTCCACTTCTGGTATATATCCAAAAGAATTGAAAGTAAGGACTTGAACAGGTATTTGTACACCTATGTGCATAGCAGCATTATTCACAGTAATCAAAGATGAAAGTAACCTAACAAATGAATGGTATCTTAGTGGTTTTGAATTGCTATAATTAGCATACCCGAGACTGAGTGGTTTATAAAGAGGAATTTCTTACCTGCTTCTGGTTTCTAGATGGCCTTTTTCTCACTGTGTTATCACATGGCAGAGGGGGTAAAAGGACTATCTAGTCCTTCGTTTCAAAGAGCACTTATCCTATTCATGAAGGTTCCACATTCATATCTAGTCACTTCCTAAAGCCCCATCTCCAATACCACCACAATGGGGATTAAGTTTCAACATATGAGTGTAGGGGGCACTATAAAAAAATTGATAAACCAAATGTGGTATATCTGTACAGTGAAATATTATTCAGCCTTTAAAAGGAAGTTTTGACATGTGCTACAACATAAGCAATCTTGAAGGTATTATCCTAAATGAAGTAAGCCAACAAAGAAGGAAAAATAACATGGGATTCCACTTATACAGGGTACCTACAGTGGTCAAATTAATAGAGGCAGAAAGCAGAATGGCGATTGGTAGGGGCCAGGGGAGGGAGGTATGGAGAATTATTTAATAAGGACAGTTTTAGTTTAAATATAAAAACAGTTGTGGAGATATATAATGGTGTACACTGCCATGCGCTCCAATGTAATACATTCAATATTACTTAATTGTACACTGAAAATGGTTGAAATTGAATATATATTTTACTGAATTTTTTAAAATTAAAGAATAAATCTGAAGAAATCTTATGGTGTCTCTGAATAATTATTAATTTTCATATTAATCTTTAAAAATTGGTCTCAGAGATGGTAAATAGCTTGTCTAGGACCCATTAGCTAACACACTTGACTAAGCAGGTGTTATCTAATTCCAAGGTCATGTATTTTTAACTATAGATAGATTAGATAGATAGATAGATAAATCTTGCTAATTCATATGATGAAAAATTGTTTTTCCATTTTTTTCTGCATATCACTAAAAAGAGCTTTAGAAATTATTGATAATTTTATATATAAATCACCCTCCATGCTGGTGCTTAAAACAAAATTCTGGGAGAAATTCTTAATTTCTCACCTATTTTTACCCACACATGTAAACCATTAGCAAATATCTTCAGCTCTAGCTCCTTAACATTTGCCACATCTTTTTATCTCTCCCATTTCCGTTACTTATAGCCTAGTCAAAAACACAATCATATTTTATCAAGACTATAGCAATAGCCTTCCAACTTTATGTGTATATCCTTGTGATCCTTCTCCACAACCTCTGTGATCTAAAATGTAAAAAGGGTCACTCTCAAGCTCAAGGATGGGAAAACGTTTTATGTAAGGGGTCGAATAGTAAGTATTTTAGACTGAGTGGGATGTATAGTCTTCGACAGAAATATCTAATTTAGCCTGTGTAGCATGAAAAGAGACACAGGCAATACATAAATGTAAATAAATGTGTGTACTGCATTTCAATAAAACTTTATTTACAGAAGCAGGATTAGGATAATTTGGATAATTGCATATCTGGTGACTTTATCTATAATTTTCCCACTCTGCCCTAATTTAAGATTTACCAAATGTTTTTCATCATCCCTAGAATAAAGTACAAGTTTTTTAGCCCGACTCACAAGCTTTTACATAATCTGTCCACTGTCTATCTCCTCAAACTTTTCTACCACCTTGTCTCATTCTATATTCTGGGCACATATTTCTACTATCCCTCATTGTTGTTTGAACTTGAAGATTTATGTTCAACATAAACCCTACACATGAACTCTCTACTCTGTCTAGAATGTTCTTTCAGATTTTTTGTACAGTTGGCAACTTACAATTCACAAATATTCTTAAATACTATCTTTTAAGAAAAGGCCTCCCCAAACCACCTGATCCAAAGTTCTTCAGCTCTACACTATCTATCTAAATTATATTGCTTTATTTTCTTTATTTGCATTTATCTGAACTGATTCCTGTTTATTGCCCAGCTACCCCACCTCCCAAAAATAGATTGTATCTCTCAAGAATCAAGGGCCTTTGCCTTTCTTATTGACAGCAATATCTCTCATACCTATAATGGTTCCGGGCACATAGCAAGTATTCACTAAATTGTTGATAACAGAAAAAATAAAATATGTATTTAGAAGTATTTGTATATTTCTATTGTGTCTTCAATTGAATGTAGAATAATACATTAATAGCATAATTTAATTTACTCCACAGCTAAATTCCAAAAGATCATCACCACTGACAATTTAATAATCACAAGCAAATCTTACATTTGTATTTAATTATAAATACCAAATGAGTTTGTTTTATACATCAAAAAATGACTATATAAATATGAAATTAAATTTTAGTTTTCTCATCACTCACCTCATAAAAGCTTTCAATAGTTCCTAAATATTTTAGCTTAAAAATATTGTGCCTTCATAATATTATAAATAAGCAAGCAGTAAAATATGTCATAAAGAACATAAAAATGGTATAACCACTAATCCTGTTTTATTTCTTAAAGGTCAGTGAATATATGATTATCCTTTTTTTTTTATATAGTTAAACATATCCTTACACATCACATAGTTGTCTTTTCTGTTTACATTTATGTTCGTTTTAAAGTAGAGACCTTTCCACTGAAATGACACTTGTGTAGTATAAACACATGAATTCCATTCACAGATTTTAAATCATAATTATTAAAATAACCACCAAATATTATCTGTTTGCTCCTAAATTCTGACTTCAGAATAAACAAATGATCTTCAATCTTTTTTACTTCTCTGTTTTTACCAATAGGTGGCAATGATCATTTCTCCCTACATTTGCTTTATCATAATTGGAAACCAATGTAAGCAATGTGTCATAATAGTGCAGAATTTTCCTAAAGAATAGTTACAGGAGAAGAATACAATCTAAAAGGCAATCTGTTTTTATTGTGTAACAACTTCAGTTGTTTAAACTTTGTTTTATATGCTAAGCTAAAATTATCAAATGATATTTTTGTATTAAGCACAGGTCTAGCTTATGAGGCCATACAAGATAATTCTCTAACCCTTTTATATGGCAATATAAAGATATTGAGGAAGTCTTATCTTTACACATATAGCATTACAAATTTTATCAGCCATTTACTTATGAGACATGGCTTTAGATACTCTACACTGCTTAACCATCTTTGACATGTTCCAATTACTTTGTGGCCTTGTTAAAATATAGAATCTAGATTTAATCATAGTGTACAATTCTGTGAGACTATTATTAAGCTATCTTATGGATACTATATTCCTATTAATCTACATCAGAACTTTATTATCTTCTTTTGTCAGATATGTCACACTGTGGCTTTTCTGGACACATATTTTTAAAAGATCCTCAGGTCTTATTCACAGGTATTTTTGAAACCAAGTCTAAGTTTGTTCATTATTCTCAATTACATTTTATTGCTGATGTCTTAATTTTTTTCTCAGTCTGCTGACATCACTTTAAATATTGATTCAGTCTTCTCTTGTATTTGATCTTTTATCCCAGATTTATTATCCACAGTATAATATGGTTCTCTTGTTTTCCTTTTTATCCAAGTAATTGATTAAAATTTTTCAAGAGTTCTTAACTGAATTAAATTTTTTTGTAGTTTCAAAGTCTCCACCAGGTATTTTATTCCTTCACAATTTTACTAGTAATTATGACCCACGACAGGAGACACCCATACACGTGGAACTATGTGAATAATATAAATTAGAATTTTGGTAACTAGAGGTCTCATTTCTGAGGCATCTCTGAAATAAGAGTGCACCTGAGTTGCATTTTAGACTTTGTATTGGGGAGCTGATATGTTATATGTAATTCTCACTATATAGCACAAATATCATCAAAAACTACTTTGCCATCAGCATAATTGTTAGATTATAACTTTGACCAGTCTCCTCAGTCATATCCATTATTACCTGCATCTGCTTTATTGCTAAAATAAGTAACAAACTAAAATTTTGTGAAATATCACTTTTTAACTACACTTCAGTGGTTCATGAAGAGCAAATATTTGTCAGTTTCAATCTTTATGTATTTATTTATCTATTTTTAGCTGTAGCCCTATTATAGTTTTCCTTTTCATTTGCAGCGTCAATCATGAAGGAGATACCTTAGAGCAGAATAAACTCCCATTAGATTTTGTGCTTCATGTTTACAAAGGCGTCATTGCCTAATTATAGCTGTATTGGTCCACAAGCCACAGCTCAGAATTATTCAGTATGAGACAGTAACGGAGGCTTTGATGTAGAGCCCTTAATGCAAGACAATGCAAATGACATTTACTAGCAATTTTTTCCCCCATTAATGAACAGTACTTCAGGGAGTGTAAAGGCAAGAGGCATATAATTTCTGAACTATTTAAATTGCTAATTAGATCTGTACAGGAGGTGTATTCCTAATGCAGACAATTACAACAGCTCCTAAGTGTTTGCCTTACAGTTGCTAATTACTGCAGAAGCCAATTAATTGCTGTTGACTTTTTGTATTCTTTTGCATATCGCCAGTTAATATTTACATTTATAATGAAGACAAAATTGGCAAACACTGTGTCATTTTGTAATGAACAATTCCAGTGTCTAAACAATGAACACATTATCCTCATTTGTGCCTGAAGAGTGCAGCTAATTAGCATATGTTCTGTGCATGCTAGAACATTGCTCTTTCTTCTCAAGAATAAAATCATCACTTAGGTGCAGGACATACAGGTGCAGTGTCTCCAGGGCTCTCAGAATTGGTCCCTACCAAATGCTATATAACAGAGAACAAAACAGCACAGATCTATAAAAGTACGAGATTGAAATGACTGAGATTCTCCATAGAAGATAAGTATTAGGAGACTATTGCAGACAATTGTTTTTCTTTTGGCTACACAGTACCTCTGCTATCTGTTATGAGATCTCCCACTATAGACACTGAAAAGGCCAGCTACCATGCTTTCTAGCCTTCTTCATAGCCATGATCGGGCATTTGTTAGGCTCCATCAATTATATGTACCTGTTCTAGATCTGCAATCAGCAGACCTAGCAGGGAAAAGAAGCAACGAACATAATGAATTTTTCTAGTGATGCAGCACTCATCATACAACGCAGTGTTCAGTGTTCACACAGTAACAAAAAAAGCAATAGCGAACAGCACCTGGTTGTGCACATGGAGTGTTTTTAGTAATTTCCCACTCACCCCCCGCCCCCTTTGCACCCTATATCCTGTTCACCAACCCTCCTGGTGATTCTGAGAACAACTCAGTCACATAAATTTTTTTTTCCTACCTAAATCAAGCAGTTTCTTTTGTTGGCTGCTAAGAACAATCACAAGTATTTTACAAGTTTGACTAAGGGTAAGGGATGCACCCATAGCTTAGAGTGCCATGTTTTATGTATTCTCTGACTTTTATAAAATCATTTATTTAGATACCTTATAGTAAGAACTGAAGGAAATAGAGATGAATCTATTCTTGGCTTTGCATTATCACTAAAAGCAAATGAATAAAACACAAATACAGAACCACATGTGCATACACATGCCAGGTTTTGTCTTTGTTTTTACCTGCCAAAGGGAGTAAGTTGGAAATAATTCTTTTCCTAACCAGCCTATTTGTCAGAGTGTGTATTGTAAACAGCGGGGGCCTGAAGTGATTTTGTCAACCAGTTTTCCAACAGTGAAAACATAACTTTCATTCACAACAACCTCTGGGCACTGCAAACAGAAAAGAGGTGGAAAATGACTTCTCGAACAAGCAAAACTTCTTGATGCCTCATTCAGGGTAGATACGCTACTCTGTGATCCTCACACTTTATTATTTCTCCTGTAATACTACTACAGTCAGGTATTGGAGACAGAGAGTTAGAACACAAAAACAAATAACATTAAAGTGAATAATTTAGCCTCTACAAATTAAAAGCCAAAAACAGACATAGATATTGAAAAGTTGATGGCCTATATGTACTGTGAAGGACTCAAAAAAATGGTGTGATAAATGTTTAACAACTCAATTCCCCAAAATATAAAAAATAAAGAGCCCTGATTTGTAGTTTTTCCCTCTCCTTGCTGTAAACATTATGATGGCCAATTTCACCTTACAAATGGAATTTCACTGAACAAAGTTGGGAAGAGATATTCAGTAGCACATATATAGCACTTTTAACATACAGATATGGAAAAACTTTACATACATATATATAAATAACCCCAAGAGCATAGACAATAGTAAAACGTAGCAAATTAATTAATGATACATTTGAGTATTTATTTTTTAAATATAATTTATTTATAACTGTATGTAATTTAAATTTTAATCATTGGTTCTCAACATTCTTGAAAATATTAACAAATCCTTTGCAATTGTGTGTGATCTGGCCCTGGCACAGAACTATGATAAGTCACATATAATTAGTCAATGCTAGGGTTCTATTTCTTGTTCATTAGAATGGAGTTGTGTCCATTTATATTTAAGTTTTCAAAATTTGTTTTGGTGGATAATCAACCAATCAAATCAATTTGAATGGGTTATGGGGTCAGCTTTATAGTTATTGTTCTCTGGTCTGTGAAAAATGCTTATAGGAACAATTATTTTACGACTACTACAAATAATAAATAATGTATGTCTCTAATCATTATTACTTACCTTAGATGTGGCTATAGAAACTAACATAATGAAGTAATCAAATGTGAATATTATATTATTCCTCAAGGTATTTTCATTATTCTGGGAGAAAAAAAGAAGTATACAGTAGCTAACAGTCTCATTTTCATTGAAATTTAAAAAAATTAATCAACATGCATTTAATTTCATTACATTTTTAATGATAGATATAGTAAGATACTATGTCTATGTCATTCATCAAATGAATTTGATCCTGATTAAAATATTCATAAACACTCAAACTGATTCAATATTCAGACTGAAAATAATGCAGGGGGGATAGAGGGAGACAAAAATAAATCCATAGCCTTTGTTATTCAACTCTATCTACCCAAACACATATTATATGTGTATGTGTATATATGTATGTGTGTTTGTGAGTGTACATGTGAGCATATATATGTACCTTTGTGTATACGTTCTATTAGTATTTCAACTTTTCTTTTCAAGAAGAAAAATTTAATATTAGTGTTACTTGCTTAATTATTTTTCAAAGTTTCTTATCTATTTTTCAAGATCATATATTTATTAAAGCATTGTCTACACTGACAATTTAGCTTAACTTGATTATTTGCTCTTTGATGAGTATTTTCAGTTTCCTAATGTGAATAATGATTTAAAATGACAAAGTCCATGCATTAACATCTTGTAGAGGCCAAGAAAATTCATGAAATGTTTTAGAAATCTTAATCTGTTGTACATGGAGTAAACATATGCCATATAGGAAAGCTTAATGTGTATTAATAACGTGAAAGTAAGAATCTTTGTCCTCTTCAGTTGAGCAAAACCAACCTCAGAAACATTTACCCAGAGCATTGCTTATTGTACTTAAATTTCTCTTTCTCTACTTCTTAATATGTTTAATTTTATGTATTAATTGCACTGAAAGTTCTCAGAAATAATAACATTGGCCTCATGTTTTCCTTGTCATTTCCAGATTGCAAAGCCTTAGCTTCCTAAAAACATTCCTCCTCTGATGGGGCCACACATGTCTCACCCCTGACGTTTCACTGATGAAAGGACACTGTGATAAATCAACTTCCCATGTAATTACAGAACCTAAATGTGTAACATCCATCAAACAACTGTTTCTTTTTTCTCCCTATATGCTCTTTGTGGCCCCTCCCTCTGAGGAATTAAAACAGGCAGGCTGGATTTATACAATCATCATAGTGACTTCAGTTTTTCTTTAGGTATTCAGCTTCATTCCACTCCTGCTCTGTATTTTCCTGTCTTGCCTCTATCGGTCTTGCCTTTCTAATCTTGAAAAGGCACTCCAGCCCTTAGAGGGCAAAATTTAATTTTAATCAAACCCTCATTTGCTTGTGTCTTTAAAATAAAATTTAAGGGGAATACAAGAAATGGCTATCTTTGAAAAACATGGAAACTTTAAAAAGAAATAAATTACAGGCTTAATTGACTCAAACTAACTCACTGCCTTATGCAAACAGGGCAAGCTTCCTGCCACTCTGCAAGTCTTTCTCTGTGGACTCCACAACTCTCTGCTCTGATTTTCTGAACACAAAAAGAAATGACATAATTTAGGCTGAACTGAAGGTCATTTGGAGAGCCTCCAGCTGTCCAGTTAACTAAACTACAAGAATAAAGAATTTGGGACTCCTGCTTAAATTTCATTTTCTGCATTGTCATTAAATTGTAGTTATGGATGTACGAATTTCTTGATGAGTATACTTGGCCTCATCCCCAGTGTAGTGAACCCCTAGACAGCTCATCTGTGCTTTGTTCTCACCCAGCATGCTCTTTGTTTGGAGTTGGTGGTGATGGATGCATGTGGCATAAAAAAAAAACCCTATGAAATCATTCAAACAGAAGGAACAGGAGAGGATTAGAGGAAACCAGCTGGCTAGAATGAAATTGGCAGGGTTCAGCCAATGAAAGTCAACTTGCCAAGATTTAGTCTTCTGTTAGGTCATCTGTTTCCTCCTAACTAAACAACTCTTGGATATTTATAGACATAAATGAATTTTTATTCTCTGCAATAGCCAATAACTTGTCATATCTGGTATTTGAATGTCAGTCACAGGGAAAAACAAGGACTTGTATATAGAACACTCAAGCATAGTCGCCTTCAAGTGGAAAACAAGGAACAGATATATTATTTTTCTACACTGAATGCCAAACCAAAACAGAATTTGTGGAGATTTATACAGTTGGCAGACATTATACATATTGCTGGACAGCTGCACATTATTTATAAGACTTTCCAAAGTTTAAGTATTTTTTAATATGCACATTTCCAGCCCTCTATCTTCAGGCTCTCAAGTTACCTGCATAGTCTATTATCACTTTAGGTGACAAGGTGTTTTCTCACCTAATTTCAACCCAGGTCTGAATCTCAGGGAAAAAACAAACTTATTGCTCAAAGTTCAAGTCATACTTTACTTTTTGAGCCAATTAGCTTATCTTTTATTTATTTGCTTATTTTTGGTATAGCACATCTCAAACTCATTTTTGCATGATTGTCTTAGCAAATTGCCATGTGATTACATTTTTCTATTTTTTTTTCAAATTAAAAAAGTCAAGATGACTTTTTACTATCACCTACAACTAATTTTTGTTTGTATAGGAGGTTGAGAAAACAGTTTGAGAAATGTGTGTATCTGTGTATTGCACTGATTGTTTATATATAGCAAGACATACAGAAAAGTGCATGTGAGTTTACAGCAAACTTTTGTAAATTTAACTGTCATATTTTTATGTAATTTTCAGTGACTCAAAAGGTCCATGATCTATAGTAATTTGTATTTTGTTGGACTATGAATTGAGTTACATGGGTTACAAATGTAATGAATAGGAGAAACCAGATCAGTGGTTGTATCTACTGCTCAAACCCATGTATCAGTGAGATCTTTATGCTTTCTTTATGTTGCTGGTGCACTAAAATTTTTGTCAAAAATTTCTTTTAATTTTTCTTAAAGTAAATTATATGAAAAATAAACAAGTCCATAAAGGCTGACAACATTGCTAACTTTTGTGTGAAAATATGCATAAGAAACATGATTATGGGGAAAAAAACAAAGCTATAGTTAATACCTTACAACAACATTTCCTGACAAGGTATTTAGGATATTAGAGGTAAATAAATGTCTTGATTACATCCTCTTTTGAGTTCCACAGCAGAGATTACAAACTCTAGCATCTCTAGGGCCCAGAGAGGTAATGTCGATGAGCAAAGGGAACTAGGTTTAAGAAACATTCTGAGAGGTAAGGAGCTGTGGAAAACTTGTGAGCACATGCCATATGTAAAAGGGAAATAAGTATCTGTACATGGTCAAGTCATCATGGAGAACAGAGGGCAGTGTTGGCTGATTTTCAGTTTTTTAGGATGAGCCAGAAATAAAGATTTGTATGTGGTTTTTCCAATTTGATACCATGTGGTCCAAACAAATGAACACACAGAAAATCAAAAACAGAACTCAGAGTAGCTATCTAGATTACAACTTCTGGCCTGGGGTCTACATAAGCATGTACATATGCTTAGAAATAATAAAGATGTTTACAAATCTCTCGGTCATGAACAGATATGCCATTAAAGAAAGTCTGTCAGACTACCTGTTGTCAGATCTACATCACCACCATCCTCTTGGAAGATTTCTTCCAGAATTTCCAGAATATTCTTCATGAAAGAATTTGACAGTAAGAATCAGTTATACAAAGCTTGGAAGACAGAAAAGAGAGGCCATTATTCCCTAGATACAATTCTATCCAGATGTGTGGGAAGATGTGATTCATGGGACCTTCTCGATAAGCTCTTGACCATCACCCTTTTGCTACCTCAGACTGAAATAGTTGGTAAGAAATTCCCAGAAAGTTTTGCAAAACGTGGCAGCTTTCTGGGGCACCCTTGAGAACCACGTGAATCAGTGCTCAGGCTGAGGGAATAAGCAGTGGCTTTTCTCCCATTTGCTCCCTGAGCTTTTCCAAAGGTCATCTAAGCCTCCCATTTCTTATAGTAAAACTCTTCATAACTGGAATACATAGAATTGCTTCTCACCAAACCATAACTTATACATGTAGTATATGAATGAACTGGGATATGAAAATGATTTTCTTAGATGATTTAGAAACATAGAGCTGTAGAGTAACAAAAAACGTAGCTGTTGAAATCGATTTCATTGATTATTAAATAAGATTAGAATATTTTTCTTTATAGATATTTAATTAATCTTTTTGCTCAGGTACAGATCATTTATTCAATAACATTTGCATCTGCCTAAACATGTGGTCATTAAGACAGGTGGGTGCAGGATGAAGGGAAAGTGGGTGAAGAATAAAAAAAATTACAAGCTACTACACATCTCTTTATAAGCTGAACTAACCTCCATGTAGAATACTTCCTTTTATCTCTTCAGTTTTTGTTTTGGTTTGGTTGACAAGAATTAAAATAAAGTGTCAAATATGGTTTAAATTAATTATCATTAATTGCTAAAAAATCTGAATTTTGTCTACCGACTGTTGAAAATTTTCATGCTAAACAACTTTCAAATATCCTTTGTATACACACACTCACATACTCATAGCTATTTAATCTTCTGAATCACCACATATTCTTAAAGTCGCTTCAGCATTTTTTAAACAGTCACTCATTTATTTAACAAATATTTAATAAACACCTACTATGTGTCACATTCTCTTTTAGGCACTTAGGATAGAGTAATAGAACAAAGTCTATGCCATCATGGACTTACATTCTAGCAGAGGAAAATTTATAATTAACAAATGCATAAGTAAATATGTAATAAGCACTAAAAGGAGCTCAAAAGAGACAGGGGTGGTGTGTGAAAGGCTAGATATTTGAGCAGAGCCTAAATAAAGTGATTTACTAGCATAAAGAGCAGGGAAGAATGAGGAGACAAATGTGGCTGCTTGCTAGATGAAGTCCAAGAGGGAGCAGAGCACAAGATCCTGTAAGCTGTAGCCAGGACGTTAGACTTTGTTTTAAAGAGAGAGAAAGCTGTGGAAGGGTTCTGTGCAGAAGAGTGATATAATCTGATTTTTGGCTTCATATGATCGCTCTGGGAATCAATATGAAGGTTTGAGTGGAAGGTCAAGAGTAGAAATTTATAGATTGAAACTAAAATATTATGCCATCCCTGTACTAATGGTCTCAGAACCTCAGTTTCTTCATCTATAAAACAGGGAGATTACTTATCTTAAAAGTGTGCTGAGAGAATTAGTGAGTTAACATATGCAGAGTACTTAGAGCCTTTCCTAGATTGTGTTGGCCAGCAAGGGTAGTGGCAAAAGTAGTAACAGCAGTGGCAGCAGGAGAACCACCCAGATTCCTGGGCAGACAGTAAACCCCTTGAACAATTCAGTCCTTATCCTTCCAGATTTTCCTCATATACATGCAACATACACGTTATTTTGCTGATCTGTTATTTTTTTCAGAAATGAAATTGTATGCATTCTTTTTCTCTGAATCTTTTACTTTTTATGCAAAAATATCCATGGACATTCTATTATATCAGTGCAGTAGATCTACATGAACTGTTTAGTATTGCATAACATTCCATAGTGCAGATTAACTATAATTTACTTAATATTCCTTGTACGTCTCTTTTAGTTTTTTTCTCTTTTTCTTTCTATGACATGCCATCATGTATCATTTGTGCATGAGTTACTGTAGAATTGATTCTTAACAGGTGGAGGTGATAGCTTGATAGTAATGTACATTTTAAATGTAAATTTACCAAATTACACTTTTAAAAGGTAGTTTTGATTTACAAATATTTGTATTATCTTTTTAATTTTGATAGTCTAAATTTCAGAAATTACATCTCATTTCTGTTGTACTTTTTATGACTCTACAAAATAAAAATATTAGGCATATTTTCGTACTTTTGTTGGCTCTTTTTTTTTCTTTTTGACTACATTAATTATGACTTTTGTACATTTTTTCCAATTTTTTTTTCCTTTACTGGTTTGTAAGATATTTTCAATGAGCAACATTATTTTATGTTTGTTTTTTTTTATATTTCCTTCTCATGGGTGATTTGTTTTTAACCTTAATTTTAGACTTTGCTTAACAGATTTCTAAAGTTTTTGTGTGGTCAAATCTACTAATATTTCTTTTTAATTTTTTACTTTGTTGTGTTGCCTCAAAAATGCTTTTCTATGATAAATTTAAGCTATATTCTTCTAACATTTTATAATTTTTAAGTTTTTATGTATGGATCATTAATGAATGTGAAATTTATTTTAGCCTTGATGAGGTAGGGAAACAATTATTTCAGATGAAAAAATACTCAGATATTTCAAAGGAATTTTTTTCTGAAGTAGAAATGTGCTCCATTTCCATATTTGGCTATAAAATCTACTGTGCTATCATCCGTATTTTCTCTTCTCCATGCCTACTATAAAGGTCATGTGTTTAATTTCAGTGTCAAGATGGAAGAAGCCTGAATCCTGGAACCACTGTTAGGAACCACTAAGGAGAACTTCAGTTTCACACTAGGCTCTGTGAGCAAGAAAATCTTTGTTAATTGAGCTCTGTAATATGGGGGCTTATTTGTTACTACAGTATGAACAAGCCTATCCTGACTAATTCTGGCGTCAGATGAAGATACAGTCAAACTTCCATATCTACAGATTTTTGCATCATGGATTTAACCAATATTAAAAATATTTGGGGGAAAATATCTCAGAAAGTCCCAAAGAACAAATTTTGAATTTGCATATACTCAGCACTACACTGCATCCACTTGAATAAAGTGATGTGTAGGCATACTTTTCTGTAGCTTATTTGCAAATATAGGTTATATGCAAATACTATGCCATTTTATATAAGGAACTTGATTTTGGTAGCTGAGTGGTGTCCTCAAACCAATTCCCACTGACTATAATCACACTCTGGTATAAGTTAAACTTGTTATAAGATTCCTGAGTAATAGAAAACCACAGGCAATAACAGTGAAAACTAATTATTTCATGAAAGAGTTTAGAGATTTAAAAGGTAGAGAATGAGAAGACATATAAAATTATGGGGCCCATATAAGAGCTACAGGTAATAAAGAAGATAACAAGGAGTATATTAGGAAAGTAGGTGGAAGTAAGAAGTCTAGATAAGTCAAGTAGATGAAGACTATTAAGTAATATAAAAAATCCATGTTAAAACAGAGAGAGAGCTAAATCAAGCAAGCTGTTCCATAAGGTGTTTTCTGATAGGTACTTCTTTTCCTGTCTTGAGGATGCTTCTCCTTTTCCTTATGATTTATTCTGGCCATTGTATCTGTGCACAATGCTTGGGTTTCAACTGAGAGAGTAGTGGCCCAGGCTGACCTTCTATTGATTGCTGTCCTCCTGGCCTCAGGGGAACCACTTGTCACCTCATAGTGACTTTGATGTCTACTACTGCAGAGTAGAAAAAAATTCTTAGCTGTTGCAGAACATTTTCTAGTGATTTAAGGATCTAGCAGTCTACCAACTCGCTGTTATAATGAGCTGTGGGGCTTTTCCCTTGGATTTTGCAGGACGTGTCCTTGAATTATTTATAATAGAGCAGCCACCTGCTTGCAACAATTTTCCATTTTGCCTTGTGCTCAACTGGCCTTGTCAACTGGTGTTGTAGGTACAGTGGCACTCTGCTCTTCACTCTTCAACCCTCTATTAGAACATGCTGACCGTGAGCTGCCACCTTAAAAGTTCTTTTCTGCTAAAGTCATGGCTTTTGTCTAAATAGAGAGTCCTATAACTTCATTATGAAGAGCTGTGCTGGTTTGGTTGTTCAACCAGGTGTTTTTTTTCCCCCTGAAAGATGAAAATTTATGAATATATATGCTTGTGTTGACAAAAAACAATTCGGGCAGTAGGAAGGAAAACCAACCCACCCACATTCAAAGGTACAGCTCTGCGCTGGCAAATAAGCAGTGCCTTCATTTTTTCCTTCCTCCACTTTAACAAAAAGAAACGTTACATGTTTGAGTAGACAACAAGAGGTGTCATTAGGATTCAGAAAATTGAAAACCTAGACTGCTATAAAAATTTTTAAAAGACAGTCACGAGGGAATTTGTAATGGCTTCCCCACATTTTAGTGGAATACTTCCGTTTTTTTTTTTTTTATTCACCTAGCAAACAGTGTTCACAAACAAGAACAAAGAGCAAAAGCTGTGATTTATATTTATGGACAGGTATACACACACCCCTGACCTCCTGCTGCCTCCTTCACCCTCTGTACCAGAAGTAATTTATAGGGGCTGGTCTAAATAAACATTAAGGAGGCCAGGCCACAAACTGACAGCCAAGAAAATCAATGGTCTCCAGAAACCAGCAAGTAGGATCAATAAAAGAGATTAGGCATCACAAGCTAGTGTAAGGCAGTTACAGGTAAATGTGGCTGGCTCTTCATCTGACAGGATTCTCAGCAACAGGATAAAAACTCATATAAACAGGAGCACGCAGTGAGCAGCCAATGAAACCCCCTCCTGTGTTGTAGAGACTGACAGATGACTCCAGAATGAAAGGGATTTATATAGAGGCCGTTGGGAATTTTCAATTGCTTTTCCAGCATCATCTCACACATTGGGCAGCTGTCCACAGGAAGTAGTACAGATGTATGTTTTAAAAATCTCTCTCTGTTTTTGCTTCTCATTAGTTAGCTTTCTCTGGATTTATTTATTACTCCTCCCTGGACACAGACCAGCACATCTTTGCCCTCCCTGTCCCCCCATCCTCACTCCATGAACACACCACACACACTGACTCATTTTCAACATTATTAACAGAATTATTTATACTCAAATGTACACTGAATATGTTCAAAAACTGTTATGATGCAAACTTAACCACACACACACACACACACACACACACACACACACACACACACACACATCTCCAAAGAAAAATCATCCACTCATAACTTAAAACATTGCACTGTTAACTTACAAACTTGAATTGACAACAGAATAATAAAGGATAATTACATTTTTGAGTTTGCAGGTGAATGTCCAGAGCTTGTCAACAAAAGAATGAAAGATAATTATTTTCTTGAAAAGCAAAGACACTGAGAAAGGGCCTAAGCAAAACAGCCTTGGTCTGTTTATAAAACTGGCCAGTTAGAACTTGAATATTAAATCTTACCTTTGTAGGAATGTTTCCTTTAAAAAAATAGTGCTTTATTTTGCCTCAGAGATTCTATTTTAGAAGTGGGGATAGGCTTATGTCTGACAAGAATATGATGGAACAATAGATGAGATAGGAAAGAGAAAGTTCAATTTTCTTGAACACTAAAAGACATTTGGAATTTTAATTTAATTTTAATCTAGGGATAGGATAAATGTGAGGCTAACTCTCTTAGTGGTAGCAGATTGGGAAAAATACTAAATCATTCTGAAGCACCTCATATCTCCTGAGTCTAGGCTGACCTGGTGACTTTCTTTGACCTAGGTGGTGTGGTATAAGGTATCATTGTGTGAATTCTGAGACTAGGTTTCAAGAAGCCTTAAATGTTATTCCCTTGATGCACCTAACCACCTGATGTGAGAAAATTCAGATTTACCGCTGAATGCTGAGAGTTATGTGGTCCATTTGCATCTATCACCCTGGCCAATGATCAACATATATATGAGTGAGACAATCCTAGATCATCTAGCTGCCCACTAACCCACCAGCTGACCACATACAGGAGTGAGCCCAGCCAAGAGCAAGCCATCCAGCTTAGCTAGGAAGAACTGCTCAGTCAATCCACACAATCATTATTTAAATGAACTGCTGCTCTTTTAAGTAATTGTGTTTCAGAATAGTTTATTATGCATGAAAAGCTAACTGATTTATCAGTGAAGTAAATGCTAACTGTGTCTTTGTTCTAAGAATAGTGGAGGGCTGGCCTTAATTGTGTTAGCATTTTCTGGATGAACAGGATTTGCCAAGGAGTACTTTCTGAGGTCTCATTTTTTCTCTCTTCCTCTTATTTAAGCAGGGCAAGGTGGAGATAAAATGCGATTCTTCCACATTGCTCTTAGCAAAATAAATGACTTAATTTTTCTGTTCCATGGCATTGATACTTCAAATTTACAGTGTAGCTTGTAATAATTAATAGATTACTTTTTTTCTTTCTACAAAAAGTAGGAACAATGTTGTTTCCCTGTGTGCACTTTTTTTTTAGCATCTAGTAAGTGTTCAATAAATATTTAATAATGATTATAATATAATTTGAAGATATAGTAGCAATAATATTGCCTCAGTGAACAAAATTTTGTTTACAGAGAAAAGAGCAGGATTTAGAATACTCTTTTTCTTCTATGAGGCTATGGTAGATTCTATTTTTATTTTCAACTATTCACACATGGATCATATAAAGAGATTTTATGCTCTATTTGTTGCCATCTGACTTATAGAACCTTTCAGTGAGAGTGGTGTTCTTCTCACCTCACTGATATCAGACCTGGAGCCCCATGTGACTGGCTGTGGCCGGTGAAATCTGAGCAGTTCAGTTGAACAGTGGAGAGCAGAAGCTTTAGGGGTTCAAGTGTTTCTGTCAGATCTTTTGCTTTTTTCTTTCTGCCATGAGAATAGTATGACCTGGTAGAGGCTGATCTTCAGCTTGGATTCCAGAGTGAAGAAAACACACCTTGAAAAACCAAAGGTGACTCTTGAAGTAGATGTAATATAAGTGAGGAATAAGCCTTTTTTGTTATAAGCTACTAAGGTTTGAGGGTTATTTGTTACCATTGCCTTACCTAATAAAGTCTGATTAATATACTGACATATATCATATATTGAATGATGATTGCGAAGACAAAATATTAATACATGTACAAGATACAGTGCACTCTTTAGAGTCCCTCCTTTCTAAGCCAACTAGGGTCAACTTCTTATACTACATCTTATGCTGGATAGTTAAAAAAAAGACCACAGATCTGTAGGCTGTCCTTAGATGGCCAAAAACCTGGAAGAGAAAGAGGCTCCTAAAAATTCTTAGGATTATGAAAAAGTATTTACAATTCCCTGTGAACACCAGGAAGCTATAAATCCATTTTTTATTCTAATTATTGGCAGCATTTCAAGAATGTTGCTATTTCACAATGAACAATAAAAAAGGTGGATTTCAGATGTCCCAGAAAATGAGAATGATTTTTATTTGATATAAGTTTTAAATTTTAGGGATAATTAAATACAAATTAAGTGATGATGAGAGAAATCATTAAAAGGCCATGCAGAGACAAGCCACAGAGCATTACAGGGAGAAGGAGGAGCTCCAATCAGCATTGAGTGGTTATCAGGTCCTGTATCCAACAATTCAGTGTAGTGGGGATGGGGGCGCTACCCACACCAACAAGCAAAGCTTCAGACACTAGCTGGGTGGCCTATAATTCAAGTCAATTCTGACACTATCTCTGGGTAGATAGTGTCAGATTCCCTAGGTTAAGGGCTCAGTTCTAAAAGACTGCATCCTCCCCCCTCCTTCAGACTCCAATTGCAAGCCCAAGTTGTTACCTGTGCTTCTGACTGGCTATAGATTGGATGTTCCAACTGCTCCACTTAAGTTCAATGAAGTCACTAAAGCAGCTTGAAGAACTCAGAGAAACATTTTACTTAGAAGCACATGACTCAGAAACAGACAGATGGAAGAGGTTCATAGGATATGGTATGTGGGGAGGGCACAGAGCTTCCATGCTCTCTCCAGTGCACCATTCTACCCAAATTTCTATGTATTCATCAACCTGTAAGTTCTCTGAATCCCCTGCTTTTTGATTTTCATGGAGGCTTTACTACATAGGAAGACTTGATTAAATCATTTGGTCACTGATGATTGAACTCAGTCTTTAACCCCTTTCCCTCCTCTGAAGGTGGGGGTGGGGTAGGATTGGCTGTCCCAACCATCTAATCACATGGTTGGCTCTCCTGGCACCCAGCCCCCATCTTTAGGTTCTTTCCAAAAGTTACTCTGTAACTACAGAACCAGCTCAAACTGGTCCCATCTTGTTTCTAACAACATACAGAGCTACTTTTCAGAGACAACAGACCCATACTGTAAGCCACGAAGCCAAAGCATGTGCAGAGGAGAAAATTCCGATCTCCAGTTAGACCCAGAACCAAAGTCTCATCCCGTCCCACCACGGATCCAAAAGATTAGGACATGACGGGAACGTGAACATTGGACCTTTTCTGAAGTGAAGGGTCTGCTGTCCAGAAAAATCTGGTGCTGAGCTCCTTACTATATTTTAGCATTAACTGCCGATTTTCAAAGCTCTCCAATCAAAATCTGCTCCATCAGCGCTTCTGCATACCTGCCTGTTCTCCCTAACACCTTAAAAATTTCCCCAAACTCTGGGTCAGGGAGACCGATTTGAGCCTTAACTTCTATCTTCTTGCCAGTCAATTTCACAATAAAGCCTCCCCCCCCCAAAAAAAAAGCTAATGGCATAGTATTGGCTTCTATGTGCATTGGGCAGTGAGCCCTTGCTCTGTAACAACCTCATTAACAGCAAATCTAGGTCTAATGGAAAGGGGCTTGTTATAAATAACAAGACATCCATTTCACCTTTATGGCTCTGAAGGGATTTCAGGAACTGAGGACAAGAGAGCAAATATTATGACAAAGATAATTTTATTGCTGTTATCACTCAGGAAACTCCAAGGGTTTGGGGAATCTTGAGTCAGGAACCATGGTCAAAGACCAAATATATATTTCTTATAAATCACACTGTTCAAGTGCCCTATTCTAATTTGCACAAATACACAAGAAGTCTGAACTTCAAATGCAGAAGTGAAAGAGAAGTTGGGGTGGCCTAAATTTTTCCATATATATTTATCAGCAGTCACACCCTCTAGTTAGCATTAAGGGCATCACTTCCAAAAAAGAACAAAAGGATTTTGTTCAAATGGGAAGGAGGCTGGGAAGGGGGGATTAACATTAGAACCAGATAGTTGTCTCTATCTACTTCCTTAATATGCCAGATATTTGCAAAGAAATATAAATGCTTTTTCATTGTTAAAAAGAGTAACCTGACAGCATGCCTGCATGTCTCATAGAAACTTGTCAAAAATATAAGATCATGGGACACTGGGTGCATCCAATCTGTCATATTAATGAAAATTCCCCAAAGGTCTACATTCACTTTTTCTTTGTGCTTCCAAGAGGAAAATCATTTAAAAGAGAAGAGATGGGGACATTTATGCTCTCAGAGGGTCCTACCATTAGAATGGTTCCTGCTAATTTTCCTTTAAATTTTTTCCACAAAGGAAAAAGTTATTTTCTTCCTATTATATATCAACTATACTACTTCTACTGTCATTCCATTGCAATTATCTATAGTTTGTAAGTTATCTATAGTCCTGGTATTATTTATTCTACTGTAACTACAGCAGTGGCCCTTGTCTACCCTACTAGAGGCTCCTATCTTCTAACCTGTATTCTACCATCTATGGCTTCCCCATGGGCTCTTAGTACATTTATCAATTGTTATATATATTATCAAGGATAAAATGACAATAAACATTTCTTCATTTTGGGCACTGGCATTAGTGGTGACTATGGCAGGAATGTGTTATAGACTCTTTGGAAAAGCTGAACTAAATGCTCTCTTCTGATCCTTTCTCAATACCCAGAAAGAAACATGAACACTGTGCCAGAACATGGAGATATCTGGGACACCCTACTAACTTGAAATGATTCAAGTTACTGGCCTCTCTGTACTTAGTGTGCTAGGCGAGGGCATGCAAGGTTTCAGTTGAATCTTTTTCAGCTTATACTCTCTCAGGCCAAATCATTTCCCAGCATGCAGAACAAGGCCAGTCTTACCTCATCCTGAGTTCACACTCACATTGAAACAGATATAGACTGCTAAATCCTCTGATCTACCCTAAACTCTGATTTTTGACTTCCTTTATGAGATATGTATATGTAACCTGGACAAATGTGAACGTTATTATGTAGTCATGCTCTTGGAGATTAAAGGAATTTATGATGGTTCTGAGGGTGATCAGTCATCAGTCTAGAAAGCACTGACAAGTCTTTTCACTTTGTATTGAGCTTGTTTTTCATGGCAGCCAATTTTTAAGATGATCTCAGCCCATTTTGGTTGAAAATAAAATTATTAGTGAAGACATCATTAAGTGTATCTTTCTGAAACTACACTGGCTATTGCTTTCATTCTGACTGCTCCTCTCATGTCCTTATTCACAGATTCAATTGGAATTAATAAAGGTATAACTGGCAGAAAGATGATTGTGTTCTTAATACAACACAGAAAGCACAATATACCCAGTCAGAAAATCATTTCTAACATCGGCTATTTACTTGGTTATATGAATGTAGATAAGTCACTTCTCATCCTCTTTTCTTGGATTCTGAAGATGTTAATATCTGTCTAACTGGCCTCATGAAATATCTATGAAGCTCAGAATAAAGAGGCAGCAAAAAAGAAGCTTCACATCAAATGTAAAAGGTTATAGCATATAAAATACAAAAGTAATGAAATATTTCTGAATCTAGTCATTTAACAAAGAGCAGATAATTATTATATCAGAAACAAAGATAACTAGGGTAGGATTTTTATAAATGTTCTCACATTCTAACTTCAGGAACAAAAAATAATCAAAACTATTTGGAAAAAGTAGAGGAGAGGGAGATCACCCACCATCACCACTACCTTCTACAGTTAATAAGTATTAAGAGCTTATACTGTATCAGTTTCCATGCCAACCTTTTTATATACACATTTAAGCCTCATAATCCTTTATTGTCATCATTTTACAGATGAGACTACTGAAGTTTGAAAATTGAGTCATTTTGTATAACACTAATACTTCTGATTTAAAATATCAGATTAGGTGGAGATTTCAGAGGCAAGTTAAATTTTAAACTTTTCAGGTTCCTATAAATCACTCAATTGATAAATTAAAGCAGGGCATTTAGAAACAGGTCTGGAACACAAATCTGAGGTGCAGATTTGAACATCATCAGTATCTACCAGTCATGTGGGGTTTTATTGCCACAGGACAGTTTAGCAGAAAAGAAGAAAAATAAAGATGATCATATTCTGAGATGTTCATTCTCTCCAGAAGATCCAGGTTTCAAGAATCTGGATTGTTAGGAGTCAGGATTGAATTTCTGCCTTAGAAAGGCCACAAGTTGGAGAAAATTCTGTGTATGTTTTCTTTCATGTTCCTAAAATCAGCTCATTCCTAGAAAAGAAAGCAGAAACTGCACTGCAAATTATAAGCTACTCTGAAGCAGAGATGCCAGGACATAATGACATCTGAAAACTCTTTTATGACTAAAGATTGATTTTAATGAGAAATAAGAGATTTTATTTTGGAGAAATTACATATTTTACATTGTCTTCATTTTCTTTTACATATTTATCTTTAATAATTTCATCTTCTTATATTTTACAAAAATAATCTATTCCATATTGCTGTTTTACTTAAAATTAAAACCTATTTATGGTGATAGTAATTATGGTTCTTGTATGTAAGACTATAATGCTGATTGATACCTATGATCCTACCAAAATGTTTATGCTGGTGTGCAAATAACGGAAGTACTGAGCAGGGTACCCAAGCCCAAGCAGGATAACTTGCAACTTCACTATTTTCAGGGTAGCAAAAGCTACTATCAAAACGATGTAGGAAACAAAGGAAGGCTGGGACACATATTAGCAATAGGAGTGGGTAAAATAGTACACGAGCAAAGGACAATTACAACTAGCCAACAAGACAATTTTAGCTAGTTTATGATTTTTAAGGAAGTGTTTATGAATCTATGTTAACCAACTAAGATAATATTTACTCAAAATAATAAATATATACATCTCCTAAAGAGGTGAGAATCAGTATTACTTAGATACATTTCAGAAATTCTAATATCTAAAATAGTTTTATTTTAAAAGTAGATTAGAGGTCTCGTTTGTAGTTAGATGTTGTGTATTATAGGCCTCATTATTACCTATATCAATGATTATGTACTATTGATCATATTGATCACATCATTCTTAAATCATCAAATCATCTTAAAATATAAAATAATCTTTTTACTGCTTTAGCTTATGTTTTAGATTATATATCAGAAAATATATAACTTAAACCTATTTATATCAGTCTGAACTATTCTGGATCAAAGTGGGTTCTCTATTAAAAACAATATAAATTGCTTTGTTTAGGAATAGGCACTACATAAATGGGTCACATCAAGTCTTCTTCTTAACTATAAATGAAATTTTTTTTGAGATTTGCACATTCAAACCATTAAGAAATTATTGGGTAAAATTAATTCATTCACAAATAATTACTCAAAAGAATAATTAAAATTTTAAATTTTTGTAAGGCAGAGATTAGTCATTTGTCTTTTTTTTTTAGCATTTTAGTGTGGAAAATAGTGAGACAAAATGACAGTTTTCCATCTGTGATATTTGAGGTGTGAAGGAAATGTGTTGTACTTTTTTCTAATTTATAAAAAAGTGATTTTAGGTTGGTTTCCAAATGAAGAAAATATTTTTACACAGCTGCAATGCAAGGATATTTCTGGAATGGACAGAGAAATGGTCCTCATTTTTAAAAGGCTTGGAATTTAGAGTATAATATCACCAACAGTACATATTTGCAAACCAGTTCACAATTTCAAAGGCACTTTTTTCACAGTCTCAATTGAGTTTTACATCTATAAACATTATTTTAATTTTAAAATAAAATTAGCTTTATTTTTTGCTTATTGTATGGAATTTCTGAACAATCACAAAAATTATTTAAGGAAAGTAAAAAATTCTTGAATAAATAGTCAAAATTCTTCATATGTATAAGTATATATATATACATATATAACCAGTGTAAATATTTCCATATATGGAAACAAATATTTTTCCAATGATATTAAAAACACACATGGGTTATATAGTATTTATGATAATTTGTAAATATACCATTAACATATTCTTTTGTCAGTTAGATATCTATGTCATGATTTTTAAAGAGTTTCTCATTTGATCTTAAAATACAGTATTTAAATACACTGTTTTAGAAGATTGAACTTCTAAACAAACAACTAGAGTAAGGAGAGATGGGTTCTCTTTTATTAATACTATTTAAAACAGCTGATAGGTCTTAGGTATTTTTTTAGAATATTACCCAGAAGTATAAGGTTTAATTCAGTATAAATTCAAAAATAGTTCTTCACAACAAAACAATAAATTTGAGGCTAAAAAATTACTTGCTAAAGTTTTGAAGTATGAACACTCAACATAGATACTTTTGCACTAAAAGTGAATTGCAGGGTAACATTTGGCTGGAAAATAAAGTGCATTTTGGCCATTTGTTGCCTAACACAATTTTTTTCATATTTTCTCATTATAAACAGAAATTAGTTTGGATTGACAGAAACAGCTTTATAAATTGATAAATATAATTGGTTGTTTTAAAATCTAATACAACTAAACTTGATTATTCTGCTACATTTTGATTTCGGAGGATTAAATCAGCCTTAGGCAGACTACCTTTAAAAAAAAAATCCAAATTGGGAGTCTATTCCAGATTTAAAATATCTTAAAACATTTCCTACTTATCTTTCTGATTTTTTCCAAGAACTTAAAAAATGCTCTGTAGACACTGTCTCATTAATTCTTAGAGCCTCTCTGGGCAACAACTGTAGTAGAGGTTTTCCTATTATTATCACCCTTCCTATGAAATGGGGGCCCTGAGAAGTTCTATGAATTGCCCAAGGTTAGAGACTGAAGCTAAGTCCAGAATTCAGGTCTCCAGGCTCCTCTCCCACATGGCATTTTCTCTCTGCAATAAATAAAGTTGCTGTCCTGAAAGCAGACTTTTCCATCATATTTTATGCAGCAGATATAAATTAATATGGGTTACTCAGTGCCATAATATTTATTTTAGATAAAAGCTGTATATGTACTTATGAAACACATGAAATGCTACACTCTCATTTCTTTTGCCCTCTTAATGATCTTTGGAGATCGCACTATGATTAGTATGTCTATAGAGATTGGTATTTATCATTAAACAGATTTGAAATGGCAGTATCAGCTTATTCACAATTCTATCATCCACTGCATATAGACATGGGCAGAGTTTAAGTAAGCTGAGTACAAGGTCCCTCAACATTTGACAAATTTGGTGGCTCACCAGAAAAATCAGATTAGATGGTATAAGTTCTAAATCAGGTAAAGACAATTCTGAAAACACAACACAGTTGGGGAAACAAACTAGGGTTTTCTTTAAATTTAATTCTCTCTCGTTCATTTTAAAGTCAGCTAGAAAATTAACTTTATTATTTACTTATTTATTTTTGATAGTGGGCTTCCCACTGCTGCTTTCCAGAATGAAGTCATAATCCTATGTTTGTGTCATCATAATTATTTCTGTTGTAACTAATGGTGATATCAGAGCTCAAGCCTGGAGGTTCAAGAGGGAAAAGAACTGCAGGGACAATTGATATTTTTTAAAAATAAAGACTGTTTTCAAGGAGATGTTCCTCAAAGAAAAGAAATAAATGGAAAGATTACATAACTTAAGAGAAAATCATAATAAAAATGTAGATGATTATTAAGTAATCATTCAGTTTATGATCTTTTCTAAAATAAAGACTAAAAATTGAAAAAGGGGAAAATGAGGGAAATATGTTAATGAGAGGATCTTTTATGAGCTAATCTACTATTTTAAATACAGATGGCTATATATTTCTTACATATGGTTAAGAATGCTTAGTGCTTTATGCACACTGAAGAGAAAATTGTTAGGCATCACTGAATCCATAGGGCAATTTGAATTGTGCATTTTCACTGAGGTATTTTGAGCAAGGTATGATATAAGCCATATTTATGTATTAGTGATAAAAGAAGATTAACACTAATTATCAAAGTAGAGATTAAATCTCATGTGTTTATCATAATCTCATACCTTTGACACACAAAACATGATTTATATCTTTCAAATTCATTTGATCCCTTCTTGTGTTGGTGAACATATATACCTACTACAGAACTAGAAACATTCTATAAACTAAAAATATATTTTTTCATGTATTTCTGTAGCAGTGAAAAGATAGGAAAGGAGAGAATGCGTGATAGGCAACTTCTAAGTTAGCAGCCAAAGAACCTGGCTTCTTGGTATCATAATCGTATATAATCTCCCTTTATGTGTGGGTTGGATTTATTAACTTCTAATAAAACACACTAGAAGTGACAGGATATTAGTTCTGGGATAAGTTATAAAATACTATGGTTTCCACCTTCGACACCTGTTCTCCTGTTGCTCAATTCAGGGAAAGCTAGCTGCCATGTCTTGCCAAGATGACTAATTGTCAAAGTTTTCCTAGAACTTTCCTGCTTTTAGCAGCAAAAGTCCTATATAAGGAACAGTTAGTCACCTTAGAGACTCATGTGAGTGAGCTAGGAATCCTCTGAAGTTTGCCAACAGTGATGTAAATAAACTTGGAAGTTCATTTAACTTCTGGAGAAGGGACCAACAGCCTTTCCTTGTAAAGGTCCAGATGGTAAATATTTTAAGTTTCGCAGATCATATAGTCTCTCTCTGTGTTTTAATACTACACGGAATTTGTTTTAATTAGGCATGGTAAGATACATAGACATGAAAATGATTGTCATGAAGGAAAAAGTTTTTATAGTCACTGTCCCCTAGAAATAGAAGGCACAACATGCCAACATTGTCATGAAGGAAAAAGTTTTTATAATCACTGTCCCCTAGAAATAGAAGGCACAACAGGACTACATGGGGAAGCATGTTGGAATAGTCAGCAGTCAGAGAGAGAGAGAGAGAGGGAAGAACTGCGGGTGAGAGCCTTTATTGTGGTTCTCTTGGGAAGAAATGGTCAAGGCAAGGTAAACCAGCTAATCAAGTTCAGGAATAGACAGTTTTAGTAATTTTGGCAGGCTCTGGACTGTATGGGCTATCCCTAGTTGTCTGGTACGTGACCCTGGGGTAATTAGGGTAGGGGATAGTGGCCCAGCATTGATATAGAAAATAGTTGGGCATATGGATTCTGGATTGATTGGTTTGCATATTAAATAAACTGTCTCCAAGGCAGGCTGTTTATTTCTCTGGGAATTAGCTAACCCATGGAAGGGTAGTCTCTTCCAAGTCAGCAAGGCCCCGATGTTGGAGTATCAAAAAAATAATAAAAACACAATTAATACACACAAGTACTCAACTCTGCTACTGTAGATCAAAAGCAGCCATAGACAATATGTAAATGAATGAGCATGGATGTGTTCTGGTGATCCAGTTTGCTAACTCTCATTTAAGGCTTCGCCACAGTCATCTGACCAAGTTTGGAAGCAGGTCCTTCCCCTTCTTAACCTTCAGAAGAGACTGCAGTTTAGGTCACAGTTCGATTACACCTTCATGAGAGACCTTGAGTCAGAAGCATCAAGCTAAACTATAGCCAGATTCCTAATCTACAGAAACTATGAGATAGTCTTTGTTGTTTGAAGACACTGTGTTTGACAGAATTTGTTATGCAACAGTAGATAACTAATACAGATAGGATGAGTGGAAATATCACAGTCTTGAAAGGATTTTGGGTCTTTAATCATTTTTTTTAACTTTATATTTCATACCTGAGCCTTTTCTGCTTCACCATTTCATCTGGAAATCATTTAGCTCTCAGGAAGTCCATTTCACTTTTGGGTCATTCTAATCATTAAAAAAAAAGAAGAAGAAGAAAAGAAAGTATTCTTGAGATTAGAGTAGGGGAGTAAACTTTTCTGTATTTTACTATTTAACTGTCCTATCTCTGGTTCTGTGGTTGGACCATCTAATATTTGACATATGTAACATACCATTTTTAACTACCTCCTCCTCTAAACAATCAAATTATTTTCAGTAATAATGATGTGATAATCAGTAATCATTACTTTTTAATTGTTCTTTTTTAAAAAACAATTTAAAAAGAATAAATTTCAATTTTAGAGATATTATTTAAATTCAGTAATGTATCATGTGAAATAAAATTTGTACTCAACAAACAAAAATAGAATATGGTCTGAATGTTTGTGTCTCCCTAAAATTCATAAGTTGAAACCCTGACCCCTAAATATAATATTATTTGGAGATGGAGACTTTTGGAGATGCTCAGTCATAAAGGTGAGGCCCTCATAAACGAGATAAGCATTTCATGAAAGAGGCTCCAGAGAACTCCTTCACCTCTTCTACCAAATGAAAACACAGTAGGAGGTCACTGGCTATGAACCAGGAAGCTTTCGCTAAAATCGAATCTGCCATTACCATGATCCTGGAGTTTTAGACTCCAGAACTGTGAAATATAAATGTTATTTTTTGATTAGCTACTTGTCTGTTAGCAGAATGGACTAAGGCAAACTTACAATTGGCAATCTGTTTCAGTTTTATATTTTAAACACAAACAAATCTCTGGGTCACACAGAATGACAGAACTTCCATGACTCAGATTCCATTTCTTCATCTTCATCATTCTGCTAACACTGTTGATTTAAAATCTACTGTTTAATCATAGGAATATGTAATTGCACAGTGATCGAAGATATGGACTGTGACTAAAGCAAGCTGGAACAGTTCAGAACCATTAGAAACTTACTTTAGAAACCAATGCTTGTATCTGAAGCTGTGAGCATTGGAGACTGGAAATTTTCCAAACTAGCTTCCATGCAGAACACAATGTTTTTGAAGTATAACTAATAAAAACATGCCAATTTGAAGCTGACCTATCTATTATTAAAACAGAGTAACTGCAACAATTCTTTTGAACTCAGACCAACAAAAGCTTTCTAGCGGGAGTATTTTTTTTTCATTGACATTGTTCAGAATTGCTGGCACATGGTGATAATAAAAAGCAGACTAACTTTTACTTGGTTTTATTATTATTTCTGAGTCACCCTTTTGCCTAAAACCAGGGCAGTTTTCCCTCACTACCTACCCTTGGAATACCCCTGAAGCTGTGGAAATTCACTTAATAAAGCTGAAGAGAATAGAGCATCTCTGGTTAAAACCTGGGCAGGGGAATTTCCAGCTCCCTATCAGCACATGGTAGAGAAGGCATATCAGGGTCCACTTACGGCATTTCCACAGAAGTACCAGAGCCACGTGGAGGAAATCTGCAAACTGAATGAAGTTAAACCTCCCTAGAAGCTCTTAATTTGCACTAGAAGTATGTTACAGCTAGGGGAGAAAAGGAAATTTGAAATGTATAATACCTAAAGCTGCCATGTGGAAAATTTTCAAAATTATCGATGATTAAAAATGCCTATAGACTTTGCTAGGAGAAAGATTGATGCATCTTTTTATTCTCTCTTTCTATTCTCCTCTTTATATAAATATAGAAATTTATATTACAATATGTTGTAATGTGAAGAGTTCTTCAAAGAGACTGCAGTATAAAATTTAGGCTCAAAATATAGAGGCATGTCAGATAGTTTATTAATTAAAAACTAATTAAAAACATTACAGGTTTTTTTTCCCAGACTTTAGGATGTATTGTAATTTGTTGTGGTTTTGTTTATATTCTAAATAAATTTTCATTTACATATCTAATTTTCTTTCTTTTCTTAAAGAAGGACTCCAAATTATTTAAGCTTTAGGCCTCACAAAATCTGAGCTACCACTACTGAAAAGCATCAATTGGACCAGACTCTGTCTCTTCTTCTCTTTCTTCTTCTTCTTCAACAAACAAGAAAATGGAGACATAAAGACGTTTAATTTAGCCTCTTTTACATCCCCCCCAAAACTTTTTTTTTCTAAACTTTCTCAGTGAGGCATTTGCTCTATTTTCAGACTTTAGTCCAGTGACAGTAATATAAGAGGCTCATACTTTCCTCCTGAATAAATGATTTCTTACTTTCTTTAGTTGTTTCTCATATCATTTGTTTTTCAGATTTGTAATGTATATACTGTCCCATTTTATCTTTTCTGAACACATTACAGGTTTCTGATGTCCCTTTTAGATTGCAGCACCCAAAACTATGCATATGGCCTGGATTTTTATGTTTAAATTCACAAATTAAAATATAGAACATTTTCCTTCCCTTAGGCTTATTCCGATAATCATACTACACCATTCTCTATGAATCCAACTTTTAAAAGTGGTGAGGTTTAATTAGAAACAACATGAAGCATGATATGGATACTTATAATCATAGCTTTCTCTAACAAAAATTTTTTAAAAGTCAACAATGATCTCAATTCTAGTGTCAGTATTATCTGATAAAATCAATTTCAGAATAGCTTTTAAAGCATGTTGGAGAGAAAAATAAGAAACATTTTATTACATATTACAGTTTTGTATATTATTATATTTCATAAGTTTATTAGTATTTATAACACAGCACTATATAACACAAGTTTCTCACTTTTAGCACCCTCAGGTGCTGGCCTACTGTACAAATAGTCACAACCATCCTAAGAAACAAGAGCTAGCAAGGAGAAAGGGTAGGAACAGGCACTTGAACTCCAGTCTTATGCAGTTACTTCTGTCTGAATGAGAAACCCTGGGCATAGGATGACTGGAAAATAAAAAAGCTTTTTTCAGTTCTAAAACTTTTGAACTCTTTTCCTTACCACGGCAAGGACAGATCTTGGACACTTGCTAAGTCTGTAATTAGAAGGGCTTCTACCTTTTCTTTCTTGTCTTACATTTTGGCTTTGTTCTGACCATTCAGCAATCTCACAGGGTTTGCCTGTGAGTGACATGAAGAAATCAGGCACATAAATTGTTTATAGCACTGTGTAGGAGAAAAAATAATTCTCCTTCTACCCTACTAAGTTTTCTGGCTGGACTAATAATCAAATTGACATGAGGTAAATTAATAAGAGAAAATCACCAAACTTATTATGGATGTACATAAGAATATAGGACTCCGGGAGAGATGGGCAGTTAAGGCTTATATTTCCTCTTGAGCTAAGAAGTGGGGAGGAGGGTGGTTTGGAACTTCAAAGGGCAGGAAGGCAGTTCACATAGAAAAGAAAAAGCAAATGCTTGGTAAACAAATGTTTGGACCATCTCTACCACAGGGAGAACATTGATTGAATGGACTATGCTACATTCTTTCCTGTCTATCACACCTCGTTCATATTAAGCTGTAGTTATTTATGGAGATGGCTCTCTTCCTGGAGCAGGCCCTCAATCTAAATTCTTTTTCAGCAGTTAAGGTGGAAGTCAAAAGTTTTTCCTGAGTCTTTCGTTTCTTAAAAACAACCAGCTCAAAGTGATTAATATTAAAAGAGGCATATTTTGAGGGTAGTAAACTCTGTTTCCTCTCAGCACTAATCAATAAATGATGTTTGGCCTGGGGAATGCAGGTGCAGAACTACGGATATGTAGTGACATTTCTAAGCTCTTGAATTTCCCATTAGGAAGAGGTGGAACTTACGGTTCCATTCTAGAAAATCTTTAGATGTCAGCACGAGTCTCCCATTCACAATATCGAGGATCCAAAGATAGACATAAGAAGAACTGAGATAAGCAAAGATTGCCTATGGGACCCTCCACTCTTCTTTCCACCAACCCTGCCCCAAATGATAATCTGCTTCTGCCTAATAGCCTGGGTTTTCTGAAACTCTCCACACACAATCTCTCATGTTTCCAGTCTCTTAGGCGTTATGTTCCCACCTCTTGTCCAAGACCCACCACTCACCAAATAATCAATCTCCAACATCTGTTCAATTCATCTGTATATGGCTGCCATTAAAATGTAATGTTGATGAGATTAAGGAATGAACCTATTCTAAGTCTTTATATAGTTATATTGAAGAAAGAAACATCATTCTCCAGTGAGAATGTACATCGGAGCAGCAGCTTTCTAACTTTTAGACCCATTGTAATGCCTCCATTTTGCTTTGAGACACATTCATCTATTCATATGGAAAATGAAACAAAAACAAAGAATTCATAAATATTGTAGAAAGCACGCTATGTTTTCTATTATATATTTTTCCACAATGCTGGTCAGTTCTCATTAATTTTATTATATTACCCACTAGAGGGGTCACACCCCTTGGTTGAAAAACAGTGCCATAGAGGAAACATCAGCAGCACCATCTGTCCTGAGCCATACAGCAAATACACCCTATCAGAAATCATGTTGCAGCTGTGCCTAGAACATAATAGGAGATTTGAGGGTTTGAGGAAACATGCAGTGCATTTGCCTCCCACCTCAGTAAAACAGCCTTCTCTTCCACAGGTTTTCCTCCTGTATTCTCAGTAACAATGTGGTCACATCATATGTACTATTTTGTACTCTCTGGCCTGCTTTCTCAAATATGCATAATAAGAAAAATGAATAGCACTAATGTCATTTTGTTAAATATATCTATTATAGAGATGCTATGGTTCAGTGCTAATGGAGTTTTTTGGTCCTTTTGAGTTCCTGATGTTGCATGCTACAGTGATTTATGGAAGGCCAGAGTGTTTTACTACAACAAAGGTCTGTCATGTTAAACACCCACCAGCTCTCTGCCTATTTTGTACCACAATCGACATTAATTTTCCTGTGACTCAACTCCTACATTCAATCCATCATGAGTTCTATTGACTCTACCACACATGCGCACACACACATGCACATCACTATTCCCCCAACGCCCACCATATTTCAAGCTACTGTCTCTTGCCTAGGATACTAATTGGTTTCCCTTCTTCCAGTCTTGCCTCTTTAATTCATTGTTCCCCCTACAGTCAGGTTGTTAATTTTAAATGTAAATTAGATAAGGTTATGTTTCTGCTTTAAGAAAGAAATATAAAAAGATGTAGCACATAGGTGTGTATATTTGTGTATGTGTGCATATATTGAAAACATTTCTCTCTATCTCAAGTAGCATGTTTTATTTAAGACAAGAGCTCTACCTAAAATGTGCAGCTTTCCCAGCTACTAAGATCTTCGTTTATGTGTAGCTCAGTGTAAATGTGAAAATAAGGGTGATTAAAAAAATGAATACTCATAATTGTTTGTCCACCTGAATTCCTCCCCCTCTCCCTTCTCTCTCTCTCTCTCTCTCTCTCTCTCTCTCTCTCTCTCTCTCTCTCTCTCTCACACACACACACACACACACACACACACACACACACACACACAACACATGTTAATCAGTGGCTTATAATTCCTTGCCATGGTTTCTAGTGCCTGCATGACCTGGTCCTGCCTCCTTCTTATCTCCATATCTCAGGTACTACTCTTCCTCTCCTCACTATGCTCCAACCATGCTTAGTATCTTTTCATTGTCCCATTGTGCTCTGTACTTTCATAACTTAAACTTGTCAGCATATATAAAAATTCAACTAATTTATTATGTTTACAAATGTTGATTCCTCAAATTATTGTGCTAATTGACATGAATTAGAGAAAATGTGTGTTGCAATATTCCCTATCTGGTAAAAATTAATGCTGATTTAAGATTCCCTATCTGCCCATACAGATGTTCTTGATAATTATTTGTTCAGGGCAAATAGTAATAAGAAAAAAATATTCTATTTGACCTGTCAGTATTCCTGATAGCTTTTTTTAGTCACTAATATTCATATCAGTTAGCCACAAAAGATGGTTGCCCAAGAGTCCAGCTAAATCTTTGTCTCCTTTTTTGTGACTGAGATATTCATTGAGGACTTTTCTTCCTTCCTTTCTTTCTTTCTTTTTTTTTTTTTTTTTTTTTTTTTTTTAGGTAAGGCACCCCTTGGTTGACCTCACAGATTGCAAGGACCTTATCAGTTTACAATCCCTTATTATTGTTTATTTTTTTAAATTTTTTATGCCTACAGCACCTGGTCTTCCTAAGTGGTCTCCCATCCGAGTATTAACCAGGCTTGACCCTGCTTAGCTTCCAAGATCAGACAGAATCGGGTTTGTTCAGGGTAGCATGGCTGTAGATGAAGACCTTTCAAGGACAATCTATAGTAACAATAGATTAACAGATACCAACCACAGTCAGAACTCAAAATTCTTGAGCTCATTTCAGAACTGTAGGTATCCTGAAAATTCTGTACATGTTTAAGTAAAATTAGTATGTGACCTGGATATTTATAATTATTCAAAAGCATTCTTTTCAGCTCAAGAGTTTTTCATCAGAAGTGCAATACACACCTCCATGTAACCCATGTTGAAGGCTTGTTTAGGAATGGAAGTGCAATACACACTTCCATGTAACCTATGTTGAAGGCTTAATCAACTTATTTCTATTCTTCTTCAGTTAATTACTTCCTTAAAGGTAAATTCCTGAATATATTGAAATATTTGACCTATTCAAGTCAATGAGGCAAAACATTGTGCCTCTTGGCAAACATATTCAGTTTTACTTTCTCAACACTATCACTGCGGATTAGGATAAGAAGAATTTTTGCCATCTTGTAGAATGTCTTTGCTTCCCAACATCAACAAAATCAGTAGCTGACACCAAATGAGCACTTATTAAGTGCTAGTAGCTCTTTTTATCAGTCTTTATTATTTCATTTAATTGTCTCTTAAAACTTTTGAATTATTATTCCTATGTTACCGATGAGAAAAATGAGGCCCAGAGAAGTTAACTAGGTTTCCCAGGGTCATATGGCTGAGATTCAAGCCCAGTTACATTGCTCTTACTCTGACGTATCAGAACTACAAAGAGACAGATACAATATTCATTTCTTCAGTGTCTCCACTTGTCATACACTTTCTCTCAGCTTTTCCATTAGCAGGGAAACATCTGCTCTGAACTTCTGGGTCTTTCTTCTTCCTTTCTTACTATTTCTCAGAAGTAGGAAAAGATAGGAATGTTAAACACTTTCGTAAACCCTGAGAAAGAAAAGCCACTAGTGTCATAAAAAAATGTCAGCCTGCCACTTATACCGCTTTCTTTCTATCACTCTTATAAGTTTGTGATATCTCCCAGGAAGTAGAGAAGTAGAATAATGTTTAAATGAGAAGTCCTCATACTTTTTCTCAATCTCACAGCTCAAGACACCTCCAAGGTCAATTTTCTTCCAGGCTTAACTTAATAACTACTTGAAACAAGTTGAGGAGAGAGGAACAATCTATTTTTTTCCACACAGATAAGTGAGCACAAAGGTTCATGACAGATTTAACATTTTGTATGTGGGTGCTGCTCTCAGCATAATGGTGGTAGAAATGACTATAAATTTATGTGAGGATGTAAATAGAGATGGCATTTTAAGGTGCGATGTGCAAAAACCTTCAGCTTTTGACAAAAGTCATTTTTAAATAAAATATTAACTAATAATTCTTTACTAAAATAAGTGAAAATGCATTTAAAAAAAACAAGAATCAAAGCTTTGTCCCGTTTAAGCCATCCAGTTCCACAAATATATTCTTCCCATAAAGAGATGTTTATACAGGTTTGCACACAATTTAGAAACATATTAAGAATTCTATTTGTTTTTCTTCTTTTTCTATTATCCTATTTCTTTTACATACTTTTTTAGTCATACAGTTTAGAGTCTATAATTTGTGAACTATTTCTCACAAATACAAAGTCATTTCCAGATAAACTTAATTTGTTATAGTTTCAAAGTCTCCAGCAATATAAAAACAAATCAATAACATAAAATAAAAATATTAAAGGGAATATTGCCTAACAAATCAAACAGTTCATGTAAACCAGGTTATAGTGAGGGTAGATAGGCAGTCTTCCATTATACATACATATGTAAATGTATGCACATGTGTGTTTGAATTTTATTTATATATGTTCCTTTTCTTAATGTTATATTATCTGATTCACTTTGTTATAGATGGCAATATATTCAAATTGGATTAAGAAGTTTTCCCTATCAGCCCCTGAGGACAGCTGATTATAGGTCTGACCTTTTGAGATTCTGAGTATTTCCCACCTAATCAGTGCTGGAATGAGCTTCCGCTAAGTGGGATCTATAGGATTCCTATGGGAAAAGTGAAGCCATTTAAAAAATAATGAATCTCCTTTCTACCCCTCCCCGTTTTCATTTTGAGCTCTACTAGGCCAAGATAACAGTTTTCATCTAGGTTACACAAAAGCATAGCAGAAGCATATACTGTTTGCACTATGCATGGAAAGAGTGGGATAAGAAAGATTTTGAGGAGCTAAAAATGTAAATGACATTTTACAATGCAATAAAAATGCTTTACTTGCCCTTTTACTGATGGCCAAAGAAAGGGGGGCGATGGTTGCAAAAGGTCCTGTGGGGCTTTTAAGCTCCAGTATCTCACATTTTGACAGTGTAATTGGTTCCCTGTTGCCTCAGCAATCATACAGAATTGGAACCATCTCTATTTTGCCTTGTTACAGTAACATACTTGATAGTTTAGATATAATCTCACGAGTACTCTATTTTGGTCACCAGTTTATTTCTCAAAACCCACAACATGAGTGTGTGTGTGTATCTGTGTGTGTGTGTGTGTGTGTGTGTGTGTGCGCGCGCGCATGCGTGCGCGCATGCATGATGTTAAAAGCCCCCAATGCCAGCCCCTAATATCCCTAATTTCCTTCCCCAACCTACTGTGAAAGTGAACAGCATAATAGATGTAATTAGACCTTCAGTAATAAGACCGAATGGAGCAAGCAATGAGACTCCTTCTAGGGAAGCAATCAGTGCATTAGGTCCCCAGGACTGAAACCATTTTTAACAAGGTTTGGGGCTTAGGGAATGTCAGTCTAGGTTTCTATTGCTTCCCCAAGAGGAAACTCTACCCCAAATGCAAATCTTCATTTACCATTTCTACAAAAGGGAGGAAAAGAACATTAGCTACTTTATTGCACACATAATGAAGCAAACTGGAGCTGTTAATATGTTTTTTTTTTACCAGCAGTAAATCAACTGCTCACTAGTGCTCTGAAGTATAAACGTGTATTTCATCAGTATTTTAAAAATCATTTCCTTATGTTCTCATCACCAACTATTGGAAGAAGATAATAACAAATTGTGTCAAAGAAAGGCAACTTTAATGTTTTCAGGAGCATGTTGAACTCTTCTTATAAGAGAGTAAGATTTAGTCTAATAATATTTCTGAGACATACATTTAGAAAGTCAGTTTCAATAACCATAGATATATTTGCAGATTGAACATAACCTATTTGGTGTTATTATTCTATTCCATGATGCACTGAAGCAAACTCCTGTGAAGAAAAATGTGCATTCTATTTATAAAATATAATATACTTTTGCAAAGCTCCAAGTGATGGGCTATTCTAAAGAATAAAGCTCTTCAAAACCATTGATATATCTTAAACTTCCTCATATAAAATGCACATTGGCCGATAGAATGACTGTAAATTGAGATATTTAAAATTATTTCGACTAATGGATTAGGTTAGATTTGCATATGCTTTGGCTAGTTCTGTTATTGAAAATTTCGAAGTTATATAGGTAAAACTACCAAAAGTTATCTGAACAACACAGATGAAGCAAACATTATACCACATGAAAGGAACCAGGCACAAAAATACATAATATTATATGACTCCATTTATATGAAATGTCCAGAATAGGTAAATCTATAGAGATAGAAAGTAGGTTAATGGTTACATAGGGTTTGGAGGCATGAGAGGATTGAGGGATGATGACTAAAGGGTGCAGGTTTTTGTGTGTGTGTGGTAGTGAAAATGTTCTACAATTGATTCTAATGATGGTTGCACAACTCTCAATATACCAAAAAATGTTGAATTATATAATTTAAATGAGTGACATGTATGGTGCATGAAATATATCTAAACAAAGCCATTACCAAAAAAGTCACTTGAGCTATTGTGAGGGACTGCAAAATTGGAAGAATTTAATTTTATAATCTTTATCTAGTTCTTTTAGGCCATAGTTTTTTTTTTCTCCTCCCATTAGGCTCATCCAATAAAACGATGAATGTGGGGCTGTCTTTTCATTAATGAAATGATTTTCACTTTGAGACATTATTTGGGCCCATCTGAATGTCTATTATTTGGTAAGTATGTAATGGAGAGATTCCTGCACTGCAGATTCTGGGAATACCTCAATGAAAAATGTGGACATGATTCTCTCTTCTCAAAAGTAATGATGAAGTGGAGATTTTGGAAAGAAAGCAAGAAGTTTGCTTATGGCACATTCAAGGAAATTTAGGAGAGATATTATCTCAGTTTGTAGGGAATAGAAAGATTCCTGGCTGGTATAATAACTAAATTAAATTTCAAGGATAAAACATAAACTATGCAAAGAAAAAAATAGCAAGTGAAGTATTCAAGCAGTGGGATTATCAGATAATAAGAATAAAAACAATACAGAGTATGGCTCTGTTTGACCAATGTGAAGTTAAGTATAAATCAAGCCAAGAAGTCTAGAAAGAATGTAGTCAGAGAAAAAAACTAAAAGAAACAATGGTTAGATAATAAAATTTCTTATAAGACATGGGAAGAAGTATAGAAATAGAAATCTAGTGAAGAATTTTAAGCAGTACAGTGAAATGACATGTTTTGTATTTTAAAAAAATTACTAACATTTTGAAGAGTAAGTTGGAAGACTGCAAGATAGGGAGCAATCAAAACTAGCTAGGAAGTTACTGCAAAATCCAGGTACAAATAATGATGACTCTGTCAGGAAATGGCAATAGAGATAAAAAGAAGAGCAAATGAATCTGAAATTAATTTAGGACATTGAATTCTTGGACTGATTAAATGGAGAGTGGTTATGAAAAGAAATGAAGGTATTAAGGACAACCTCTACATTTCTGGCTTATTCCCTCACATTTTTATTAACTTATAGACTATATTTTTAAGAACAGCGTTAGATTTACAGAAAAATTGAGGATATAATACAAAAAGTTCCCATATGTTCTCATCCCAACGTTCTGTTATTAATATATTGCTTTAGTATGGTACATTTGTCAAAATTAATGAAACAATACTGATACATTATTTTGGTTCTCAATGTAAAGTGACTAGTTTACATTAAGAGTCACTCTTGTATGGTTCAATGTTTTGACAAATGCATTACAGTTTTATGCATAATAGTTTCACTGCCCTAAAAATCTCTCTGGCCTCTCTATTCTGTTTCATTAACCTATTTGTCTATTCTTTCACTAATACCATGTTATACTTATTATTGTAGCAGTATGATAAACCCTGAGGTGGAGTAGTGTCAGGCCTCTGACTTTTCCTTTCTTTATTATATTGGCTATACTGAGTCATTTTATTTTCCATATAAATTTCAGAATCAGTTTGTTAATCCCTACAAAATGCTGAGATTTTGAGTAAGATTATATTAAATCTATAGACCAAGTTGAGAAAAACTAACATTTTAATAATATTGAGGATTCCTACTCATAAACATAGAATATCTCTCCATTTATTTATATCTTCTTAGATTTCTCCCATGAGAGTTTTGTACTTTTTTTTGTATAGGTCCTATAAATATTTTGTTAGATTTACATCCATTTATTGCATTACTTTTGGTAAATGAGATACTGTTTAAATTTCAAATTCTAATTGTTCATTGCTGGCATAAGCAATTGGCCTTTCTATACTAACTTTGTATTGTTCAAACTTGCTATAAATGCTTAATAATCCTGAAAGATTTTGTTGTTGATTCTTTGAGATTTCTACATACAATAACAGCATTTGTGAAAACATATCATTTTTTTTTGTTCCCTCCTAATCTGTATGCCTTTACTTCCTTTTCTTATCTAATTGCATTAGCTAGAATTTCTAATAGGGTATTGAATGGGCATATTGAGAGGATACTTCCTTGAATTATTTTCGATCTTTGGGGGAAAGCATCTGGTTTTTCACCATTAAGTATATTGTTAGATATGGAGGTTTTTCATAGATTTTAAATATCAAAATGAGGAAGCTCTCCTCTATTCCAAATTAGTTGAAACTTTTTTTCAATCTAAAATAGATTTTGAGTTTTATCAAATATTTTTTCTCCATCTAGTGATATGATCATATGATGTTTTTTGTGAATTTGTTGATGTAGTAAATTAAATTACTTGATTTTCAAATGTTGAGCCAGACTGGCATATCAGGAACAAATCCAACTTGGTCGTGGCACATTCAATTGACCCTTGGACAACATGAATTTGAACTGTGCAGGTCCACAAATAAGATTATTTTTTAACAAATACTTGTCCTGTGTTTGATATGTGATTAGAAGCCTATGCATGTTAAGGGCTAACTATCTACATTGATCTCTGCCATTTTATATTGGCATAGTTCATAAATTTTGGCATCCTCAGGTGGTGTTAGAACCAATCCCCAGTGGACACTGAGGGACAATTAAGTTTTGATGAGTCAAAAGTTATATGGAAATTTTTACTGCATGGGGTGAGTTAAGCATCCCTAACCCCCATTGTTCAAGGGTCAATCATAATTTTTTTATACATTGCTGTATTTGTATTATTAATCTTTTATTGAGATTTTTTGCATTTATATTGTAAGAGCTATTATTCTGTAGTTTTCTTTTCTTTTAACAATTTTATTTGCTTTTGGTATCCTTACTTTTTAAGGTAGAAATGTAGAGAATAGCATGCAATGAGAAAATAAGTATGTATGTAACGTATGTATGTATGTATGTATGTATGTATGTATGTATGTATGTATTTGTGATTTCCTACTGATTTTCCCTATTCTGTTTTCTTGTAGTATGAACTGGCTGCAGTGATTCTCTTTCCTAATTTTCTAGCCTCATTTTCTGAAGTTAGAAAGATAGAGCTAACCCTTTAGGCTCATGATTCCTGACACTCACTACAGACAAGAACTTCCAGGAGACTCCCTTTTCCTAAATTAGATCTCAGAAAATAGTGGTATAATTCCTATTTTAATATTTACATTAATATTCATTATCGTGCACAACTAACTGTTTCTGTTCACAAGCAAATTTTCTTGAGGTTACTCTCTCCTAATCTTTAATGAACTTATCAAAAAGATTGATACTGCATATTTTATAAATTCCCTTTTAGTTCTAAGTGACTCCTTTACTTCTGGCTAGAAGGATAACTACAAGGGGTGAAAGTATAGAAAGATGACATTGAATCATTAAAGACAAATATTATACATTGATTGCCATATTGTCTTTTATCTCTTTACCTTATCTCTACATATGTAATTTCAGAAAGCTGGAGTATTTTTGTGCTTATATTGCCTCAAAACAGTTAGCTTAGTAGAATGCTGATGCTGATGAATAAAAACGGAAAAATATGAGGTATACAATGCAGAGTGAGAATTATTCTGCCACTAAGAATGAAACATAGTGGTACCAAATTATATGTAATAATAAAACAGTGAATGCCATTAGACCTCCCTTTGGTCAAGGTCATCAATGACTGGTAGGGAAGTTGACAATGCAGAGCACAAATTTTATATCCCATACCTCATTTTAAAATCAGATTTTTAAAAATGATAGAGTGCCACAGAAATACATCAAATCCAACACACACAAATAAATCTCATAAAACATGCACAGTAATAAAAAGAAAACAACATTCACTGTGGGGGCAGGGGGAAGAAAATGCAAACAAAAAGAGATCCAAACAAACCTTTTTAAAAGCAGATGATTAGTATTAACATCTCAATTCAAATCACATGAATACTTAACAATAAAATTCTTTTGTGCCCATTATGTATATTGTCATTGTATTTGGTTATTGTTCCTGTAGCTTGAAAAAATTTCAATCATAGCCAATTGTTATAGACTCTAAAATGTGAAGAGGTGAATGGAGTAAGAAGAGACTTAAATAATCTCAGTGCTTTTCTCAGAGAGCTTTAAGAGTAGAAGTGCCCATCAAGAGGTTTAGAAAGCCTAGACAAATAGAAGTGGGACAATAAAAACCCTGTGTATTATCTATTACATTTTCTTCTAAAGGATTTTCCCCTTTTATTCTTCTCTCTCTCTCATTTTAAATAACCTCTTAGGATTTCATCAGTTAAAATCTATTTCTTTTCCTTTCACACATATTGGCTCACAGTTTATTCTTGTAGCATTGATTTATAATCTTTGCCTGCTATGACTGAGGACATTAACACAGAGTAAAATACACTCTCTGGTTTTTAAAAGTATCTGAAAATTTCCATTTAAAAGGACTTAAGAAAAACAATAGTGTCTTTTAATAAACTACTTTACCTGCTTTTTCAGAGAAAGATAATACATGTGCTTCTAGACTCAGAGACACATATCAACTGAGAAGAATACCAGCATTTTAATTCCAAACTTCAGGGAGTGAGATAATGATTGGTTCAGTTGTGACAGCTTACACTAAACAAATGTTTGTGTCCAGTATGTGCATGGTTTGAGGGCCCTCCACTGTGTGTCATGTGACTTTGATATTGAAGAGGTCAAAATGGAGGGACATGGTTCTGGTTCTCAAAGAAATTGCTACTAGCTGAGAAGATCCCCATGTCTATCTACTCTAACTTGAAAATACTAAAGTTCATCTTACCAAAGAATTTAGATGATAGAATGAATTCTTTGATTAACCACTTATTCTGCTCTGGTTTTACCTATAAAGAAAGAAAAATAAATACCACATTTAGAGCTTGAGTCTCTATTATGCTTAGAAAATAAATATCAGCTCCTTATTAGAACTGTCAACCCACACAGAGCCACTCACATAATATAGTCTCACTTGTTAAATTGAAATGAAATTCTGGGAGGTCTTCTTTCAGTGTGGTACCAAAGAAAGGCAAAAAAGAGAGTCATTAAGGAAACTTTCTCATGTAGTTAATTGGTACCTAGAGGCATGATATCAATTCCAGATTTCAGGGTAGATTATTTAGAGGGTCTTCATACTATTTAATTGCATGTCAAAACTGTAAGTTTTTATAAGAGATTTAGAAAACACATTCCATTTTTAAAAAACGTGTTTTTTTAACTTCCTCTTAAAATGATGAAAGAGGATCATTCCTACTCTTACAACAAAAAAGTTAAATAATCCGAAAAATTTTTACTCCTATTGAAACCATTAGAAAGTTGGAATTGTAAAGTAAATAATTAACTTGAAATCCAAGGCATGATAGGGCTGTGCATGGAAAGATGGGCAGTGAGAACTTGTTTGGCTGGGGTGAGTGTCAGATACTGGATACCATGTAGCTACTATTTGAAGAATATCAAGACAAGGGAGAAAAACCCTCCCTGAAAGACAGGTACAAAGGGAATAACTAAAGTTGAGAAAGGAAACATTGAAAACAAAACAAAACAAAACAGAACCTCTAGCAAACCATCCCACATCTTACGCACAAGGTTATATGAGAAGAATGCGAAAACAGGAATATGCTAGGCTACTAGGGAAACTATAGCAACAACCAAACCCAAACTAACTCGACTCCTGACGGTATTAACTAATCGCTACAATAAAGGTCTGGAAAAATATATAGACATATCCACTGCCTCAGTTTCTACTGTCTTATAACAAATGTTCAACATTCCACCAAAAAGTAGAAGTCATACAAAGAATTGAGAAAGAAACAACACAGTGTTAAAAGACAAAGCAATTCACACAAAGACAACTAGATTCAGATATGAACATAATGTTCAAACTATGAGACAAGGAATTTAAAATACTGATGATTAATCTGTCAAAGAATCTATCTGGAAGGGGACAACATACATGAAAAGTGGAAAATTTCAGCAAAGTGATGAAATTATAATATAAAATGAAATGGAAATAACTGAAATCAAACTCACAGTAACAAAGATTAGGAATCCCATCAATAGACTCATCAGTAGGTTTCATGAAGCCAAGAAAATATTCAGTGAGTCTAAAAATATGGCAATAGAAATTATTTACACTGAACCACAAAGAACAAAGTAAGTGGGGAAAAAACAAAAAGGATATTCTCAGAGCTGCGTAACAATATAAAATGTTCTAACCACTTGTTGCTAGAACTTCAAAGGAAGAGAGATAGAATGAAGTAGAAGAAATATTTGTAGAGATAATGGTTGAGAATTTTCCAAAATCAGTCAAGATATTAACCACAGTTCTCAGACTTCAGAAAATACCAAAAAAAAAATTTACCAAAACATACACTCACACACAGGCAAACATGTATAAACATAATATCAGACAAGTTAGACTTAAAAACAAGAAATAAGACTATGGAGAAAGAATATTATATAATAATAAAAGATTCAACTCACCAAGGAAGCATAAAAATTCTAAATACTTAACAACAGAATTTTAATATAAATAAAATAAAGAAAAAATTTCTAGAACTGGAAAAAGGAAAAAGCGAAAGCCACAATTATTGAATATTTCAACATTCTTCTTAGTAATCAATATAAAAGAAATTCATAGAAAATCAATAAAGATATAGAGAATCCGAACAATATGTCAATAATTTGGTTTAATTGCATTTATATAAAACCTAATTTAACAACAGTAGAATACACATTACACATTCTTTTCTAGTGGACATTCACCAAAATAGACCATATGACTCAAGGCCATAAAACAAACCTTAGTAAACTTAAAGAATTGAAATCATACAGAGTTTATGTTACAGTCTACTCACCACTGAAGTCTTTGGCTATCCACTAGATTTTTTTGGTACCCCAGTGATGATAATTTGCCTGTTACAAGCTTTATCAAAATTATCAGGCTATTAAAAATATTTAATTAATAATGCCAATTATGATATTATTCTGGAAGTGGTGATTACAGTTTTAGGACCCCCGCCAACTACCATGTGGATTTCTGAGTGAGGCTAGCATAAAGTTTGTCTCTGCTAAAAGTAATTCTCTATTAAGAGACACAGGCTCCCCCTTCATATGTGGATCCAGATGGGAACATCAACTGTTCCACATTATGCCCACACTTGTCAGCAACACTTTGGTTCCTCTAACTATTGCTCCCACACTGCACAAATGATTTGTCTTATAGTTTTTCATAGCCTGGCTACGTGTACTTTAGTGATAGCTTGAGCCTGGGATACCACAGTTCTTTGTGCAGAACCCACCTGTCAGTGCAAGGACTTCTGGAATATATTTTGACCATGTTGTCACCCACACCTTTTTAGGCTTTTCAACACTATCATCATATCCAACCTCAGCTGGCACAATAATTCCATTTCCACTGATGACAAATTTTCTTACCATGTCTGAAGCTCTCCCTATTGGCTATTTGGAATTCATGAGGGAGTTACATGACATAGGAAGTAGTATACACCTAGCTGTATGCCCTGCTGTTAGACCACTTGAATTGATGTCTTTTTGTTCAGATTTTGTCCTTAAAGTACATGTCAAAGTAATATAGAAGAGGTGATGTAGAGCCGCATGAGGTGGGTATATATGTATCAGGATACTTTGGGCTTATATTATTCCCAATATGATGCAAAGATAGCTGCCTTTTCTTTATTTATTGTGCCCCTCACTATTCAACCACATTCATAAATTTCTATGACTTCTTAACCAACAAGCCTTTATGCCTTAGGGTCATAAATTTGGTCTAAGATTATTATAAATTTAGGTAGGTCCACAATGTCACTATCAACAAACTCTATGATAGCCAAGTGGCTCACCAGAAGGCCTTCACCAATTTGACAAACAGATCCATGAAGGAGGACCCCCTCAGTCCATCTGACCAACATTACCTAATAATTACTTTGGCCCCATTGTTGACCTGAAGTTTACCGCCAGAAAACAATGATGCTCCCCTTTTGTTATTGCTTTGCTTTGGATTCTGCTAATCTCACTTTTCCTTCTTACCTAACTTCCCATAGTCCACTCTCCCATCTCTCCAGGCTTTGGTACTCAGATGGAAGAGAAGTTTGTCTTGGATTTGTCCCTGAAGTTACTGGAGAAGAGAATACCGTCCTCACATTAGCTGCCTATCTAAAGCATTTCCTTACCCTAATATGTAAGTCTCTGTTGCACCACATTCACTATGTCACACAAATGCAATGACACCATGGCTACACTCAATATTGCTACAAAAGATAGTCAGTAATAACATTATGTTATTTATTCTATGGATAGCACCAAGCTCAAACCCATAGTGTTTATTGTTTAGCTACATATTTTAAAGAGCTGCTAATGAAATATTTGACACTCTCTTTTGGACCTGGGAATATCCTCTGTCTGCTCTGCTCTACTGGTATAGGTTACAGCTGAACACATTTAACTTTTAGTTCCCTCTCCAGATTTTACCACCTAGCACTCAAACTTTAATATTGTCCTACCCTAGCAACTGCCCCCACACCACTCATTAACAATTCTGTACCTTCCTTGCCAGAACTCACACTTGCACTCCCTCCATAGATACTCTTCATCTTTCCATTGCCTCTGTTCCCCTAAGTAACCCCACTCAAGTTTTAAGTACAGAGTTCACTCCCACCCTCATCTGCGTTCATGTATTTTCCTTTTTCCCAAGGCCCACTTCATTCTATCATAGTAAACAACTCCCAGTCTTGAAGGGTCTATCCCATAATGTATATATGCCCTCATCAAGCATATAGTCCAGGTCCTGTACTGTACTAATTATTGAGCTTGATATCAATCCCTAGATGGGTGACCAGCTCTCGTTATCCATTGCCAGTTGACCTCACGGAAAAATTTACCATTGTCCTGACTTTCCCTTCCTATGTATCACTCCATAAAACTTATCATATCTTATAATATTTACTTAAATTTCTCACCTAGTCTCTCCTTCTGATTTGCTTTACAACCTCTATGAACCTTTCCTACTTCGCTCACAGCAATAAGCCTATTGGCACCTCATAAGCAGAGTTTTCACAGTACCGTATGCCACAGTCAATATTCTTGATTCCCCAGGGGCTCTGATTTTACTTTAATATTACTTGTCTGTTCCTCCATTCTTACATACTGCCTTCCCTTTAATAGCTTATATAGGCACACTTTGGGGCAAACATTTCCTATGGGTTTCCTGCTCCATGTTTCTTTTCCAATCTTATTAGGTGCAAAAGAACTATTACACTACACATTATGGTTTCCCTACTTATAGTCTTAGAAGTCATTGGCACTTCCCCAAGTACACATATTGGAGTCAGAAAATACATATCATTAACACTAACCTGGAAATATCCAAAATATTCTCTAAACATATGCCATAAACTGTCAATGCTTTGGATGCTCTCAGTGAGAAATAAGGCTTCCTGGTGACATTGGTTGCTAATAACTTCTTAGCCTTAGCCTATTTACTGGCCAACCAGAGAGGTATTTACTCCCTAAAGGTATTTCCTGCTACATGTGGATAGATGTCATGGGAAAAGTTGGTTGAATAACCCAACAAATGAGACAACAGAGTAAGTATGTTAATAATACCACTAAATTTTTTCAGCTAATATTGTAGACACCTGCTGACAACTTTTTCTGGCTCTCAGTAATTGCCTAAGATAATTGAATAGACAAGTCTTTCCAAGGTCTCCTCATTTTCACTGTAGTTTGTAACAGGCATATGGGTAATAAAATTATGCCTAAACAAATTCAAATTCAATTGAATGGGACTTAACACATTTCTATCATCAATCAAACATTAAGATGAATTGTAATAAGAGGTCTGAAGCCATTTTTGATTTTTGATCACTGACAGCTTTCAAGTCTCATACTTCCCCTTTCCAATGGTGTCCCATAAATGGGCAAGCTAATAGAAGAAACCATGACCTCAGACCCATCTTTTAACCAGAGCCAAAACCAAGCCAGCACATTACCATTCCCCTATTCTCTTTTCATCATGGACCAGATTTCCCGTCTTGTTCTTCCAAGAATTTTTTTGTGAGTGATAAATGTTCTTCCAAATTCTCTGGTATGTGTGGCATCATAAGTCTCAAAATCCAGCCCAATAATTGGGAGTAAATTTATATTTCTCTATCAGTGGCTATACTGAAATTAAACTAGAAATAAATTACAGATTGACATCTGAAAAATCTGTAATTGCTTAGAAAATAATACCATATTTTTCAATAATAAATGTTGTGAAATGACAAAGGAAGTTAGAAAATATTTTGAATTGAATAAAAATAAAAAGGCAACATATCAAAATTTTAAAGATATAGATAAAGTGGTTCTTAGAGGGAAATTTATATCATTAAATACTTATAATAGAAATAATAGAAATGAAAACAGATCCCAAACAATCTAAGCTTTCTTCTTAAGAAACTAAAAGTAGAATAAATTAAATCAAAAGCAAACAGAAGAAAGAATAAAAATAATAGTAAATTCAATTAATTGAGAACAGAAAAAAATATGTATATCAATTAAACCTAAGTTTGGTTCATTGAGAAGTTTAATAAAGTTGATACATTTCTAATTAGACTGGCAATAAAATAGAGAGAAAAAAATTTAAAAATATCAATTAATGAAGAGACATCATTACAGACCCCAGAAATATGTAAAGGACAAATTCCATGAGCAATTTAGAATCATAAATTCAACAACCTAGAAGAAATGAACAATTTTCTTTAAAAGACTAGGCCAGCAGATCTCACTCAAAGAAAAGTTCATGTGATACTTGTTATTTACACTATTGTAGAGAAAATTTCAGTAAAAAGCGTTCAGTAACATGAGAGTGAAATCTCGTATTCATAGATTTTTTTTAATGTTTATTTTCTATTATTTTTAAGTAGGTGATTTTTCTTCTAACATGACTATTAATTTAGAATGATGATATTAGGAAGTCCACACTATCTTCTATTTAATAATACTTTAGTACCCTTTTTTAAACTCATTTCTCCATATCCCATTAAAGTAAGAAAATTTGGGATCTAATTTTCATTATAAGCTACACATAATTTTTCTCTTGCTCTTTCTGTTTTTATTTCATTTTCAAATCTGTTTATGTAAAAATAATTTGATATTTTTGTTCTATGAAGTCTTTTATTGGATGAGAAAAATTTTATAATTTTAGTATGGCTGAAGCTTATATTGTATAGTTTTATTTTTGCCAATGAAAATTTTCATTAATCATTGGATGGTGTTTTGCCTGGACTTGCAGGATGATATTCTTTTTATCTCTAGCCAAAAATGAGTGAGTAATGATGAATGAGAAATTTTCTGCAGTCCATATTCTGCTATCCACTGATTTCCATTGAACTGTAAAATTCCATGTTTTACATCTCAAGTAATTTGTAGAAACTTCTCACTGGGATTCTTTTTTTAATAGAAACAATTTGAAATCTTAGGGACATAGTATGGGTAAATATTTGTATAATAAGCTCACAATTGGATCAAGGGAAATATCACAATGGCTGACTTTGGCAGGCTCTTCTTTTGCTTTACTTTTGCTTGTTCATTTTTTGATTTTTATTTTTAAATCCATAAAATTTCTTCAGAATTTGTTAGAATCATTTACTATTAAAATGGCAGGATGGTATGTAGTTATCTTATAAACTAATTCTGGGTTTTAATATTTTGCATTGAAATCTATCTTGGTATTGAGACCTAAGACATATTTCAAACAGGTCATAAAGTCTAATTAACCTTTTATCACTTTCAACTACTTTGTTACATGAACTTGACTCTGTCTTCTAAATATAACAATACAAATTTGGCATCTCATTAATAAACATGACAGCATTTATTAACACTGCCATGTAACTAAAGTAAAACTTCATCAATTTAAATCTCAAGGAACCAGAAGTAATCAAGCTAGAACTAAACAGGAACAAATTATCTGACATCATATTTTAGTGGCAAGAGAGCAGAGAAGCTAAACAACTTGCTGTTTCTGTCAAACAGTCTTGATTACTTGTCAGTGTAGAAGAAGTCAGTAGAGTATGGAATGTAAGGTTAATTTACTTGCACTTGCATAAACTCTCCCTCTCCTATTGACAAATAAGCAAGGTCATTAATTGAAGTTTGCAAATCAATTTCTGTGAATCCGTGGCTCATAGAATCATGTACTTTAAATTACAAATATAATACTGCTTGAGATTACCTATACTAAAAATGTCTATATTAGATTACATATTTTTATCTTGGCAACACCTTCATTAAATATTTATGGACCAAAAAAGTGCATGTTTCATCAAAAATCTAAGATAAAATGTCTACTCATTTTTTCATTTATTCATTCATAACATTTTCTTTCTTCTTTCTTACCTCCTTCCCCCCTCTTCCTCTTTTCATAAATAAGACATATTAAAATATTTTAGGTAAAATTTAAGACATATACCACCTTTTTCTTTTATGTGTAATGATGTAGCTTTACTTAAAAAGCTAATATTACCTGCACAGAGGGCCTTGCCTTCCTCAGGATAAAAATTTTAAAAAGTGGCAAAATTTTTAGAGAGAAAAGTTTATTAAAGCAAAAGCTTGATGCACCAAGGGAGCATACTCCAAAAGAGAATGGATGTGGCTCCCTGAGGTTTATAGGTACAGCATATTTATGGGCACCCTGGGGGGAGGGGCCATTCTTCATCTTCCTCTGATCCCTCGCCAAGACATTTAAGGTGGTTTCTTATTAGTGCATGTGAAGTGCGACTGCACACTACTTCATACATCATCTTAAATCTCCACCCTGGGCATAATTTAAATTAGAAAAAGGTCACCTTAGGGATACTCTTGAGTCTTACTATGCATGTGAGGTGATAAGGAAAGTTCCTTGTTGCTGGTATACCTCCCAAGGCTCCTTGACGACAATAGGATGGTACCCTAGGGCAAATACTTGGGAAACTTAGGCTTCAGCAGCTGACCTTGCTAACTCAACAGCAGGAAGTTGCACTCCTGTCTCACTAACACATGATTTCATCATGTGTATTAAGTGGGAATTAGCACTGAGTCTTTAGGCAGTAATAATTAAAAGGAAAGTAGCTAATATTTAATACACTGTGTACATCTCTCATTCTATTTCAATATTATAACAATCCTTTAAAGAAGGTACTTTTTTATCTCACAGAAAGATCCACACAGCTAGGCTTAAATGCCAGAATTCTCACTCAGTTTCTTTTAAACACAAAGTTAGAGCTCTTAATACAACAAATCAATGCTATTTATAGGAACAAGGGAAAAAAGAATGACAGATATCCTTTTTCCAACTTGAATATCAATTTATTGTTGCTCTTACACAATGTACCAATTGTATTATGGAACGAAATTCCTCTCTCTCTCTCTCTCTCTCTCTCTCTCTCTCTCTCTCTCTCTTTCTCATCTGTCGAAACCAAGAGCTAATCAAATAAACTACTATCAAATTAGTAGTGTTGTACTTTCTTGGCTGGACCACATAAAGTGAATTTTAGCAAAATTAGTTTTATGAATTTTGGGTATGAATATATTCTTTCATATTTAATAATCTCGAGTATAAATTATTGCTTCTAAAATCTGCCTTGAGTTATCTAAACTTTAGATGAGTGGGTCAGTCTTTAAATATCAGTTATATTTTTAGAAATAAGGAGAAATTATTCACCAGAGCACTTAAACAATGGCATATGTTCTTTCCTTTTTATTAACTATAGACAAATACCAAGTTTAAATGTAAACTTTGCTTAACTGCTAAGACAAAACGTGGGTACACATTTTTGAAATGGTGCCAACCTCACTCTACTCTTGATCTAGAAAATATAATAAAAATTTTGATGAAATCAAAGAAACAAAGGGTACAGACTCACAAATTAGGACAATCTGTTGATGGATAGAGAGGAGGGGGTTTGGAGGGGCTAGAAGAATGGGGTTATGGGTTCAAGAAGTACAAATTAGTAGTTGATAGATGGTCACAGGAATGGGGAACATAGCATAGGGAATGCAGTTAGCACTAATGTGATGGCTAGGTAGGGAGCCAGAGGAGAGAAAGAGCAATTAGGAGGATTGTTTTATAAACTATATAAATGTGCTATACACTTGAAACTAATAAAATAAATTTAAAAAAAAAAGAAACAAAGGGTAAAAAAAAAAAAAGCCATTTCTAAATTAGGTATTTTTATCAATGGCAGAGAATACTTTGAACTTTATTTTATTTGGATTGCATATTTTTAAAATCTTTTGAATTTTTGTATGTTTTTTGTTTGCTTTACTTTCTATTTTCACTTTTTTTAAATCTCTGAGTTTCATTTTTGACTTTAAATTTTCCATATTGTTTTCACCTACACTATCATCAGTTTTTAATTTCTCAATCTATTACTTTCCCTGTGTGTTTGTGATATCTTTATTCACCCTTTTCTTTTATTATGTAACCACTCAATTTCTCTTTTGTTTATTTATCAAAAATTTTCTAGGCACTTATTATCTGCCATTAATAATGAGAGGGCCCACAGATGTAAGGATGACAAAGATCATTTCCATTCTGGAGGAGATAAGAGGAAATATAGAATGTTAATAATTAATTAAGGCAAAATGTGAAAACTGTTGTAATGAAAGTAAATAGTAAATATTTGAGAACTGTGGACAGCCCACTGAATTAAGAGGAATGTGATCTGGGACATTTTCACACAAGTACTGCTGATAAGTGAAGTATTGTAAAACAAATAGAAGTTTTCTAGGGAGGAAAGAGAGGAAAGCACATCTATTGCAAAGTGACCAGAATTCTCCAATACATTTTATTTTGAAAGATGCAAAGCAACAATGGTAACATAAGTTCAGAGAAGCTGCAATACTGGTTTTTCTCAAATGATCCTCTTTCCACATCTATTTTTTTCAACTATCTTTGACCTATCCCATACTCTAGAAAGTTGCTTCTTTGCATTGCTTCTCCAGACTCCTATACCATCTTGATTATTATTTGGGTTTAGCCAAGGATTGGCACTGGCAGGAGATAGAAGTGTGGAAGAAGACTATAGAGGTGCATCCCTTCCTCACTTTCCAATTCAGTACAGAAGTTCTGGCAGAAGCTATGTTCCTCCGTAATGGCAGTTTCCCCGAGGTGGTCCCTTTTACCTGTTTCTAATTCTCATTGAATCCTAGTAATTTCTTTCCTCCTTTGTCTCTTTAGCTTTAGTGGTAGCAGTGGTTTTCCACTCTTTCTACTTCTGGGGTCTTGCCAATCCTTTGTTTGATCATATCCCAGGTGTATCTCCTCAATTGTACTTTCAATAAGTAATTTTTGTTTTATCTGTCTGGGTTAAACTTTATTTCTTGTAGGTACCCTGACTGAGATGGTAGGATAAAGTTTAATTGTAAATGACCTTTAAAGTATTAATTATTTTTTTTAAATCTTGTTTTTACTAGATTCAACATAATCTTGGTTTTCAATATATTTGTATAAACAAACAAACAAACAAAAACAGGAAAAGTAATGATGAAAGATAAGCAAGAAAAAAATTTAAATCTCTGAATTCCAGATACAATTTCTGGATTTGGGGTCAACTTTAGCTATGAATAGAACCACGTGGGAAACTGATTTTTTTCATCAGAACTAAATACAAAGTCCCGTAGAAACATTCAAAGACATAGAGATGGCTGGATTTTCAGCTTGAAGGTATTATCAACCTAGAAACAAAGAGAACAAGACACTATAGATAGGGGCTTTCTGTGAGAAATTATTCTAGCTGTGTTTTTTTCTCTTCCCTACTTTACCTTTGGACAGAATTTCCTATCCTGATCACAAAGAAGGTAAAGAAACATAAAAGCCATCTAGAATGAGCTGAAAATAAGATTAACCTCAGAAAAATACCGAAAACTAGCTAGTGTAGAAAAAAATAATAACAAAGAGGAGGCTACTGACACCCTGATACCCTCTTGGATTCCATTCTATAAACTCTTTTTCCTAAAGAAAAATATATCTGGATTAGGTCATAGGTTAGAAATTGTGGTTAAAATGAACAGAGTAAAGCAAGCAGCCAAGATTATATCATATTCTGCACTCCCTGAAATGTATCTCAAATTTGCCCGCTAAACTTGCCTGCTGGGATGTGTGAGTATCCTGAGCTTTTGCCTAGCCCCAAATACACAATAGCAACCAACCATAATGGATAATAATTGATAATGACTAAAATTTAAAATAAAAATTAGTGAAGAAATGAAAAATCCCAAGCATATGAGATTGTGTGTGTATAGTGTGTATCTGTGTAATATATTTATATAATCAAACACCTATGAGATCCAAGCATTATGAAAGAGAAATAACAAGTAAATAATCTACATCAGAGAAAGGAGAGTTAATGAACCAGACAAAATAACAATGCAACTTAAGTATAACAATTGCCTTCACAGGGATACAGGATGTATTAGAAATATAGAGCAAAACAAAATATAGTTGAAATTAAAATTTAAAAAGTACAACCACTGGATATGAAAACTATATATAATTGTTGAAATAACTCAGCGAAGGTATTGAGTAGAAAAAATATTTCCAGCTAGGAAATGCACTATTGACTGATACATCATGTTAAAATAGTCTTCCAAACACATCTGAGAAAAAGAAATGAAAATAATGAGTGAAAATAAAAAGATAGATAGGAATGAAGTACTTGTTTTTATACCTACTTAACAGCTCATCTACATGGAGCAGAAAAAGGGAATAAAATTCAGATAAATTTTCTGAATTAAAAAAATCATAAGGCATTCAATTGAAAGTTTATAAAGTGCCAAACAGGATGGGTTGAAACACACACACACACACACACACACACACACACACACACACACACACACAGAGATAAACATAGTTTAATGAAATTTTTAAAAATCAGATACAAGTAGAAAACTCTGAATGCCCCCTGGGAACAAAAACATTTTATATAATACAAAAAGAACACAGTAAATGCAAAAATTATAAAATAATATTTGCAAACTGCTGAGAAAAAGTTAAAAAAAATCATACCCAGTTGCACTATTATTTAGAAGAAAAGTAAAATAAGTATATCATCAAGTATAGAATTATGAATAATAAACTTAATGAAATAAAGAACAATTCTTCACTTTTGGAAAAACTACATGCAGAAAAAGGTAACACAAATTTTGAAAGTTCCTTACTTATAGAAAGTAAGATTGAGAAAACATATTAGTAAATGTGTAATTTTATAATTCAACAATAACTAAAGCTAAGATAAAATCACATATCCACAAAAATTCATAACAAAAACTAAATGAGTGGGAAAGACCACAGGAAGATGACAGCAGATCAAGACTTTTCTTGATTTGAAAGAAAGGCATTGTTTTTAATAACTTTTAGAAACTGAGAGGAAAAAGTAAGCTTAAGGTGAGCCTAATTGAAAGGAATAACTAGTAGTAGAAGTGGAACATAATCATAAAGCATTGTCAGATAAGTAAAGTATTCATTAAAAGCAAATAAAAATAAAGAGAAATAAAATACATGAAATAGAATGTATGACATAAGATAGCAGAAATAAGTTTTAATATAAAAGTAATGAGGCTTCTAGTCAAGATGGCAGAATAAGTAATTGCTGTGCTTTCCTCCCACCATGAGCACATCAAAATTACAACTAAACTACAGAACAACCATCACTGAGAATTACCTGAAGCCTAGGTGAACAGAAGTCTCGTAAAAAGGACATGCAGAAGAAGCCATATGCAGATTGGTGAGAGGGTCAGACATACGGAACAGGCTGATGCTACATCCACATTCATGGTTAAAAGTCAGGAGGGATATTTCAGCTGCAGAGTTCACCTCCCTGGAGAGTGAAGGATCACAGCTCTAGACCAGGCTCCTCTGCCCAGGGATCCACTAAGAGGAAGAGAAGCTTCCATAACTTCTGGCTGCAAAAAACAGGGAAAAATGTGTCTGTGCAATAAAGGGCTGCTGGAGTCTCAGACATTCCTCTTAAAGGGCTCATGCACAGACTTACTTGATGATGAACTCACTTGTTCTAAGCTCTAGCATTGAGGCAGCAGCTCAAAAATTTTCAGAAACAGATGGGAAGAAACTGAATTGTCTTGCTTAAGGGCAAAGTATGGAGAGGCAGCTTTCTCCCTGATAGATGTTTCTTTGCTAAGCCCTCCCCAGTCTTGCCTGCATGCACAGATGGGCACCATATCTGAATCTCCTCCATCAACCTAACACCTTTTGCCCAATCTGCTGATTCTCTGAGACCCTACCCCACCCAACTTTTGGGCCCACTCAAGCCACTTTTAGTGGCTTTCCCTGTCTTGAATTATGCTGCAGACTTTTTAAAACCTCTGGAACATTCACAAATGCCAAACTGCAGCATCTGGACTCGGCATGCCCCATATCTCTTGTTAAGCAGTCCAAGCCCAGTACTAGTGGAGCTGGCTTTAAGTTCAGTTTATTCTCTTCCAGGCACCTCCAAACCCAGCACAAGTGGCAACCATCTGCTTATCAGTTTATAGCTCATGCCAAGTGGCCCCGGGCAGGGCACAGGCAGTAGATAAACTTAGCCTGCACTAGAGCACCTCAAACAGACCCCAGAACTAATACACCTGGTGGCCAGCTGCAACCACCAGAGCACCACCCAACCACTTTCACAAATAACAAACTTAAAAGGTAGACTCAGCCACCAGAACCCCCCTAAAGCAAATTCTGCTCCACTAGGTAAGGCCCCGTACAACAACTCCTCGACTGTAGTCATAGCTAGTCCTCACAACCAATCAGCCTGAGAGTCAATCCCACCCATTGAGGTGCCAACAGTAATGAAGACTCAACTGCAGTGGGAGGGTACATACAACTGACACAAGGGACACACCTGAAACACCTGGCTCAAATGACCAGGGAGACAGTGCCATTGGGCTCCACAGGACAACTCTGCATATGAACATTCTATCAAGACTAGGAGTCATAGTAACACTACCTAATACACACAGGGAGGTAACCAAATGAGAAGACAAGGAAATATCCCAAATGAAAGAATAGAACAAAGCTCCAGAAAAAGAACTAAACAAAATGGAGACAAGCCAATCTACCAGATGCCGAGTTCAAAACACAGGTCATAAAGATGTTCAATGACTTTAGTGAGAACTTCAACAAAGAGATAGGAAACATAAAACAGAACCAGTCAAAAATGAAGAATACAGTAAATGAAATGAAGGATAAATTAGAGGGAATTAACAGTTGACTAGATGAAGCAAAGGACTGAATCAGTGATTTGTAAGATAAGATAGTGGAAAACACCAAATTGGAATAGCAAAAAAAAAAAAAAAAAAGAATTTAAAAAATAAGAATAGTTTAAGGCACCTCTGGGACAACATCAAGTGTAATAACCTTCATATCATAGAGATACCAAAAGGAGAAGAGAAAGAGCAAGGGTTTGAAAACCTATTTAAAGAAGTAATTTTTGAAAACTTCCCTAACCTGGCAAAGGGAATAGACATACAAGTCCAGGAAGCACAGAGTCCCTAACGAGAAGAACCCAAAGAGGTCCAACCTGAAACACCATAATACCAAAAGTTAAAGACAAATTAAGAATCTTAAAAGCAGCAAGAGAAAAGCCATTTTGTTATGTACAAGGGAACATCCATAAAACTGTCAGCTGATTTCTCAACAGAAACTTGTAGACCAGAAGGGCTTGCTACAAAATATTCAAAGTGGTGAAAACCCAGGACCTACAGCCAAGATTACACTACCCAGCAAAACTATCATTTAGAACCAAAGGATAGATAAAGAGCTTCCCAGACAAAAAAAAAGCTAAACTAGTTTTCCACCGCCAAACCAGTATTACAAGAAATGTTAGAGAGCCTTCTTCAACATGAAGAAAAAAAAGATTAAAAATATGAATAATAAAATGGCAATAACTACATATCTATCAACAATTCAAATAAAAAAAAAAGATTAAATGCTCCAATCAAAAAATAGGTGGTTGAATGGATAAGAAAACATGACTTTTACATATGTTGAACACAAGAGACTAAATTCAGATAAAAAGACTCACAGAGACTAAAAAAGTAAAGAAATGAAAAAAGATATTTCACGAAAATGAAAACAGAAAAATAGCTGGGGCAGGAACATTTATTCCAGACAAAATAGACTTTAAAACAAAGGCTATATCAAGAGACAAAGAAAGACGCAATAATCCCACTTCTGGATATTTATGTGAAGAAACCCAAAACACTAAATTGAAAAGACATATGCATTCATGTATTCATTGTAGCATTATTTACAATAGCCAAGATGTGGAAGCAACCTAAGTGTCCAGCAACAGATGAATTGATAAAGAAAGAGTGGTACATGTATACAATAAAATATTACTCATCCATAAAAAAGAATGACATCTTGCCATTTTCAACAACATGAATGGACCTAGAGTATATTATGCTAAATGACATAAGCCAGACAAAAGAAATATCATACTATTTTACTTATATGTGAATCTAGAAGAAAAAATAATGAACAAAAATGTTAGAAACAGTCTCATAGATACAAAGAACATTTTGATGGTTGCTAGATGAGAGGGGAGTTGAGGAGATGGGTGAAAGGAGGAAGAGATTAACAAGTACAAATTGATAGTTATAAAATTGTCATGGGAATGTAAAATATAGCATAAGGAATATAGTCAATAATATTGTAGTAACTGTATGGTGTCAGATGGGTACTAGATGTATTGGGATAATCATTTTGTAAGTTATGTAAATATCTATTCACTTGTACACCTGAAACTAATGTAATATTGCATGTTAACTGTAATTAAACAATAAAAATTATTAAAAATAAAAATAGTCTTAAGATATAAAAAAAGAGAAATCTATATTAATTTAACTCATCACATTAAAAATATATCTTAAATAAAACCAAAAATTCAGGAATACTTTATAAGATATATATTTAAATCAAAGTTATATGGTAAGATGAAAAAGAATGAATGGAAAAAGATGTACTGGGTATAATTAACTCAAACAAAACAAGAGTAGAATTTTACATTGATAGAATGGACATGAAAGTGGAAAAAATATAACAAAATTTTATAAAGAATCAATAGAAAAGTTTTATAATAATATTTATATATAGTTACCCACATATGCAATCAAAGGAGAGAGAATGACTTTATACTTTAGAGAAAATATACATTATTTTCTAGCACACATGATGCATAACAATAATTCTCAGAGAAGGTATAAAAATAATTCCAAAGATTCAACATCATACAAACTATGTTCTCTTTCTATAATTTTATAAAATTATAAATTGATAATGTAAGTGAAATGCTTGCTCTCTCTGATACCATCTTGTTCAAGCCTGCACTGTTTCCATGGCCTTCAGACTAATAGCTCCTGCTTTAGACAAACTAATTATTATAGGAGTTCTGCTTGGGCCTTGAGTTTTTATGAAAACAGCACCTCCCATTTCCCTTTTTTTGATATAAAAAAAGTCTAAACTCTATTCTTAAGATGGATTTGAGGTACCACTAGAGGTTCCATCTTCTCCATTGGTGCCTTCTCAATCAGTTAACTTTTCTTTACTCCTAACTCTGATATTTTAAATTTTGACCTTTTGAAGCATCAGTCACTTAAACTTTGGACTGGTAACAATACCAAAAGTATAACTACAAAAATCCAACTGTATAGAAAATAAAATGCATATTGAATAGTTCTTGCCTTGAAAGAAAACTCATCACTATAATTGATGTTTAACGTATTTCTTGAAAGAATACTGTGATTTATAATAAGAAATTCACATTTGATCTTAGTCTCTTTTCTGGTTTCCAGCTCCTGAAATTTCCTTGGGATTTCCAAAGTGATAAGAGCAACAAAGATATTTTTTGTTATGTTAATGTGGTCACTTTGGGGCTACACCTAAAGAGAGGGGGCTGTTTCCAGAAAAATCAACTATATGATCAAACCCCTTGACCTCTAGGAGAGGATTAGTAGGGGATGATTAAATCAATAACCAGTAGCTAATGGTTGAATCAATCACACTTATGTAATGAAGATTCTACAAAACCTCAAAAGATGGGGTTCAAATTAAAGCATAAAATAATCTGTGCTCCTGAGTTATAACAATAGTTAATTTTATACATATTCTCTCCCACTGAGAATAAATTGAACTTTTATATATGCTTAAAATTTTCTACTTTTACTGCTAAGTCACCCCCTGAGAATTCTTAAAAGGAGAGTATTCACAGAGATTGTACAGCCTTACCTCTGTGACTATGGTTTCTTCAGAATGTCTCACTGAAGAAAGTGAGGGAGCACCAGTGTCCACTCCAAGCAATACTGCTGTCAAGGCTGTCTCAAGAGAGGCTCACCTGGAACTCTACCTTCTTTATATCAACTGAACCTAACCGAAGGTCTACCTGTGCTAATTGTGCTCCAGGTTTGGCCATTAGGTTTAGAAATTTGTCTTTTTTTTTTTCTGAAATAGTTTGTGATTGTCCTATATTGGTTTATGATTATTTTCATTTGAAGCTGGACCTAAGATTGAGAGTCATGACTTAGAGAAAGCCAAATTTTTATACAAAAATTTAAATTAAAAAAATAAAAGTCTTATAACATTTCCTGCTGAGAAACACAAGCTTTATCTAGTAAATCTACTTTTTAAATAACCTTTTTAATATGGTTTTTGTTTAGTTCTTAATAAAAATTAGAAAAAAATGTATATCTTTCTATTTTCTCATATTAAAAAATACTTCTTGAGGACATATTTTGAGGATACTTCATGTAGTAAAAGTAGTTACTTAGAGAAAACAATAATGTGTGAAGATATAGATTATATCATACATAGATTTCATTGAGGACAAGAATAAAAAATAATGAGAGTTTATTCTAATATTGACGTTCTAGGTTATAAGAAAATACTATAAAGATGAGATATTATTACTATTATGCAATATTAAAATTTGGTTTTAAGATTAAAAGTGAATAAAAGTTTTAAAGTCGAAATGTATCTTAGGACCATGGTTTTCAAAACTGAACTTTATATATGATTAAATAGAGGTCTTTAAAAAAAAATGTTTTCTAGACCCTACACAGAAGAAGCTATTGGGATAAAATGTGCAAAATTTTTGTGAAAGTATCTCATTGGCATTGTTTTAATATGAAAATTATCAAAAAAATGCTGAAAAAGTTTACAGTGAATACCCTTATCTAGATTTTACAATTCACATTTTAGCATATCTACTTTATAATATATCTATCCCTCTAACTATCTATCTTATTTTTTTTTATTCATTTCAAAGTAAGTTTTGGATATTGGAATACCTCCTCCTAAATACTTCAGTAATATACAGTTGACCCTTAAACAATACAGTGTTGAGCTTCATGGGTCCACTTAAAAGTGGAATTTTTTCAATAAATTTACAGTCGGCCCTCCATATCCCCAGGTTTTGCATCTTGACTTCAACTAACTGCAGATTGAAAACAGTATTTTAATCTAGTTGAGACTCCATGAATGTAGAGGGCTGACTGTATGCTTTGTTCTATAGTATTTATATAAGGGATTTGAGCAGATTTTAATATATGCAGGGGTTCTGGAACCAATCTCCTGTACATACCAAGAGAAGACTATAGCTAAGTTTTTAGGAAGTCAAAGTTATATGCAGATTTTCAACTCTGTGGGGGTCAGCACTCCTAAATTCTGCATTGTTCAAGGGTCATCTGTACAGTGCAATGCACAAATCTTACATGTACCACTCAATGACTTTTAATGAAGGCAATCCTATGCATTGTCATTATGCCAGAGGTGTAAGTAGTTTATAACTCAACATTGTGTTGAAATAGTTTGTCGTACAGATCTATTTCAGGCACAGAAACAAAATCACCCATAGTTTAATAAGTGGTATAGAATAATGCCACCAAAATGTACATTTACTATCATATAGAAATGTAACTTCAGTCTGTCCCAAATTCCCCTATTGGAAACTTTATATTTTATGCAATTTCAGATAGACATATATACAGATAATCCCACAGATAGATATATAGATGCATTGTACAATTCATTGAATTTTCTTGCTCTGCAATCTAATTTGGATTTTTATTTATTTGATCCATTACTCCTTATGTTCAAAAAACTTTGTCAAAAAGCACAGTGCATTGTCTATACTAGGCCCACAATACATGAAGTTTGAGTTGTTTGAAACTGAGTTTGAAATGGGGACTATTTTTATAGTTCAGAGGGTCTTTCAATGTCCTTAGTAGATATTTGATTCTACTAGATATTGCTGTGCTTGTCTCATGAATAATTTAGTTATAATGCTTTGTTTACAATAAATAAGTTTCTTGTTCAAACATTATAAAACATAAGGTAATTACATTTAGAGGAGGGGAATTCTTAATTTTAGCAATTTTTCTAAAAAAAATTTTACTCTATCATTATAGATCGACCATCTGTAATATGTTGCTTGTTGCAGTGCTTGCATTTTCACCCTACATGAATATTGTCAAGGGGCCCAAAACAGTGGCATGAAAAATTTAGCTGCTATGTAAAAGGTGCTAACCATCCCAAAGTTCCTGTTACTAAAGTCTTGCCCTTTGCTCCTGACCTGGGGAGCTAACAGAGCGACAATTGTGTGCAATACTGTAATGAGTCAGTCCTCTCTTTACAGCTATGCAATCCCCACTGGCTATAATTGCATTTGCTCACATTAGATGTGTGGAAAAGAAACATACATCCCTGAATATAGAAATTTGGTAACATGCCTTATTGTGCCTCATACATTATCCAATTACCCGTAGATAAATAGAGGCTTTTATTCAACAGAACTATCAATCTGGCAGCTTTCAAAAACACTATATTTGTGTTAAGAAAAATTATGCCTTAAAAGGAATTTGAGTAAATATATTTGTTAAAATTTAAGAGTAAATAAAGAAGTTTGACTATAATTGACTGAATTATTTGGGAATCTCTTCATTCGGATAGTGGTAAAAAATAAATTGTATTATGATGTAAATAAACAATGAAACAAGTGTTTGTTTGTTAAAACTATATAGATGAGAAATCTATATATTTGTTATACTCCATTTTTTTAGATTGGCTCAATGTTCCTATCAAATTATATAACATTTCATATTCTGACTTTTTAAATATTCATTTCTGGCAAAGAAAAAGAGGAAAGCATGGTAAGCATTTTTTTAAAGATGGTTACACTGAGCAAAATATTCCAAAATAATCTATAAATGAATTAGCTCAAGGGTGGAAAATTTATTTTAAATAATAAATTAGAAACATATCAGAAATTAGATTTCTATGTTTTAGGGTAGCTTTAAAAACTTATTTCTATCCAAGCCTGTTAATTTTGGCAATGTTTTTATTTAATCATATTTAAGTTAAACTGCAAATTACTTACTGAGTATATATTTGATTAATATGCATTCCATATTTGTCAATTCTCTGATATAATTAATAACTAAAAAGTTTTATTGATAAACATGCTAGTAGATGAATCAGTATAATCACTTTAATAACTTAACTTTTGATTAAAACTAGCATAATCAATCCTTCACATAGAAATAATTTTGATCATGGACATGGACAATTGACTACTAGTTATCATAGGTAGGGAGGAGGGGGAGAAGGGAAGTAGGTGAGGTAAAAGGGGTCGAATATGTGGTGACATTAAAGAATTTTTTTTAAAAGAAATATTAAATATTTCAGATAATAATATGATAGGACTAAGTAATTGATAAAGCTTTAGTTACATAGTATTAGCATTTTTTGCAACTTAATAAAAGTTTATAAGGAAAGGTTTAAATAAGCTATAGAGATAGCCTATGTTCTCTGCTTTAATAAAATTCTTTGAAATGTTTTAAAGAACATTTATAATGTAAAGCTAACTTTATGGTAGTAACTGTGATTTCTCTCTTACAAGTAGGGGTAACTAACTGTCGAAAATGTATTGTCTGTGCTACATAAGTGACTGCAAGCTAATAGTCCAAATCATCCCAAAGCTGGTTGTTTTACACCATTTGTAAATACAAAGAGAAATAACGAGATGTGCATACTAGACAGCTGCAACAGAGCATCATTCTGTAAATGCTGAGGAGTAGTTTAAGATGGCCCTTTCTTTATAAGAAGATAAAGGAAAGCCCAACTGAAACACTGCTGCAAAGGTGGACTCCAACTGTGTATAAACACCAGAGGTCTATTAAGACCCATGTTGTTTGTTAGTAAAGCTTTTAGTTTCTAAGTATGTAGTCATAAAGAGAAAAGATTGTGTGACTTTATTGAGCTGGGTTCTGTGGTGAAGGGAAAGGGTAGAGATAGAGGCTATGTGTCCAGCACATACCATATGCAAATAAAATTTAAGCAACTGTAAAGTAATTGTCCATGAATCTTTGGTGTTTTAATTAGTCATTAAAAGAGATCAGCCTTTACCCCTTCCCCCAAAACAGTTTGGGAGAAACAGTGTGATTTGTGGTTCACACATATGTGGTTCACCTGATCATCACCACTCCAGCTTTCCGAAACTTTTAAAAAACTTTTTACACCTTTAAGTGATATCTCGTGAAAATCACTGTTTTCATCCATGATTTTGACTACAGAATTTAAATTCAAACTTAAAAAATTCTAGATTGTTGGATATATTTCTAATCTAGGGTCATCAAAGGATTGCCTTGACGTTGCTTACATATTTCTGAGTTTGAACCAAATACATTCCAAAACTGATAATTGAATACGTTTTCATTTTTCCATTTTTCCTCCAAGTTTTACATCTGTTATAGTTTGGGCAGATGTGTATTTGAGGTTATCTGCATACTTCATAAAAGCCAAAGACCTTCTGCACTGAGTTTCTTTGAGACTGCTTGTGAGTCACTACATATATTTGAGGGCAGCTGTTTTTTGTGGTCAGATTTAAAGCAGTTACTTCAAGCTGGTGTATTCTACCATATGGAGAAATAGTTTCCAGCCAAAACATTTAATTAACAGTGAATCAAGATGATCCTGTCTTTGCTTTGCTACATGTAAGGGCTGAACTCAGTGACAAAGCGAAGACACGTGTACTTGCATACTGGATCAGGTCTCTGTCTCTTCCTATTTGATCATGATAACACCTGACCTTATTTTTACCACCCTCTCTCATTCTATCTCATTGCTCTCCACATTGTGACAGGCAATGAAGACATGAGGGGGGAATTATATGTGTGTGTGTGTGTGTGTGTGTGTGTGTGTGTGTGTGTGTGAGCAAATAATACAATTTGTTTGGCAATACTCATCTCTTATAGAACTAACCTGAGACAACTTTACCAGATAGCAGAAAACAGGGACATATGAAAACCATAAGCTTGCTTTCTTAAATGCAGGTGTTTCATGGCTATTTTTATTAATGTTTTTTTTAAAGGTTGTATCCATTAGCACTGAAAATTCCATTGAGTTATAAAGCATCATACTAGGAATGAAATGGAAAATAGATCCAAAAGCTATGATACAATTGCCCATTTATGACATTGTTCTAGTTTCTGAGGTATAATCAAAAACAAAATAAATAAAAAATGCAGAAGTTATAGAGTATCAAAAAGAAAACATTCATTATAAGAAGATCATTTCCGGGAAGAAATCCCTAAAGTAATATAAAAAAAGAAGAGACTATCACCACAGGTTACATTTAATAATATTCTCACAAAAAAGAGAGAAGCCATAACAGCTAATACCAAAGGTAGAACATGCTTCAGTAATGAATCCTATGACATTTCTTTCTCAGAAAGAAGAAATGTTGTCAATGCTAATAAAGCAAAAAGAATAGTTTAAAAAAGGAATGTCTCCTTAAATTAATAGTATCACCTCTTTTAGAATACAAATTAACTAAATTACCAATCATATCTACATTGTCTGATATATTTCACATTTTGTTAACTAATTTCTTCCCTTAGTCCAAGTTTTGGGGAAAAAGAAGTAATTCTGCACATTACTATAATCAAAAAGAATTTATTGGACCTTACTAATTCTTCTATCTCTTTATATCTGATTGTCAAATCTATATATATATTTCATGTTTCAGGGGACTGCTTGTGCAGTCTTTGAAACAAAGCTTCGGAAGTTCTTATGCCAATTCTATCTGTTTAATGTTAAAAAAAATAGTAGAAACATGATTTCCTGGATGTCATCGTAACCTAATTAGAAAGTATTTAAAGCAGTCAATTGTTTTTGAATTACAGAATACCAAACTATGTTTGCTTGTATTCCTTTTCTATTTTCACTAAAATGAGCTATGCGTTAATGTTGCAGAGTCTCAAACATACTCTGACAAGCTGATGACATTTTTTTTCTATTTTGAGGGGGCACTTGCAAACAAATGATTTTTAAGGATGTATTTCATTTTTTAAAAAAGTTCTTAAGCAAATATTAATTACATGAAGATACACTCATGGATTTTGTAAAAGGCACATTTTAAAAGCAGAGATCAGAAATGTCTGTTTGATTCACCCCATTCAGTTAGTGGGACTGGTGTTCCTCTCAGTGAGGGCTGCCATTGTAATGACACTTCACAGTAGGAAGTAGGAACATAGCTGGATGATGCAAACTAGGATGGAAAAGAATGTCTTTATGTTCAGAGAGCATCCCAAATCAGAAAGATTGTAAGCTGTAGTGAGAGAGTCCCATAATTTATCTTCAGAGCCAAACACTTTGTTAACTGAACAAGTTCTAACCAGATGTTAATTGAGCATAAAATTACAAAACTTGGCGAGCACCATGGCATATTGTAAATCCATTGAGTAGAAATGAGGTTGACCTCTGTGTCCTACATTGCACCTAGCATAATTTGAGTGTTCTATAAATGCTGAATAAATGCTACTGGAAAATATTTAGAGTTCAAAAATTACTTCTAAAAAGAAATTTTCATGTCTAGTCTTGTTTTCTCACTGGTGTTTTATTATTAGCAATTGTTACAGTATTTTGTCATTTATAAAACATTTGTAAAATGCATTAATACTTCTAATTTTGCTCCACTACTACAAATTGGGTACTATTTTTACCTATTTTCTAGATAAAGTATCTGAGACTCAGCAAGTTTTTTCACAAAAAAGTTTGCTGCAAAATAGCAGTTACGTGAATCATATGCTTTACGAAAAAATCTAAGAGGAAAATTTCTCTGAGTTTAGCACAATACCCTTTAGCCTAATTAGATCAATGAATTAACATATACTCAATTATAATTGGGTCAATATTAATGTAAATTAACCCACCTATTATATTATTTGATCTCTAGAATATACTAGATGCTTTTAAAGAATATAGACCTAAATCATTATTATAGTTACATGTACATGTAGGAAATTAGAAGAATCTTTGTCACTTCTAATTTTTCTTATTGAACCCTGTTCATCTTATTTCCTTCTTACCTCTTATTACACATATTAAGAGAGTGTTCAACACCCTTTGCCTCCAATTTCTCATCTTCCTCCTCTTTCAACTATCTCCCTATTCTGTAGTTTCAACCACCATCATTCTACTTAAATGCCTTCCTCAAGAATCATCAGTGACCTTTGAATCAGCAAGTTGAAACATCTTGTCCTGGGTCTCATCTCTCTGACATTCCTATGTCTTTTAGCATTATTGTTGATTCCTTTTTGTTAATATTTTCTTTGCTTGGTCCTCTGTAAAATATCTTTGTTCCTTATGATCCTGGCCTCTATTTCATGTTCTTGGATCTTTGCGACCATGACTGTGATTGCTCTACTGATGGTGATGTTAGTTCTGAGCCTGGAATTCAATAAAGTAGAACTAAACTTATTCTCTACACTGAAGATTGCCTTCACTTCTGACTTGCCTATTCTGACAATGGGTTTGTCATCATCCCAGTCATCTGTAATTAAAGCTTTGTCTTTTTTCTGTTCTGCTTGCCAAGAACTACCACTTGTTTCTTCACAATTGCTGTGCTTTTTTACAACATAGATTGGGCACATCTCTTTCAAATTACTGTGACAAAAGCACAACTAATGGCACACTCTTAAAAGTAGTTACTGTGCTCTGCTCCACCACTCACTTCTGTTATTTGTCAACTATGTAAAATAGAGTCTGCTGACTTCTTCAGTTAAATTCCTTCTCATTTTCTTTCATTCAAGACAACATGATATAAAGAAAGAACATTTTATATTCTGTAATCTTTGCATTTGGGCTGAATTCCCAGCTTCATTGACCTCAAATGCTTTAATCTCATGTAGACTAGATTAACGAAGCATCCTGAAGGAACCAGAACAAATGCTCATTTATTCATTTGGTCTTCCCTGATTTTCCAAGTCAGATATGTGTCTCTTCCTAATAAAATCCTTTAACACTTGGTTAGTACTACTAACATATTATGAAATTTCTTCCTCTTATGAATTGTGTATCTGTATGACTATGTATCTGTGTGTCTTTCTATTGGGTTTTTTTGTATAGGTTTCTCTTCCCTCTCCTCTCTTCCCTCTATTATCTCTTGCTCTTGCTCTCTCTTCCAATCATTTAATCTATATTTTCTTTTTCTTAATTAAAATAGTGATTCCAAAATATTATACACTTCTTAAAATTGGGAGAAATTTTCATTCATCATTATTTTTACACACTTAAAAGTACATTCCCATAATAAACTTTAAATTAATACATGGATAATTAAATAGAATTTAATTTTTGTGTTTGTTTTATTTTAGAAATTTGTCAAAAGAAAAAATATCTAGTTGATTTCTTGAAGAGAAATGGCCAATTTCATACTTCACAGCTAACACGCAATGAAGATTTTAGGGAGAGGCTGAAAGGGTCTCGTGACTGCAAATGCTTTGGTACTGGGGAACTTAAAATTCAGTGTTGTAAGATACATAGGAAAAGATTAAATTAGACAAAGCTGTTCAATGGAATGCCTTAAAATTCTCAGGGACCTAAAATTCTCGGTTTTGATGATATTATTTCCCATGTATGAGATGAGTCGCACTGAGATTTGTGAATGGCTATTACGCTCAGATTTCCAAGTGACCATAGTCCTGCCTTCCATCTCAGTCAACTGTGGTCCAGAACATTTTGTCTTCAGCTTCGTAAAACCGTGAGAATTAACTTGGATAAAGTGAAGCAACACGATAACACTTTTCTAAATTATGAACTCTAAAAAGCAATACAAATTATTTTAAAGCTAATTGTAAAACTCAATGGAAGAAAATAGGTACTCTAGAAATAGACTCAAATACAAATGGTGTGTAAATCAGTAAAAAAGGCAGTCTTTCAGATAAGAAGCAAAAGATGAATTATTCATAAAGCATTGTTGGAACTAGCCAGAC